>VWZK01015071.1:0-141774 GCA_013396935.1 Baryphthengus martii
AGCAATAAGGTCTCCCTTCAGCCTCCTTTCTTTCAGGCTAAACAACCCCAGTTCCCAAAGCTGCTCTTTATAAGACTTGTGCTCTAGACCCTTTACCAGCTTTGTTGCCCTTCTCTGGACACGCTCCAGCACCTTAGTGTCTTCTTTTGTAGTGAGGGGCCCAGAACTGAACCCAGTATTCCAGGTATGACCTCAACAATGTACAGGCTTCACAGAGTACAGGGGACAATCACTTCCCTAGTCCTGCTGGCCATACTGTTTCTGATACAGGCCAGGATGTGATTGGCCTTGTTGGCCACCTAGGCACACTGCTGGATCATATTCAGCCAGCTGTTTACCAATATTCCTGGGGCCTTTTCTTCCAGGCAGCTTTCCAGCCACTCCTCCCAAGCCTGTAGTGTTGCAGGGGGCTGTTGTGACCCAAGTGCAGGACCTGATACTTGGCCTTGTTAAACCTCATCCTATTAGCCTTGGCCCATTGATCCAGCCTGTCCAGATCCCTCTGTAGAGCCTTTCTGCCCTCAAGAAGATTGACACATCAGCCAAACTTGGTTTCACCTGCAAACTTGCTAAGAATACACTTGATCCCCTTGTCCAGATCATTGATAAAGATATTAAAAAAGGACTGGCCACAGTACTGAGCCCTGGGGAACAGCACTGGTGACCGGCTGCCAACTAGATTGAACTCCATTCACCACCACTCTTTGGGCCTGGCCACGCAGCCAAATTTTTTTTCCAGCAAAGAGCATGCCTGTCCAAGCCATGAGCAGCCAGTTTTTCCAGGAGAATGCTGTGGGAAATGGTGTCAAAACTTTACTAAAGTCCAGATAAACAATCAATTGTACAGTGACTTGCAGGAACAGGGGAGAGTGTGCGTTTTAGGATTTTGCTTAGCATTTGTGGTTAATCCTCTACACTTGTAATGAGGTCAGACATCCTATTTAACTGGTGGAAGATATGGTATAAAATTAAACCTTACATACTCTATCATATGAACCAAAACTATTTCTTGTACATGTCTTGGTTCTTTGGTTCACAAATGTAATTAGAATTAGAAAACAGTATTATGGAATTTTCAGAAAAATAATTGATGAATGTTTCTATACTGCATAAAGTCTTAGTCATTTGTGTAAAAAATAAATAAACCTATGAAAAAAATTGACATGTAATGGTGGTACTTTTCATTAGCTCTAATACAAAGAAAGATAATAAAACTAGTCCTTAATAAATGTTTTGCATCTGCATGTATCCTCTTTAACATATGGAGGCTGAGATGCAGAGAAATTAGAACAAAAATTTCCAAGTCAGCAGAACCATTTTAAAAGTGAATGTAGATGAGAAAGTTGATTACAGGAGGAACCTCTGATAATACCTACCTCAGTGATTTGTTTAGTGCTACTGTCGACTGTGTCATATTGTCGTAAAATGCAGGATCTGTTCCAAATTGTTTCCATGGGAGCTCAAGCAGGGCTTCAGGGCACCCCAGGAAGGGGTCCTTGCACACAAGGCCAAAGCTCTCATGCATGTGGCAGGGAGCTTAATTTTTTTTTTTCAATAAGCACTTTCAACAAAAGCAGAAGCTACAGTACCTTAAAAAGTAAAATAAAGATGGCTTACAGCCTCTGAAACTAAGTGGAGTGGTAGAGCAAGGGCAGTTTGGCTGTTCCTTCTGGAAGAGATAATGCTGAAGGCTGAAGTGCCTCTACCATAGTCTTCTCTGCATCTCCCAGGTCTTTCTGGAGGAGCTCTCGAAGTCTGGGAGGAAAGTGTTGATGTGAATGATAACATTCTGAAGTGCTGTTGCCTGAGATCAGTTCTGTGATGTTTTCCACATAAAATATTCTGTCTTTGTTGCATCATATAGTAAAATATCAAGGGAAATATCCTTGCTCTAAGAAGACATTTTATCAGAAGTATTTCAGTCAGGAGGTTAGCAGGGAACAGAAAACTATGGCATCAGCTCCTGTGGATCTGTCAGTCTGCGGTGGATTGGAGAACTGAAAGGGGGGATTTCATGCCTAAAAAAGTGTGTTATTTCTCTGCCATCAAGGTTTGAGGAGGTAGGTACAACAACATGCCTTACTCACAGAGAAATAAGTTAAATTAATATTATGTGAAAATATGACCCAGCTTTTGAAAAAACTGTAGCAGATCATGGGTGCAGAGTACAGAACATGTACAAAGAATACATTTCTGAATCAGTGTTTGTAACTACAGGTGATACAACAGAAAAGAAATGGTTTTCTTTTCAAGTGATATCCCATCCTTTCATTTAATATATCCTCCCATAGTTACAGTTAATCATGTGAACGTCATTTCTTGAAGTGTGAGTAATAAAGCCCCTAATGAGATAATTCATTGCAAAGCACAGTTCCTGCAACATGAAAGTTTTATTAGTGGTGTAGCACTGGGCATGTTGCCCACATGAAAAGTCATCATTTGGGTAAAAGAGAGTAACAGGCTGTTAACTTGTTCCTAAGTGAGTGAATCATCAAATGGTGGAAACTTTGGCCTCTGTGGGAGTTTACTTCTGATCACCATTAGAAATATGTCGGTTTGGGTGAGATTTCAGGTGTTTTCCAAGGAATAGAATACTTTTAATAAAGCAAAATTAATAGTTTAAAAATATGGTATTAAGCAGCAGTAAGATCTGTTTCTAAAGTCTCGCCTTGAATGAACTTTAAATAGCTGGTGTTAACTTATATTAGTTATCATGCTGACTTACATCTTTTAGAAATCTGAAGAAAAGATATTCTGCCTAATATATCTGTTAAGTTGTCCAAGTTGGACTAGATATCTCTCATAAAGCAGGCTCATCAAAACCTAATTAACACATATAGTCATCTTGAAAGTTAATTTAGACATCGAAGTGCTCATAAGAATTCAGTATAGAATATATTTCACTTGTTCTTCAAAAGATATTTGTCTTCTTACTAGAAAACTACACTAAGTTTTCAATCCTTAAGTATCTATCTTCAGTGAAAACAGGTCTTTCTCTAGCAGAAGGAAAAAAAGCAATGCAAGGAAGAAAAAGGAGTAGAGCAAACAGGACTGACAGTGGCATGAACTTCTTCAGACCTGGAGAGTGTAACAGCGTTCTGCAATGTCATTTATTTAAGGTTCAGAGATAGGTACAGGGCTACAAGTCTGTCAGACTGTTCCTGGTTGAATCCTTTCTAGTCTGAGCTTGTATGTAGCTGAACATGGTTGCCACTGCACATGATACATCCTGTGCTGTGACAAGCTCTGGTAATGAACAGGCTGTGGCAGGTACAGCCTCCTGCACAGACAAGCAGACAGAGCACACCGGCTGTGCTGACCAGTTCAAGGCCTCGGCCACTCAGCTGCACCACATGGTGCTTAACTGGCACCTCAGGGGCTAGAGCCCTTAGCAAACAGGCTCGGAGGTCTGGGCTTGTCTGGGCCCTTCCGTGTTTTGTCCAGGCTCGTCCCTCAGCCAAGGAGAATGACCACAGAGCACCTTTGACTGGAGTATAAATGGGGTCCTGCCTGAGGCCCAGAGGAGCTGGTTCTTCGCAGAGCTGCAGGCCTCGCAGTTGGGCCCTCCCCTTGGACACGCTGCCCAAGGACATTTCCATGGATCGAGGGAGTCTCCATGGATTGAGTGAGCCTCGCCCCCCCACTTTGGGTGAGTGGTATCTTGAGTACTCAGGTGTGGGAGGTTTCCCCTTTTGTGAGAGGGTTTGTTTGCCCGTTTTGGTTTGTTATTCCTTAAAGTTAGGAATTTGTTGTGTAGTGGTTAATTCCCGACAGAAATCTGAACCTGTATTTAGTCAAAAGGAGTGCTGGGAACCACAGTTGCAGTAAACCCCATTTTTGGATAGTGGCTGCTGTTTGTTTTGTGGGTGCCTCCCATGACACAGGCATTTCTATATTTCTGTCAATTCCATTTATCCCCTCTGCTACATTCCTTAGTGTAACTCAGAGATTTAGCAGGAAGCCATTTGTAGCACCACATAGACAGAAAGTTTGGCAATCCCACTTTACCATGAAGGCCATAGAATCAGTCCAGCAATGGCATCACGTTCTGCTGTCGTCTCTCACCTGCTTCTCCATCTACTGCAATAAGTAGACTGAAGTAATTTGTGAAAACTTTTGCTTCCTGCATAGAAATCTGTTGCATTGTTCAGGCTGGTGCAGCCAGTTCTGTTGCAAAGCCATTATGAGCTACGACTTTCAGATGATAGGCAAGGTTTTTTCAAGAAAAAAAACACAACTTCACATTATTTTTCTGTAGCTTTTTGATATACTCCTCTCATACACACCATACTAACAAGTAATTAATTACCAATGAATGGACACACTGTTGTTGCTTGTCTTTTAAAAATAGTGTAAATCGATAAAATGATAGGAAAATCCTTCTGTTTAAAACAGATATCAAGGAATATTATTATTTGAAATACTTTTATTTGCCAAATTATGGTGTTAGATATTATACCTACTTTATGTTTCATTTTAATTTTATGTAAACGTTTCTCTCCCCTGTGGCTGTATAACAGTTAGCATAGAAGGTGGTGACTGAAGACAGTGGGAAAATGCTTGGAAAAACAATGAAATAGCAAAAACTTTCTGCCTTCCTCTCACCTCTCTACAGTCCTCTAAATATAGTCAGGTTCATGTCGTGTTAGGAAGAAACTTGAAAGACTTAACAGGGAAAGAGAGAAGAAAAGGAGTAGCATACTCTGACATTAGAAAAAGCTATGCATATATTTATGCCCAATCATGTTAGGCCTACGTCAAAAAATCTATCCACTCCTTTGAGATGAACATGAACTCTACCTTAACACATGAGCAGGAACTGTAGACTAATTGAAGTGGCTAAAAAACTTGAACTGTACGAATGTAGTAGCTGATCCTTAGCAGTGTGGTACAATTCATTGTGACATTCAAGGGTGGACATCACCAGCTTAAATTAGCAGTTTATTTGAGTACAAAAGGATGGAAACAGCTGCTGGGATAAAGGATGATGAATCACATGACAAAGAGTAAATGTAGCTGTGATTAATGGGACATCACAAGGCAACAAAAAAGAGAACCAACTGTGGAAAGAGATAACTACCACCACAAAGCACAAATTATTGTGTAAGGTGATGTAATTAACTCCAAAGCTCCCCATGGCTTGGACGACCAATTCCAATGAGGCTTGCTATTGTGCCCAAAACAATGACAAGGCTGTGGATTCTTAGTTTAAATACTGGGCTATTAAGCTTCATTTTTACCCATTGCAGGGAACTGATAAAGTGTCAAAGTTGAATATATGGCAATTTGTAATAGTACAATTACAATATACTGTTGTGACTCCTTAAACTAACATTGCCTGTGAGAGGACCATTGGAAGAAAAGCTTAAACATGTTGCACTGTGATGTATGGAGTCCTTTAAATGTTCAAATTCAAGACATACCCATTGATTTTTTTTTTTTATTTTTTTTTTTTCCACTATATGAAGTCAAAGCAGCTCCCCAAAAGTTTTTGTTATAGTGGGTGTGATTAAAAGTAGGTTTTGTTCTTTGACCTTACTAGTTATGTCCTGGATGGATAAGCATTATTTTTCTTATTCTTTCCAAAGAACTGTTTTAGCCCTGGGAATCTTTTAGTGGATTACTTGCTCAAAGATATATTGACTCATAGTATATCATTTTCATCTACTTAGCAAGACAAAAGCTTTATTCAGATCATTTCTACCAATTCCTGCTACTTCCTTTCTTCAACTTAGAAGTGAAGATTTGTATGTACTTGAAGGGAATTTGCTGATGATTTTAAAAATTGGAGTATTTCTAAAAATTTGATACCTGAAAACTGAAAAGCGGAGCCAGAATTTTAGTTTTCTCCACTAGCTGTGGCACTTCAATAGTTATTTTAAGCTATCCTAAAGGTGAATAAGGCACTCCCTATAATTTGCCATCCTAGTGCAGAAAAGAGAACTTTTAAATCGCCTCTAATTTTACCATAAAATACATATTGGACTTGATTCACAGGAATCTTAGATTAGAATTAGATTCTGCTCTGGTGACAGATTAGCTTCACGCTGGCAGCTTTGTCCATTCATATCTGAGCACTGTAGAATGATCACTGAAAAGTAGATCAAAACTGCCAAAATTTGAAAGCTTTCTAGATCAAAACTAAGAGTCCGAACCACTTGATGGTTGCATACTTTTTGGATAGGTTGGTTTCTCATTGTATTTTCCTCCTGATTTGTTTTTCCATTCTGTCTAATTAGGCATATGTATGTGCTTATTGTGCTTCTACTGACAAGAGTGCTTGCTGTGTCTTTTAAAAGTCTCAGCCTCTGAAAACATGACTTTAATTAGTTTTATTAAACTTCCTCATTTCAAATATTCATTTCTTCTAAAGGTTTTGCAGCTCTTGCAAATCTGAGATATACTTGGAAAAGATGATGCATAGGCATTTCTGCAGTCTTTGCTAAGACAGCTTGGAAATAACACTGTGAGCTGCTGGTTTTACATACAGCTTTATGACCACTAGAGCCAACATTTTACTGCTTGCTGTCAAGGTTTAAGATTGAGAGATTTTTGTGACAGATCTGTCATCGTTCCATCTGTTTATAAAATATGTTGCACAACACAGCCCAGTCTTTCCTTTGACCTATAGGTATTATAGCTGTATGAACAGAAGACGAAGAATAGTTGCTTTGTGTAGTCAAAACTATAAACTGGTGTAGATTTAAAGCAATTCTTAGGGAAGGGAAGGTTTCATTCTTGATATTCATATCCTTCTTTCTCTTCTGTACTTCATGCCATATACACAGTAGTTGTATACTGTTTAAAATGTAGCATACATAGTAAAATATTTTATTGTTAAAATAACTAAGAAAAGCTAATAATTACTTTTGGGTTTAGAGCCACTGCCACATGATTCTATCATACTATACATTACCTGTTTCAATGAAACAGACATTGATAGAAATCAGGTTGGGATTTTACTGATATAAAGGCATATTCATGCAACCCAGGATCAAAAATATCCCAATATCTGTCTTGCAGAAGTAGAAAACTGATAGTTCAATGCTTCCTCACAGTTTTAAAATGATTCATATAAAAGTTATGCCAGTATAAGAAATCATTACCTAATATTTGAGTGAAATTTTTGCATTGCAAAATGGAATGTGGAAATTATGAAGCAAAATACTTTTGATTTGTACTTTAAACAAATTTTTGAACGAGCTAGACTTGATATATATGCCGAATTTTAAAAAGCTATTAGGAGGGTATCAGAGAAACTGCAGCCATCCATGGTGAACTTCAGTTTGGTATCCAATGTTGAATGGGAAGGGAGTGCTTAAACAGGCCACTTTAATTTTGCATATAGCTGCAGGATTCTCATCAGTAGAAAAATTTGTTACCAGTAAACAGTTGACTTGCACTGGTTCTTGACTTTAGTTTTCTACATTATTAATAAGCTGTTCATAATAAATGCAATTTATGAAGGTCTAAACCAGCAAGTTCATAGCAGAGTGGTGTAGGTATAATGACAGGTAGTCACCATGTTTAGGATATGGAATTGTCATAAGTGTCTTTCCTTAAGCAAAAGTGAAATATGATTTGCCATTACAGGATTAACCTGGTACAGATACTTTGCTCGTAAACATCAAAAGGAAACAATGTTAGCTGGCAATCCAGTAGCTGGTAAAAACCTTGTAAACTCAATGATTCATCATGGAAAAAAATGAAGAATGCTTCTTTATTTTTCAAATGGTGGATTGGATGGTTTAATAATTTCCTGCGTTTCATACAGTACATGCCTAACAAACAAATTCTAGCTAGCCCATATAGGAAGCAGGTAGAAGAGAGAAAAAATGTGCAGATACAAATACCACAGTCCTCATTAAAACCTGAGAACAGAGTCATTCTTGGAGCAAAATCTATACCACTCTGAAAGCAGAGACAAAAAGTCCATTACCTTTAATGTGGCCACTATTGCACCTTCTGCATTTGGAGTCATTCATGAATACTTGCTTCACATTCTTTGGGCATCATAATGTCCTTGACTAGGTACACTGAGCAGAGCAGTGTGTGGTTCCATTACAGAAATTACAGGACTTCTGATGGTTATTTCCTTCAGATTATGTTACCTGGGAAAGGTTGGAGCCAGTGTGAAGTATGACCTCCTTCTCCCTTCCTTCTGAATTAATGATTATTATTGCTATAAATAACCTTTCAAACATCTTTAAAAATAGGTTCCAGACACCAGTCATTCTTAAAAGCTTTCTCAATGTTATGTACCCAAACTAAAGCCCTGTCTCAGTGGTGATCACTATTTAGCATCCATTCTGTGTTTTGCAAGCAATACTGACAACCTGCTAAGAGTGCTCTTAATTTTTTCCTCTGGAGGAAATACGCTGTGTAAATCTGTCTCACAGAGTGTCCTCTGAACAAGCCCTGCCTTCATGACCACAGCAATGTAGAGCTGTATGTTTGTAGTTGATCAAGTTAACAACAAAGTAGACAGGGGGAAATCTGCAGATCCCTGCTCTGCAGACAGAACTGTTTGTTCATTCAAGACATGGATGTGGTAGATGCATCACCCATAGTCCTCATAAGACCAGCATCCTGATAGTTTCTTTCCCAACACAATGGTTTCTGCAGTCAGGGCTCAATTGGCACAGCACTCCAGAAACATTTTAAGAAAGGAAGAAAACTGGTTGTGGACCATCTGTAGATGGTATTTCAACATCCTAGGAGTCCCACATGGATTATCCAAGTTTTAAAAAGGGATCCTAATCTTAACGTTCATCAGCATGTGTGACTGACGCGTTTTCTAAGTAGTTAGATGTGGAGATCTCACTTGTGAAGCTTCACCCTGTTCCCTGAAGATAGCGTACCCTGCAGCAAGAGAGAATGCACAGAAGGTCACTCAGAACAGCAGTGCTAGAGGTGGGATGTAACAGCAGTACATTTGTTACCTTACTTAATCCCCAGGCTATTTTTCTCTCACTGAAACTGTTTAGCTGCTTATCTAGTAATTTCCCAGAGTAGTAGAACCTAATTAAAACTTTCTCTCTCTTTTTTTTTTTTTTTTAATGTTAGGAAAACAATACCAGAAGAACTCTGCATATTTATTTTTTTCCTTTTTTATTAGAGCAAGTAACAAAACATAAAAAACATCACACAGTAGTTATCTTCACATGAAAGACACATCTCTCTTGGATATTGGCTGTGTCTCGGAGAAAGTGTTCTTTTTTCACCCACCAAAAAAAGAATACTAACTCTTTTAATCTTATTTAATCTAAAACATTGAAAGTCTTCTTACTTCTAGCACTGATGTCACCTATAGTTTTACATATGACTCATTAGCTTTTGTACTACAAATATTTCTGCCTAAAAGATGTAAAAGGGTTGGGGTTTTTTTCCAAATAGTAATGTCGAGTGCTTCTCACAACAGCATGACAGGCTTGTATGTCATGCCTAATGAATAGTGTTGTTAGTCCTTAATTGTGTATTTATAGTTTAGTTTATGGTTAAATGGGAAGAAAATAATTTAAAAATACTTATGGGAATGACAATAGCTTTCCTCAGGGATTGAAAGTTCCAAGATTAATGTCTCTTACAGAAATGCATTGTAAGAAAAAATGCTACCAGATCAAAGTTTAGTCTATATATATCGAGCTGTTCCTGGTTTTGTTATTACTGAATAAGCTATTGCCATCCTCATTGTGTGACTAGTCTTATTCAGGAAGAAAAGTGATTTGTTCCTGTTTAGCTTAAGCCATTTTGGAAATTCATTTCACTTGCTCTGAGATATTGGTATGAATGACAAAATTGTTCAGCTATCGTTATTCAGATTAAATCAGGGTGTTCTATTAAATTATATTTTAAAACCAGAAATATGACTGTAGATCCCCCTTATTTTTTTTTCTGCAAGTTCACTAATATTGACTTCTAGCTTCCACTTTTGTCAGAGAATGATTACAGATACGAGTACTAAAATAACTAGTGATTTAACGCCTTAGAAGGCACATGGTATTGTGCCACCAATAAACAGAGAAATCCACAGTGCTACAGTCTGCCCTTTTTTCAGTGCCTGGTTTTCTGCGAGGTCTGTGCTGTCTACAGTGACCCTTAGGTCTTTTCCAAGTTTATTGTATCTGGTTTAGAGCTCAGCAACATGAAAGGATATTTCTTTTTTTTGTTTGTTTGTTTTTCATTCCTGTGTGTATCAGTTTGTAGTTCTCCATTTCTAATGTAATTTAAGGATAGAACTGTCCAATTAGGACTGGAGGTACATATTACATAAGTATAGCAATATGTTATTGGATTTAAGAAGTATGGAATGAAAGGCACATAACCTCTGTCATTCACATTTTCCCAATGTTGTTGCTTTCACAACATATTGTAGGAAAAGAGTAAATAAATTGAATGAAAAAAAAAAAAGACCTTCAGCTCCCTCTCTTGTAGCAGCTTTATAAAACACTACAGAGCTGACATTCCTTCATCCATGTGCCTTTACAGATCATGTTTGTGCCTTAGCACATTACACGCTATAGGGCTCCCATCTGATATTGATTTATCTCTTTATTTTCAGTTTTTTACATGTTCTCCTGTAGTCAGAATTTCCGAGTCTCTAACTGAATGATGGCAAAATTATTATTTGAAGTGAAGTGGCACATCACAGGGCTTAAATTCAAAGACACTGTGTCGGATGAAAATCATTTCCCCGTATTCCCACTTTTAAAATACATTTTCAGAGGGTCTTGAAGACTGTGCCACAAATGAAGGGAGGTAACAGTGAGTGCCAAGCAAAGCAAGCAGTAATTTTACCTTTCAGAAGTTGTTGGCCATTTCTGGTATGTCCAAGAAATGGGTTTAGGTTTTCATCGTCTGGCTGTATTCTAGATTCTTTCTAGAATTTGGAGTTTCGATTTGCTGGAATGCAAAAATGTTTTTTAATATACCAATTACTAATTCAATTCTAGTTCCCACAAATACAAATTCTTAATGGAGAATGCCCCTAGCATGCAGCACACAGGTAGTCTACCAAGCTGTAGCTACTCAAGACCTTCTTTAGTAATTGAATTTAAAGGTGTCCAGTTACAGCGAGATGCCGACTACTTCTGTGTTGTCTCCACTAGGATTTTATATCAAGTTTACCACCCTGGTATATAAACAAACATTTCTGCAGCAATAACCCAGTCCCAGAGAATGTCTTTTCTATACCCACATACTTTGTCCTCACTCAAGTTTTTCAACAAAATAGTGATTGCATCTCAATAACATGCAGCATGTTTAGCAGGTAAGTGGTGTGCTGGAGCAGGGGATCACTATCTGATAAAGCTTCTGGGACAAGCTATTCTTTTTTTTTTTTTTTTTTTATAGCTCAGATGCTTCATCTTTCTGCAGGGACTTAACAATACTGTCTTCTGTTGTATTGTGCTTTCAGAGCACTATAGAAGTAGCACTATAAAAAAAGAAGGCTATTATTACTTCCTAGAGGAGGCACAGACTTTGAAGCTTAAGTTCAAAGCCTCTGTATTGAGGTGAAAAATCACTTTCTATGAATTGTTTTCCCTCTGTCTTCTGAAAAGACTGTTCCAGCAACAGAATGACGAGTAACTAAAAAGGCTGAGGCACAAATTTTCTTGGTGAGAAAAATGTACTAAAATGGTTTTAACCCATCTCCTAATTGATTTTGCAAACAACGAGCAGATTATTACAATTAAGCATTATAAGCAAGCTTGTAGCTCAGCCAAATGTTTTGATACTTGATGCAAGCAATCATAAATAATTTCAACAATCAGTGGTAAAAAGAAGTTACCATTGAAGTCCTAGAAAAACGAAACAGAGTAATGGAAGACGAATAGGGAATAAATCATCAGAAGCTTTAAAGAAGAAGGTGGAATCTTGCTTTTCGTGCTGAGATTGTTTTTCTTAATTACTTCCTCCACTGGTATACTGTAGAGATAGTCAGATCTGTGTCAGGATGTTCCCACCTTTACCTGCTCAAACATACTGTTCTTATGACTCATATGCTGTATTCACTTGTTTTTTTCTTGTACCAAATTTGTCAGGATTGTGTAGCCTAAAGAAAACAGGATGTTGGACAGATTTGGACAGATTTTACAAGAAATTGCAGCTCCCTAAAAGAAAAGGCAATAAATCATTATGTGCTAAACCAGGAATCACTAAGTGGTAGTAGTTCCCTTTATCAACAGGATCTGTCCTGAACAGATTGTTCCCCTTTCCTCTACTACTGTCCTCAGGAGATCAAATCGCATAATTATTATATTTTGTTCTTACACATGTTAAATTGATCCTGGTGACTTTTCAGAACAATGCTATTCGTGACAAGTGAGACACGGGACTCGTGTTAAGGGTCAGTGTTAACAGTAGCAATGAGAAGTGTGAAGATTTTAAAAGTTGACACAAATAGATCCATTTTGATCATATAGCTGAAACTACACACACAAAATCAGTGTCTACCACTGCCTCCACACAGATGCCATATGTTAATCTTCATTCTCTATTTTTAATACATGAAAATAAATTCAAAAATTATGTTGTTTTAAAACACCGTATGTTTTTTGCTTCTTATATTTGTTGATTTATTCCCACATGGTTTGGAGTGCCTCAAAATCAGTTTTGCTTCACTGCTCATAGGGATTTCTTTTTTTTTTTTATCTCTGGTCATTTTGAGTAAATTAAATGTTGCTTTAGTTTATTTCAGATGTCAGGCACACCTAGAAGCTAAAATTCCTCCAGTGTGAAGACAGCCTGAAGAATCTTAGGCACTGAAAGCTTAGGAAGGCATTTTTTTTGTAAGAGTTGCTGTGTCAGCTCTCTGCTGTCTGTTTGACAAATCTCTTGTGTAAGGACATTCTCAAAAGGCTGGTTAAGCTAGTTTACAGATGTTCCGTGCCACTGGAGAGGACCCAAGGATTTCTGAGCTTATCTCCAAGTGGATTTAAATGTAAACCTGTGCAATGCTCTTCCCTGTCTGCCCCTCCCACCACCCCCTCCAGTTTCTAAGTAGGTTAATGAAGACTGAATATCTTCAAACAAAACCAGTATTTCAGTATTGCACAAATATACAATGATAGATCTGAATGCTTTCTCAAACAGCTAAAATGGAGAAAAGAAAGACTACATCCATGCCCGGAGCTTAAATTCTCGATAAATTGTTGTGCAGAACTACATCACGATCCACGATGTCACCTACTTTACCTGCTGACTTCAAACATGACTGTACAGCCTAAAAACGTGCTGTTACAGTTCTTAATCAAAGTCAAAAGATCATAAGGATGTTTTTGATTTTTTTTCCGTCCTTAAAATTCAGGCACTAAAAGCCGTGCAAACATTGTCCCATGTAACTGGCATCGTGGCCTAATTATTTCTTTACCTCCCTCCTGGTGATTCACGCTAACAACTAACTTTTGTCCCTAATATTTAGCCTAAATCCTGTTTCCTGTTAATTAAGCTGGATGTCTTCTTGTCTTATACACTCTGAATACACAAAATGATCTTTCACAAGTGTTCCCCATGCAGAGACTCCCTTTCTGTCACTTGTAGCCTGATGTTGAGAGTGAGTTTCTGCATTGGTGGATGTTCTTTATAATCAATTGACAATGTAAACATGAGTGAAGCAAAGTAATAGAAAAAAAAATGTGTACAGGTATAACTGTATTTTAAAAGGAAAGATGAATTTGCAAAAGTTTTGTCTCCTTGCAGAGATAGCGAGGATATTCTGCACAACACAAACAGCGTTTCTGAAGATGTGCTTTGCTGGCTACTCTACACTGTCCCACTTTATTGCAGCAAATTATGGCTATCTTGAGCAGTGTATTAAAAAAGAACAGTGTCCTGGGCCTTGTTCCTTTTATGGGACTGATTGATATCATTGGTAGTTCTCCAGCTGACTAACATATCTGCTGTATCAGAACTCAATGTATATACACAGGACTGGAAAAGTTACCATGACACATAACTAATGTTATAAATCATCAAAATGAGGGAATGATTTTACTGTCACTACCTGCCCAGGTATAAAATTTGAATCCTCAGTATCTCTGGCGGGTATTTAGAAGAAACGTGTTCCCCATGAGGCAAGTATGTAAAGACAAAAGACCTGATTCTACCAGACTGGGATATCACCACAGTTTGTGAGACTGGCCATCGAGGCACCTGTTTTTATCACCTACCACAGTGGAAGCTGTAACAGTGGTAGTGGTTACTGCACTCACATGAGGTGTGAGATGCCTTCAGCTACCTTCATGGATTTCAGGGGAATCAGTTAGGATCAAGTTAGGAAGAAGATCACAGGTTGCAATATGCAGCCAACCACTTTTGATTTTGGTAAGCATGGCATTTATGTCACTGTGCTGCATTTGAACTGCAAGCAGGATCATGTTAAGAGGTTTACACTTCATTTCCGTGTTAAAATTTAGTAGAAAATCACAGGCTGCAGAAAGCCAGCATGGTATCTCAGGCTCTTATAAATTTATTGCTGTAGGAAAGATGTCCATTTTAAATAAAACTTTGTTTATCTTAAAGAGTAACTAGTCAGCTAGAAATGTTTTGTACACTTAGCAATGGCCAAAATGTTCTTCTGGCTGGGTGCTGCTTGGTCATTAAATGTCATCCAGATTTGTCCTTCTCTGTTTATATCATCCACACACTCTTGTGGAGAGTGTGGAGACATTCACAGGTAGGTGCAGACAAGTATTCTGACTGTTTACCTGCTCATTTCACCAAGTCCTTTTATTTATCATGCACATCAATGTGTTTATTCCTCTCAAATTAGAATTCCTTATGCATTTTCTTATGTATATAAGCTGCCCAGAGAGATTGTGGAGTGTCCTTCTCTGGAGACTTTCAAAACCTGCCTGGATATGTTCCTGTGTGGCCTGCCCTGGGTGATCCTGCTCTGGCAGGGTGGTTGGATTAGATGATCTCTAGAGATCCCCTCCAACTCCTAATATTCTACGATTCTACGTTTCTATATTCTTCTCTTAAAAATGTGCCTTTTGTGATTTTTGAAACAACTAAACTTGCACACTTCTGGGGAGAACTTTTAGCAGCCTTCCAGTACTTAAAGGTGGCCTACAAGAAAGCTACAAGGGCATGTAGTGATAGGACAAGGGGTAGTGGATTCAAACTGAAAGAGTGTAAATTTAGATTAGATATAAAGAAGAAATTCTTCACTGTGAGCTTGGTGAGGCACTGGAACAGGTTGTTCAGAGAAGCTATGGATGTCCCCTTCCTGGGAATGTGCAAGGCCAGGCTGGATGGGGCTTTGGGCAGCCTGGTCTAGTGGGAGGTGTCCCTGCCCATGGCAGGCAAGTTGGAAGCAGGTGGTCTTTAAGGTTCCTTCTAACCCAAACCATTCTATGATTCTGTGTCTATCTGTACAAAGAAACTCATCTGACTGATGGATGTGAAGTGAGTGTGGAGTGAAAATAAGCTCGCCAACATGTTGCATTTAATAAATAATAAGTTTTTGCTGTTCTAAAAAGTTTTCATGACCACTTGTATACAACATTGAAGAGGACAATTGAGAAGCAGTGGGGTTTTGCAGTTAGCATTGTCACTTCAAGAGAGTCTCGTTTTTAACACAGCTGTCTGGAGTAGGCATCCTGTAACACTCCCTCACAAGCCCATTTCTTACCTGTATTTACTTGAACCTCAGCTTCCGAGAAAATAGATTCAGATGTAAGAGGCTAGCTAATAATCACAGAATTTCAATTAGATGACAAGTCTGTGAAGTCCATAACCAAATATTTAACAGTACATTTACACACATATTACATGACCGTTTAACTGAACAGTGGATTTACTTGAACACAAAGTATACCAAAAATCCAAACAAACCCCAAAAATGTTCAATCTGGGTAAGAAGTCTTAGTCTCTGAGGCCTATGAGTCAGTGAACTGAATAGGATTTTCTTGTTTTACAGCAGCTGAAACGTTGGTGAAATTTTTATGCATTTTGGTGTCAAAAATAGTTGTAGCATTTATACAGAGACTAAAATTACTAAATGACTTTTTTTTTTTTTTACATTTCCTAACTTAAAGGTCAACTAACACATGCCATTGATGATTTTTTTTTTAAAATACTGTAGTTAAATTCTACAAACAAATTTATTATAGGTGATTCATTGAACGCTTGCAGTAGCACAGTAGTGTTTAATTTTGAATGCAATCAATAGGCCTCTGTATTTCCAAAACAATGCACAGCTGAAATAATTTTGATGCTTATAGAGTGAGACTCATGGTCACTGACATTTTCAGTCAATAATGATTTTGAAAAGCAACAAACGGTATGTTTTAAGTCAACCACAAATTCATTGTTCTTGTGGTACAAAGGCAACTACTTCAGAAATAAAAACAGGCAGAAAAAACAAACACTCCTCCCTCACCCCATAACAAAAAGAGCTGTTACAATAATGTTTATTTCTTGTGGAGGAAGTAATAATCAACAGTAAAGAGCAGCAAAGGATGGTAGCTAAGGTCACATATGGTAATAGCTTGAAAGCACTCTGCTCACTTCCTTCCTCACTTTCTACAGCTACATAGCTACAAAAGTTATTGAATGGTCAGTCAGCTGAGCAAATTTAAAAAACTATTCATTGGAAAATAACATATAGATACAAGTATTTTGTTATCTCCTTGAATAAAGTTGATACAATATAGGTATTTTAACTTCTGCTTTGATTTTCTACTGCAAGGCTGCAAAACAGAGCTATCCTTTCATAGAAATTATTTTAACAGAGAAAAGTGAGCAATTTCTGGATATACCATTAAAAGTATTTGGTGATTCGTTGAACTTTGATCTAACTTGAAAGTTGGTTGTGCTTGAAATAGGAGGTGGGACCATATGATCTCCAAAGCTTCCTTCTAGCCTAAATTATTTTGTTTCTGAATTTTGCTCTTCATCTGAAAGTCTCAAAGACTCTGCAGTAAGGATATTATCAAAGAGATGCCAGGAATACAGTGTTTTAAAGCTAATCTTATTTGTCCAGATATTTTTTTAAAAAAGACAGGAGCTGCCTCTTTAGCTGTCCTTATGCATTAAAAAAAGGTTTATAATCGTAAATCCCTCTGGCTCTTGTATAACTGAAGAAGGAGAAGTTGGTTTCAATTTAGTAAAACTCCAGTTATGCTTTAATACCATGGACTGCCCTTGCCATACAAATTTTAATATAGGAAATATCAACAATTTCCACTCTTTTTTAATCTCATGAGGAATACTATGGAGGGCTTTCTTCCAGATCTCATCACCTTCTGCAAGTTTTGTGACTTCAAATATGAGATGTTTCTTGTCATAAATTGACAGTTCTTGTTCCACATTAATCCCGTGAGGCTCTTCTAAAGAAAAAGGAGATGTAACAATCAAATTGCATGATAGGAAGTGACAGGTTGATTTGTAGCGTTTAAAAGATGGATGCTATTATTTTTAGACAATTTGATAGAATGGAAAAATATAATTCTCTCTTCTACAAACACTTTAGTGCAGCTTCAGTAACCAAGTTGTATTTTACTGATATTTTATTCATTGGGAATTTTGTCCCTGCTTCCAGGAAACTAGGTAATCTCCTATGTCAGAATATTTTAATAATCCTTTCTTACAATTCTCCAAATTTTCACACTGTGTTGCCATTCAGGGAAATGTGTGGGGAAGCCCTGTTTTAGATTAAACATTAAATGGTGTATACTTAGCTACTGTCCTCTAAAATGCAAGCATCTGTCTTACAACTCATTCAGTTCCATTCATCATAATCTAACATTTCCCATTATGAGGTACTTGGACCCCTGAGCATGGATGAGGAGCTGAAAATTGAGTTACCTTGGCATATTCTGCAGACTACTGAGTGAAGAATTTCAGGGATAAATCACTAAATTACTTGGCTTTGTGATTTATTTATTTTTTTTATTATTTTTACTTTTTCTTCCCAAATGCATAGGTAACCGCCCTTCAGTTTTTGGTACTTAGTGACAACAGATGGCATAAGAACACCTCCTGAATTTCCATGATTTGGGGAACTGAGCCGCTACGAACTATAGGATAAGACATTCTAAAAAAAAAAAAGATACGAGCCATTCAACACGTCCAACATCCTTCTAAATGCCTTCCCTAAAAAGATTAAAGCAAATCTATTTAAAGTCTGACATAAGGTACATGTGATGTGTGAGTCAGTACGAGCAAACCACAGCAGTGATGGGTGCCGCCCACACCTCGCTAAGGTAAATAAGGAAAACAGATCAGGAAGAGAGAACCAACTGTGCTGTGCATCTTTTTCCTTGGAAATTAGAGTTTATTAATATTCAGTAAAATGAATTCACCGTTGTGGACAAGTCTTTTCACTGCAATTAAATCTGATTATTTTTATGGTTTACTCCCACTTTATTTCACTGATTTCATTAGAATGACATCAGGTTATTCTTGAACGCAGTTTTCATTAAAATATGTTAGAGGTACCCTCGTTGATGAAGTGCTAAGGTGCATGGCTCATCCTTCAGTTTCTCTGCTGTTCTGACTCTGCCTTAATGTGGTCCTTTTGGAATAAACTGAACAGCATAAAAACAATGTGGACAACCAATTCTCAGGCTTCAATTTCCCTTTAAAAAAAACGAGCAACAAATGCCAAAAGATCTGGCAAATACAGGGAACAACCTTTTAACCATTTTTAATCCAACTGCATAACTAAAATAATGAAGGATGACTGAAATTTTGTTATCCAGATCATTTTCCTTTATAGGTTAAAAAAGACAAACTCTTGTCTCACTGATAAATGGCCGAATATCTCCCAGAACTTATAACATTTCCCAATGTTCAATTAATCTTCTTGTACTGAATTTATTTGCTGTAATAGAGAAAGAAGCAAGAACTTTGGAACAGAAAAATATAAAATGTCATCATTTGAAGAAAGGGCAAATTTGTGCAAAATACACCAAAAGTGACATGCTGCCACATTTTCACAACATGAAAAACAGCAATCAAAAGATAGATCTTTGCTGAATAGATCTTTCCACAGATGAATTAAACTGGTACTTCATATTTACGTAATAAAGACCTGTCAATTATCAGTCTGTAGAAACTGTTGCTACCAACCACTGCCAAAAAAACCCCAAGAGCTGAGGCTCAAAATGCATATGTAATGTATCTTATCTCTTGGACCTGGAGAGACAGCACACTGAGGAAGAGACCCACTAAGAAAGGGAATCTATTGTTAGCAGAGCAACTCTTGCCAGCAGCTGGCTTAGATGTCATAATTACCTCTCTGCTTTGACTGTACAGCATGTCTGGAAACCCTGGAGAGAAGATGGCTTGAATTTCTCATTAATCTGTTGTATGCAGGACAACAGTAAGAGCTAAGCCACAGCTAGCTGACTGTGGCTCTTCATCTCTTCCTGCCATCCAGTCTGTGTGAAAGCTGGGAGCTGCATTCACTTCTCCTAAATGTTAATTATGTTTCTCAGTTGCAAGGCAAATGTCTTGCAAGACCCAAATAAACTTATGCGAGGTACTTACTGAATATGTAGTATAAATATCCAACATATCAGGGAACTTTTTTCTACAGTGTTTGACTATGAAAAAAGACTTCATTGTTCAACAGCTGTGGCTGTAAACTCTGCAGTCATTTGATTATAACATATAGTTTTCTAAGTTATTAATACGAGCGGTGCAGCTACAATGAGGTTGAATGGTTAGATGTGAGATGTGAGAGAAACACAACAATAGGTCCAATTTGAAGATGATCACAGAGATACTTTGCAGCATTTTTTGTTTGCCTGTTTGATTGGTTGGCTGGGTTTTATTTAGAATAATAATAGCGATATGATGAAAACAGGCCTTGTTTGAAAAGAGCCACCGTCGACCATAAAATGTGCTTATTCTTGGCCAGAAATGTGTATATGTGTTGTAGCACTTCCAGTTCTGGTTCATGCAACCTCCAGGCATTTTAATCAGATCTCTGGAGCTAATACCAGAAGAATGAGGGCCATGTCCCAGGTATGTGCTGTCTGTGAATTAAAATTATTTCAGAGGTCATTTTTCTAGGAAAAAAATGAATGTATGGGAACATTATTAAAGGATGAGCAGAAGAAAAGCTAGCCTGACATTAGAATTCCTATGTTCTTTCTAACCTGGGCCACAATCTTAATATCACATGTTATTCTTTTTTTCTTAAATTTCTCAATTTCCACTGCAACACAATCCATTATAATATATTTTGTTGCAAACACTGAAGAAAATGTTGTGAAGAATGAAGTTTCAAGATAAAAGATTTCTATGAAGGCCCTTTCTAATTGTGGGGTCTGGACATAATGAATCTGTTTTAAACTTGTAGGTCCCTAAGAGTTGTGTGACAGGAGTCTTTTGTGAAAAACAATGCTTATATGGATAAAATTGAATTTCCCCCCACCCCGCTGATAGCTCAGGCTACAATGCAGTTTCTATTGGATTGCCCACTTAAATGGAAGAGGAGAATTCCCTTTACTGAGGTAATTAGTGCAGTAAGTAAAGACAGACTGTAGAGCAGAAATCAGACTGGATGATCACAGTGTTACCCTGAGCCCTCCTGGGCCTGAATTTGGTTTCATTTCAAGATGGTAAAATAGTCTCTTCAGGGGCAGAGCATAGACAAAGCATTTAAATATGCAAAATGACATTGCATGTTCTGCATCCAGATATAAAGATTTCAAAAGTCTAGAAAGGCATAAGGCGAAATTAACAGTTATTTCATAGTAGTCCATAGAGTCAGTAGAAGCAGAATGATTGAGAAACGTACAAATAACACTATAATTTTAGCTAATATTTCCACCCTAACGTGCCATTTTCAGAGCTAAAACACCAGCCACCTGAGAAATGTGAAATTCTTGCAGAAGAACATTCTCTAGCTCAGAATAAACCACAACATGCTAGCTAATTATATTCAGATCAGGCACTCTCAACAGATGTTACACATAGGATCAATATCAAAGTGTAGTTACCCTGATACCTGACAACTGTAATTATGATCTAAATAAGCAAAGAATAAAATAAAGCAGAGGACCAGATGGATAGATCTGTATAAAAGCAATTTCAGATACTGCAACGTGACAATGATGATGATCCCACCACACTTAAATAGGTTTTGCCAAATAGTTGGGCACTCCGAGCATATGCTTGAAATAGCAATCAGGAGTTGTGGTAATTATTTGGAAGGCGTAGCACTGTGACATACAGCACACAGCATTCTTGATTCAGGTGAATACTAAGTCTTTAAGTAGTTCAAAACCAAGAAGTTAAGGGACTAAAGATATGAACTTCACAACCTGTTGTCATGTTGCTCTTCTGCAACCACGCGTGTTTGTGGCAAATTTTAATCCACATACGACAATAAAATATCCACTGAAAGCAGTCTTTGCTAGAAGCTCCTAAAATTCATAGGTGGCATTTTTTTGGTGTTAGTGGCAATTGTATGGGTGAGTGGAAATGTAGGCATATGGAGACAGAGATAGGTATCAAATGGTAAATATGAGACCAAAAAAAATGAGGATGGTGGTTGATCCAATTCCTTGCAAAAAAATTCTAGTGAAATTAAATGTAATTTTATGAATTATGACATAGTTCACAAACTCTGATTCAGAATGGCATCACTTTTATTCTGTTTTTCACACAATCTAGCACAATGATCTCCTGAGCATGAACTGTGGGGTACCTTACTAAGCATGCCTAGCTATGAAATTTTAACATTGTGATGGTAGTTGCCTGTTGCTAGATATTTCAAAGTGCTCCAGAGGAGCATGTGTCTTAAGCTCTCCTCTTTTCAAGGCAATTCCCCACAGTATTATTAACGTAATATGACTTTTCTTAATATATATTATTTAGTTTGCAGATTGCTTCCAAGGGGTGTACTTAGGCTGTTTGCCATAGCCAGCTCACTCTTTATATTATGAGATAATACTCTAAATCACTTGTTACATAATTATGAGAAAATAAGACTGCAAATGACAATAGTAACAGAATGGATAAATCTACCTTTATTTAGGGTGAGAAAATCTTCGATTTAGGAAAGTATTCTGAATTCAGAGTAGAATAAAAGCACTTCCAGTTCTCTCCAGCTCCTCCTATACAGCACAGAGAGCAAGCCAGGCATCTTCACATGATCATCCTCTGGATTTAACAGAGTAGGAAGTTTCTTCATGTAAAAAGTGCTCCAAAGGACTACATGCCTAAAAGCTCATTACCCAGCTGCCTTAGGAAACCTCAAATGGATGAGAAAATGTCACTTGTGACAGCAGTGCCCACAGTTTCCATGATTTAAAGGAAAATTTAGTGGTTAAATCATTTGTTCAGGGTTTAGGAAACAACTCCTGTCCCTTCCTTACTTGATATACATATACACTTGATATACATCTACTTGATATACCCCTAGGAGTGCTCCTACAGAGAACCATTATTCCAACTTTCCAAAGACCAAAGGAGTTAGTCCAAGCTAGAAAACAGCAAACAAAAAAATGAGACAAAACCAAGTAAACAGCTATTTAAAAGTATGCTTGAGGACATTACTTTTTCAGTAATTGCTCTTGATATGAGTATGCTGCAATCCAGTGCTATGTAGAGAGACCTGAGCTAGCTGTAAACAAGCTCTTCTACCACAGTCTGATCACAACAGCATGGAAGTCTTGGCAGCTTAAGTTGTCCTGTCTTTTATTACTAGAAAATAAGTTTGCTGGAATGTGAAATTGTTCTTTTCCATAAGAACAATTTTTCTCCCTAAAAGCCTGACAAGAACATGGATAATGCTTTCCCCCTGATGTTTGATTTAGACCTGGTGAAAGCAAATCTAAAATCAAGCGAAATGTAGTTCATGGCACTTTCTAATGTGGGACTTGAGGCACGGAGATTTCAGTTCTGGTTCCAGCTGTTCATATGTCACAGGTTAGAAGGCAAAATGCTATGGTCTTGGTCGAAATAAGCAGGTAGGAACAGCAGCTAAGAAATCCTCATGCTACTTTTGCTGCTTAAACTCTTATGATACGACAGTCACCAAAAAGTTAAGGCTAATTAAGCCAAGGAGTGGCATTTTTGGACCCTTCCAGGATGAAGTACAGTAGTTTCAAGCCTACAGATTCAAGCTCAACTGCAGGGAACTGAAGCTTCTTCACTTTTAAGAGTGAGCCTTCACACAGGGGTCTGCTGTGTTTTAGCTGAACTTTTCTGAGTGTTGTAATGTCAACAATCCCTCTGCTAGACACAAGGCTTCATGCAGAGAGAAATGTCACCGGGCTGGGGAAGGAAGGCAGAGCCATGCCTAGCACAGCACAGAGCGAGTGTGATGACACTACACAGGCATGATGCACTCCACATCTGATTACACTGCAGCATTCCTGCTGTTTTAATAAGACTTTTCCTCACAGAAGGAATAACTAACAATGTCACGTTGTGGGGTGGCATTCTCACAGCTCCCAGCAGTTGACACTTGTAAATGACTTTCGCCAGTGGCTTAAATTAAACTCAATGTGAACCTACTGCCCCAACTTCAGGGGCCCCCTCTGTGCCTGTACAGCTTCACCTACATCACCTGGAGTAAGTGGTTTGACTCACCTGAGCATGGAAGTGCCAACACCAAATTCCCACAAACATGCTTTTATATGGATGTCACTCTTTGAATGTCGAGCTTTGGTCACCCTCACTGCTTCTTTCTTGCCCTCATCCCTGACTAGCACATCAGTGATGTCAAAACTATGTAAAGCAGTGTATTTATTTAAAGGCAAAATCATTTATTTGAATAAGATCAGCCTTGAGAAGAGAAGGCTTAGGGGAGACCTTATTATCATGTACCAGCATGTGAAGAGTGGCTACCAAGAGGCAGGAGACTCCCTTTTTACAGAGTCACAGGGAGAACAGATAAACATTGGAATAGTCTGCCAAGGGAAGTGGTGGATTCCCCTACACTGGGCAGTTTTAAGACTCAAGTTGGCAGGGTGCTGGGCCATCTCACTTAAAACAATTGGGTTTTATTTTTATTTTTTATTTATTTCTTTTTTTGCTTGAAAGGTTGGACCAGATGATCCTTGCAGTCCCTTCCAACCTGGCATTCTATGATTCTGTGATCAGGGTAGAAGAACTGTATATTGCACTTAAAGCATAACTGGCCTGCAAAACCTCATAGTCAGAGAAACTGAGGAAAACTGAAACTGAAATTCAGTTTGCCTTCATCCTCTTCCTATCCTGTAATAATTTTGATGCCATTTTAAAGTCCTCCTGCAAATTCCCCTTTTCAGTGTAGCCTCTTTCACTTCCCCTCTTTTGTTTTCCTCTAGTTTGTGTCCTATCTGCAGGTCTCTTTATCTCACTTCCCTTCCACTTTCCCCTCACTTCACTTCTACTCTACTTCCAAAAGCTTTCTACCTTATGTCACCAGCAATCTGTCTCCTAAGGCACTAAATCAGCACTTGTGGAAGGCGATCCTCCCCTGACTGACTGCTGCTTCTGTAAGAGCCAATTTGACTCAGCGTGAGGCTGGCGGCCAGATGGCAGCAGCAGGACACTTTTCCAAACTGTGATTCTTCATTGTCCCTGTGGAAAGGGTGGGCTTACAAGACCCAGAGTAGGTGGTTCTGTTTATGCTCTTGTATTAAAAATTAATGCTGGACAGATTTGTTTATTTGTACTGTTATCAGTGCAGTTTGCTCAAGTCCCTAGTATATTAATTTAGAGTACACTTATCAGAGCTAAAAGTAATGCGTTCGGTAGAAGTTGACACCATATGAAGTTTTATTAGCTTTGTATTTTTTCAGAAATTTTGATCTCACACTGTGGCTAAATGGTGTGAACCTGTGAATAATCTGGTGAGAAACTCAGGCTCACCTGTGCTTTGAGGTTAGCAAAAGCCACAGCTTTGCTGGTGTTTGCCTGGGGCTGGAAGGCAAACCCGGACTTGTTCAGGCCCCAGAGACCAAAGTGAAATCTGGAGGTGGAGGCTGCAGTCAGGGTGTAGATAAATCCCAGCTGAAAAATCTGGTCCATGATCAGGGCTCAGTAAGGAAACTGCACAGAGTTTTAGAAAACTTTAACCCTACAGACCACATGGGATCTGAGCATACCCTGCAAAATGAAAGTATAGTCCAGTGCTATTCTTACTGGAAAGGTTTTCAGGAATTGTGCCTATGGAGAAAAGCTGCTCTACTCTTGAAATTATTAAGTCATATAAAAACAGACACTGGAATTCTGCAGGCTCGTTAGTTTATTCATAAAGAAATATTTAAATATTGCAAAAAATATCCACTACTTAAAGAGTAAATTCTTGGTCCCCTGGTGAGTTCTTTCCAGAGAAGAAAAATATGTGCTCTAAGAAGCTGTCAGTGGCATTACCACGAGAAGGAAATTTCTGATCTCAGGTCTACAAATATAAAAACTTACATAAGACTATATAGTGTTACAGTGGTAGTAATCTCTATTTTATTCCCTAGGTGCAAAAAACTGGAAGGCCTTGCAGAACAGAAATGAATGTGTTATCTTAGACTGCAATTATGAATTAACTTAATCTGACTTTATCTAGGTTTTGCATATTTTTTATTGTTAGAGCTTTCAACAGAGGTGATGATTAAATATTCAAAACAGCCTACTGTACTCCAGGCATATTTCAGCCAAGAGCTCATGTATGTGGATATCTAGAATTACTCTTTATACTACTTCCTGCCCGAACAGTTTCCCAGATTCATTGCACAATCTGCCTTTGCTGCCTTTTGTTCATAATCCTTTTGCTATTGTAAAAAACTCTCTGGGACTGACGCAACCTCTGTTGTCCTAAGGCCTTTTTTGAATACGTAATGTGCTTTGCCTCTGAGTTTCAGATGATAAGGAAGAGGTCCTTCTTGCCTCTCTGAGTTCCTCTAGACTCATTTCAGCACCAAAGAACATGAAATTCTTACCTGACTAAAGTCTGAGATAGTCTGTGGTTAGAAAAAAATATGGTGAAAACAGCAAAAAAGAAGACACTGCAATGTTGTGAAGTGGTGATTCATCAGGGTCAGCGTTTCATCCCTTCTTAATCTATGTTACAGTAAAACTGAAGTCCTTTATCTTCACTCACATGCAGGATAATACTTGTGCTTTAGCCCAAGGGGAAAAAAAAAACCAAAAACCCCAAGCTTCAGGTCAGTGAAGACAAGGTCTAAAGTGGTTGCCTAACGCTTCTGAAGTTTAAATTGTTTTGAGACTTAAAAAGAAACAGTTTAAAAGATAAGAAGTCAAGTCCATTTTGACCTTGTTTTGAAATTTTAAGATATTACCTTTGACTAGCCATCAATTGCAAATTAAATTAAATTAATTCTTTAATAAATCCCATTTTCTTATGACTTTAACGTGGATGAAAATTATCTTAGTCCTTTGAGCAGCAGGCCTTTCTCTAACATGGTGTTTACTTCTCTGGCCTGGATCCCTTGATGTCCATTCAACATTACTGTTACCCCTTTTCCTCTTCTCAAATGGACCATATTTTTCTACCACCTGTATGAAAAACAAAGTTTCCTAGTTCAATTTCCTTGAAGATCTCAGCAGTAAACTGAACTGCAAGTTAAGTAGTTGGCATCCAGGAACCAAGGTCAGACCTTTTAGAGCCAGCTGAAGTTTTATCAGTTGATGCATAATATCAAGCAAAAGTCATTGTGGAAATAACCTTCAAAAGCCACAGCTGAAGCTTTTCAAAATACCACTCCCTTATATTCCTTGAAGTTAGCTCTCAGTCGAGATAGTTTTAGTATTTTGTGGAAAGTATAAAGTTTAAGGCAGATTTCATATAATGAAAAAAAAATATAAGCCAGTCCAATGACAAGTCAGTATTTCAAGCTTTTTCATCTCCCTAAATAGTCCTTGTGTTCTTATCACATACTAAATCCTTGACAATCTTCTAGTTTGACCAAAACAAATGTGGCTTTGATCATCTTCCCCATATGTGAGTGAAAATGAAGAGATCTGTGCAAAAAGCATGTAAATATTTCATCAGTGGGAAAAATTATTGGATTTGTCAGTGTCCTTTCCACACCTGGGCAGCATCTGAATTTTTACTGATTCTTTTCAATCAAAAATATAATTCCTATTCTCCACAATTTAAGCTTTGTAAAACAGCTTCCAGCTGAGATAAACTTACAACAGCTTTCCTGGCTTGGAAGTTCATTTGGTAATATTAGCCTATGAACATAAAAAGGTATCTATACAGTCATTCCAGAGGCTGGATTGATAAAGTCAACACTATATATAAAATGAGTCATATCCTAGGCTGCTGAAGTCGATGGACTTCCTATTAAATTTGTATGAAAGGAGTCAATATTTCACTCCATACAAACGTCTCATATTTTAAAAGTTTAATCTAATTATGGGAAAGCTATGCCAATGAATAATATGTTGACATAGGAGCAGCCAGAAAAAAGAATAGAAATTTTATCGCATACAGCAAAGAATTAAATCTGTTATCAGAAAAATGGCATCAGGAAATGATACCAGCAAAACACTACTTTTGACTCAACACTAAACTTTCCTAAAAAGTTCATTTGTGTCACTGGACTAAAATATCTAGAAGCTGGGGCTGTAGGACTTACTAGGTGTTCTATAGAGGCCAGGGTAACAAATTAAAACTATTACATGTCTTTTTCACTGAAGTTTCATCTGAAAGCTCCCACTTATCAACTTTTCAACCCAAACATTTTAGTAGAAAAGAAAGAATCTATGGAAAGAATCCAACTTTTCCAGGGAAAAGTGTTTTATCAGAAATCTTGTATTATATTGAAAAATAGTTTTGAGTAGATTTTTGGAAGAACTCTTTTTTTAGTTATTCTTGAGTTGGAGGCATTCATTAATTGAGTAGAGACTGCTGATCTTCCTACTGCCACTTTAAACCAACATTTAAATTTTAGAGCAGGATTATAACTAAGTTGCATAGAATTACTTAAAATTTCTATAACAAGGGTATCATTGTATATCAAGCTCTAAAAGCTTGTAGAGCAGTTACTTTGCTCTATGTTTCATTTTCGTTGGGACACTTTTGCTTTCATCCTAACTTCTACCGTCTTGGTTTGCATTACAGTGAATCTTTTTTTTTTTTAAATTAGTGTATCGTCCATTGTGTTGGCAGAATGGAAACTATTAAAATAAATTCTTTCTCAGCAAGTGTTGCCTCTAAATAAAACTATTAAAAGAAACTCAAAAAGGATTGCAGCTTCTGAAACTGACTGTAAGGTAGGGTTTAGGTACCCACATTCAAAATCCAAAAGTCCTCCCACAGTGTGGCTACAATCAAGACCAAAACTTTGTTGAGTCTGATATTTTCTCGTCTAACTGCATGCATGCAGGAGTCTGTGCCCAAACATCCTGGAGCCTCGCTTATCCTGGGGCTCTGGTGTTGTGCCAGTTGTCACCTCCATGGATACCCTTGGGTAACCAAGCTCTTGTCCACAACACTATCTGCGGGACATAACACAGCAGTCAGCGTTCAGGGGTTTGAAAATAAACAACCTCCCCCCAGACCAGTGTATAATTGTTTTGCAAGGAACACAACAGATAATGAATTTCTGTCTTGTGACTAGATTTTCAAGTGCAAGTTGTGCACGATGCTATCCCCTTGCTCTGAGCTCCTAGAAAAGCTTTGCATCTCTGTGTTCTCCAGTGCTGAATTAGAGATGAGCTCCTCTGTCAAGGGAAATTCATAGACAGTCTCTGTTCTCTGCTTAACTTCCTACTTTCAGTATGCAGCTAGGAATTAATATCTTTAAAATCTTCACTTCTGTCAGATTTGTTTAAAAGCTGTTAACATGTAATTTTTCATTTTTTTTTTTTGGAAAACATACGTACAACTATGCACATACACGCACAGAAGGCGGCCGTGATTCCTTAAGTCTTGTGTCCACTGTGAGTCAGGTTGTAGGTATTGCATATTAAATATATTTCTTTTCTATGATGACTTAATATGATTTTTTTTTTTATGCATAGCAGAATGCAACTTGGTGTTGCAATGCTGCAGGTTTCTCATACTGCAAGGGATGGCTGGGGTCATATCTCCACTTTCATTTTTACTGTTTATCTTCTTAGATCGCTACAAAATCAACAACCTTGTCTGCTCCCATTAAATGTAACTCCTTCCTAAACTGAGTGTTTTCAGTGAAGACTGGCATCTTTAAATGTTGCAGAAAAAGAAATCTTAAAAGAAGCAGACAACTTTGGTTGTTTTGATGTCTGTTGAGAGGCGCTTACTAAAATGTATTTTTCATCTCAAAAAACAATCACGAATACAATTTGTAATCTCCAGTATTTTAAGCCAGCATAGTAGTTTCTCATTTTTCTTTCTTCTGAACATCGTATTAAGATTAATTCACTATTGAGATTTCGTAGCCCTGTGGGAAGTGATAAGAAAATGGCAGTACAGACAGACCTAGTTAGGCTGAATCAGTTTGCAGATCACTTTTATAAATATTAAAGAGTCCTCTCCAGACTAACAAAGCAGTAGGACATACAGTGCTTGTCATTTGCACCTCCTGCCAGTGAAATGTTTTGGTTGCTTAGGCACAAGCAGGCACAAATTATTCAGGTTTGACTGAGTTACATCCGAGCTAAGTCCTTATCTTCTGCAACATTGATTTCAAAGCCTACACTAGTTATTTCATGTATCTTATGATTATTCAAGGTCCTTCGGGAGAGTACCCTAATTTCATAAACATATTATGCTTTTTTTGAAAGGAAAAGTGAAATACATGCTGCAGGGAGAACCTTTGTAATTTGTTTTGCTTACGGATGTGCTGAGCTACTTGTACTTCATAAGCTAAAAAAAAGAAAAAAAAAGGAAATAAAAAAAAAATCCCAATGTGCACAATTATGTTCTGGCAAGCAACTTTTAATTTTATTCAAGTAGATAGCCCAGATCTAGATCTGATTCTCTGAAACTGCGGGCCATTTTCCTCGCGTTTACTTATGGTACAGCAGAGACCTGGGCTGATTCTGGCCCTCTAGCCAAATTCCACCCATGATGCTTGGGACTGATGTTGAAAAGATACTATTTTCATTGCAAATAGACAGGAAGTTCCTTGAGCACTGATGAGTGTAATGAACCATGATGCTGCGTGGGTTTATGCGTCAGGATTGATTGACCTGGACATTTAAGAAAGCACTAGTTCTAATTCAAGCTCCTCTGTTTATTAAACCATCTTCAGGGTAGAGATTCTCCAGTGTGCAATGGCACACAGAGTTACAAGGGGTTTCCTTCAATTTTGGCAGCAGTAGGATATTCTTTGCCTCCCCAAATTCCTATTGTCATGAAACTTAGAAAAACTTTATTTATTTATTTATTTACTTATTTATTTATTTATTTATTTATTTATTTATTTATTTATTTATTTATTTAAAATACATCTACCCTGTGTCAGATTTGATTGAAATAGGCAATTTAACAGAAACAGGCATACTGATTCAAAAGGTGGGGGGAAAGGATGACTCTGACAGATGCAGACAGCGTAATAACATAAGCTCTGTTCCCTCAGGAAGAGGAGTCTAATAAAGAAATCCTGTTCTTTCCCAAATCGAGGAGAGAGCTGTCAGTTCTTCTATTGAGGTCAGAAACCATAAGCCCAGGATGAGCTGCAAGATAAGCATAGTTGCAAGAGGGTAGGACCCAAACATTAGATATCATCCTTCGACCAAAGAATACTTTCAAAACAGAAGGAGAAGAAAGATGCAGGGATCCAGGGACAAGAAAATCACTCAGAATGTCTGAGATTAGGGGAAGCAGCAGGTAGGAATTTGGGTAGGCTGAAGTCAGATATTAAAAACATGATGAGCTGTGGACGGGGCAAAAATGTGCTGTGTCTGAGAGTGCAGAATCAACTGGAGATCACAGCAACATTTGGAAGTAATTATATTGAATTTATATGGAGCAGAATTCTTGTTAGAGCATACAGTTTGTGACAATAGAGAAAAAATAGAAAATAATACAGCTAGATGGAGTAGGCAGATGGATGAGCGCATTGCTGAAACACTGCATTAGGGAATGCTATCTGTTTAAAATTAAAGATTAGTTTCATCATTTGGGACTAGAGAATCTGTTGCATAGATTTTTGAATGATAGAGGGAAAGGGTCATGGCTTTCCTGCTGTATCCTCTGTAAATTGCATTGTTACATCTTTTTTTGTTTGTTTTTCTTATTTGTGGATTTTTACTCCTTTTCAAATCTTTCCCATTGTTCTTTTTCTCTTATTTTTGCTTTTCAGTACCTACTGCAGTCTGTTACCCAGTTGCCCTGTTCATTTAATGCAAAAATGAACTGAATGCCACTGAAAAGGGAAAGACGGAGTAAAAGTATTATTTGATATTATCTACCCTTCTCAGATGCTTTTTTTCCCCTTGCATTTTGATTATCCTTTTACTGATTACCATTTCCTGCCTTGCCTACGTCCCCTGATGTGAATTTGATCATTGCTGTTCATGTGATTAATATTTAGATTAAATGAGGCAGCACTAGGAATTTGCCTAGGTTTCAAAAATACCGTTGCCATATGACTCACTAAAAGTTTCACGTTGATGGCCTTGTATGTCAATCATCTCTTTATGCAATGGCCAGGTGCTCAACAGGCAATAAAAGTAAAATCTTGCCAAGGTGTGTTACTGCTGATTTAAGTAGTGAGAAAAGCCAACAACAGGATTCCAAAGAAAAAGAAGGAAAGAGCGAAAGAAAGAACGAAAGAAAGAGTGAAAGAAAGAGCGAAAAGAAAGAAAAAGAAAGAGCGAAAAGAAAGAAAGAAAAAGAAAGAAAAAAAAAGCAAGAAAGAAAGAAACGAAAGAAAAGAAAGAAAAGAAAAAGAAAAAGAAAGAAAGAGGAACAAACCATCATCAATCTAAAACTCCTCTCTCCCATATTCCTTAATAAATCCTTACCGTTGTTATTTTTCCTTCACTAGGATACATACACAAAATGCGTTCTACTTTTAAAATCAAGACTATGCTAGGCCTCTTGGTCTTGATTTGATCTTGTAATTCTCTCTCTCTTTGTTTACTTGATGGCTTGAATAAAGAATCTGGAGGGTCTTATAGCACTCTTCTGGGTGGATGATGTTTGCATTGGACCTAAATACCAAACACCCACAAAATCCTCAAACAAAAGGCTGCAAATGCTTGTCCTAAGGCAAACTCCCACCTTAAGAAAGGGAGGATTTGCTTGGGAGAAGCCAGTAAGCTTTAAAAGGAGTGACAGCTGACATTAGGACAGAGACAAAACAATTCAGAGTGCTAGGTAGTTACAGTTCAGCAAAATCCAGACAGACAGAGAAAGAACTGAATTTTTTTTGTCTAACCTGTTTCCTGAGAAGAAGAAAAATGCACTGCCCATTACTGCGATCTGATAATCTGTTCTTTTGAACAGAGGCATTTGGTTGGCTGATGAAGGTTGAATTTTAGGACGCCCAGCAAATGCACAAAGGTTGTAACTCTTTATCTACACTCCTCTGAGAAATCACACATCCCAAGTCTGCAGGAAAAATGGTAAGATGGTATCTTCCTTTAAAAAAACCCCACTTTTCTTAAATAAAAAAAAAAGGAAATATTAAAATTGCAATGGTAATAAAGGCAAAGTGCTTAAAATATTAATTGCAGAATCATTTCCTCTTGGTTTATTTTCATAGATCAAACTCTATTTCTGAGGAAAGAGGAGAAGAAAGGCAGCAGGTAGCCAGCAGCAGAGAGTCAGTGCTCTCACTTGTCACTGTCAGTCCCTGCTGTGTAGGGAAAATGCCAGTCTGCCAAAAGCCAGCAAAAGCCTCAAGGGGGCAAAGTACTCCTAATGGCTGTGAAACTTTGGAAGCAAACAAAAATATGAAAGTGCAAAAGACCCGCATTGTGCTTGTGCGCTCAGAAGGACTTCTCTCAAATGTCTTTGAATCTCTTGTTTCAAAATAATTTTCAAAGTGTTTTGTAAAACAGTGCTGTGAACTCCAGAGGATGCAGAACACACCTGGTTTAGGCTTGGATTTTGCAAAGCAGCAAATGTTCACAAAGACCTGATCCAGCTCATAGCATGTCAGTGGCTCACACAAGTTGTGCATCTAAGCCTTGACTCTGAGAGTAATCGCAGTCAGTCTAAAAGAGCTTTCTGCCAGCCTTGCTTCATATGGTGTAATTAACAGAGCTGAAGTGTCCCAATTAACAAACTTCAAGAAGTTTGAGGTTTGGGTTTTTCTTCAAGGAAGATCCAATATGGGTGCCTAGAACACTAGAAACATGGTAAACCTTGTCCAGTATCATCAGTGTGACAATAATCCACATGGTAACGTGCACTGCTGTGAGGAACCCCCCAGAAGGCACATCTTGCACAACCCTTCCCTCACGTCAGTCTCCTGGTCTTCCATCTTTGGAAACACGATCAAATCAGTGAAGAATTGCATGTCATTTTCAGTTCTTTCCAATTTCCCCCCTGCTAAGTAGGCTGAAATTAAGACTTCCTGGCATATATCAAAAAAACCTCTAGATATGAGCTTTTGTTCTAGGAATTCCCCCCCTTGGTCTCCCCAAAGCCTGTGGATAAAATACTAGGGGCTCCCTGAGCACACAGGGTTATCTCCCCCCTTTTCTTCAACAGCAGTTTGTTAAGAGAAGGTGAAAGTACAGGGAGGCAAGCAGTAGCATCTAGGAGTATGGGAGATTGTTATATTTGGCTATAATGTTAAGTTCATAGCAGAATGTGTGGTTAGAGGCTTCATCAAAAAAAAAAATAAAAAATGTATGACAAGGAATGAACTGCAAACAAGATAAAATGCTGTATCAGGGTGAAATTTCACTAAACCTTCAATAGGACTTTTTGCCACGGCTGTATGAAGCAGCCTACCTGCACTGGTTTGGATCCACAGTTTACCCCAGCATGGGAGCAGAATCCATGCTTCATTTCTGAAAAAAAAATGAGAAAGCAGTGGGCAGAAAAGTCTCTTTGAAGCACTGATATTGAAATAAGCTGAGACGTGCTTGTGTTATTTGGGTGCACTGAGATTTGAGTCATGTCCTCATTTTCTCAACACTATGGCTCATATTTATCAGTTCTTACAAACACTGGCACCCTTTCCTCTTAATTTCAATATATTTTTTTACTCTTCATGTCTCACAGCGAGTTTCCTTGAAGGAGTGGCTGGCTGCTTGCTTCCTTAGTCAGGAAAGCACTACGACTTTCTAAGCATCTTCAGGAAACAGCAGATCCACATTTATGTCGTCATTCTTCTCAAAGGGCCATCAATTAGATCTCACCCCCTTCAGAATTTAGTAAAATGGATGCAATGTACCTCCAAGACACCATCTTTTCAGCTCATTTTTTAATCATAAATTTCATTCTTACCTCCGCTGTCTCACAGGGTCATTACTCAGCTCCTTTCATGGACCAAGAAGGCCTAATTCTAACTTCAGTGCATGTCTGAAACTTTAAGTAGCTGCATTCAGCAGCACACTGGCAGACTAGGAAGCACCCTAGGTGTAGATTTGACAGAGCATTTCAAGTCCTGCAAAATTTCCGTTTAGTAACATGATTTGATAAGCCACAAGAAATTACTGGAATCGTGAGGAAAGAGGGGAAGGCGATGTGGGACCATGAAGAGGAATATAAGTGAGATGGAGGTCTCGTGTCTGAGAGTGGGATGGTTGCTACAGTCCTTATTTTTAGTGTCCAGCATGCCCTGCAAGGGGTGATAACAGCCAGCACTTAGATTACAGAAAACAAATCTGTCTGGAAATTGAAAGAGCATTTTCACTAAAATATTGATGAAAATATGTTTTCTGATTTTTCGTGCTAAAAACTTGTTTCAATAAAGATTTTCCAGCCAGCTCTAATAGCAGGCAATAAAGCTGAGTGTATTGAACTAGAACGATGGAATTGTTTTTATGATACATGTCATCTAAGAATGAAGGACAAGTGCTGGAGTGCACTTGCAGAATGATAGTGACTTCAGAACTAAAAATGTCACCAAGAAATATTTAAATAGATTGGAGTCGATTAACACAGACGGACAGGACAGTGCAAAATAGCCTAAAACTGTGCTGTAGCAGAGATAGATACAGAACATACAATGCAAGTCTTTGTTTTCTAGACAAAGACATCACTTTTAACCTCATTATTTTCTCAAGGCTATTTCTTCCATGTATTCTCAAGTTTCTTGAAGTGACAGCTGCCAATCAGGTGTAACAAATTCCTTCACTAAAGGCCATATTGTGGCAGCAGTTTTAAGCAGTGATTTTCCTTGATGTTAAGACTACATGATTTATCTTTTTTTTACATATTTCAGAGGAAGCCCACCATTTTGTCACATTTCCATCAGCCAGAACAATTTTCAAATTTCTAAACAGGTTTGTGGACGACTGCCAGCATGAATTTATAAGCAGAGTGACTAGAAAATGCAAAGTATATGCCAAATGTAACCCACTCTTCTTCTAAGGAATGATTACATGCTAATTAGCCAAATTCTTTCATGTCCATGGAATATTACAAGTGTGATCAATGGACACTTATTTTTGACTGAAAAGTCAAAATAATAATATGTGGATCTATTTGTTCTGAAGCAGTATGAAGGGTAGATGGAGTCAACTTGTATTTCTAAGCAATTAATTATAACATTCAGAATACTGGGATTGTTAAAAAAAATTAAAACTAGGTTGAATTGTTGAGGAATTTATGCGTTTGAGTTTCAAAAAGTGAAAAGTTCAATAAAAATAGGTTGAATTGTTGAGGAATTTATGGGTTTGATTTTCAAAAAGCGATTCATGTCTTTTAGCCATCAAAATAGAAAAGTAATTTTTAAAATTGGCATTTAAATCACTCAATCACTTTTAGGACATTCTATTCTAGCTACTCACTCAAAAAGATAATAAAAAAGTAAACATGGGAATGTTTCACTTTGTAGAAACTAAGATTAGTGATCTATGAATATGACACATCCAATATAATATTTGTATTCTTTAAAAGCCTTGATGTGTGACGTTGACGTTGTCAGTAACCAATTTATTTATTTGTTGAGCTTGACATCTGATCTTGATTTCATATGAAAGGATGGGGAAATAAATTAGAGTTGTTAACAATTCTGTTTTGAAGCAAAGAAAATGAGCATTCAGTGGTGGAAAATGACTGATCAGCACTTATTAGGATCAATAACAATCACAAGAAATGTTGATCGTGAAACAATTTTCTCCCTCAATGAAAATGTCAGTGTATACTGCATCAAAATCCAAATGTATTTTTAGATTGTAAAGGAAAAAAAAATTGAAAAATCAGTTTTGCAGAATTTTTAACCATCTCCAGGTACAACTGCTTCATAATCTGCAATGATTTCAAACTTCACATGCTCTTTTTTTTTATGCCATTTCTGGGTTTCAATGTTGATCATCTTTCTGATGTTTATCCACTGAACATTTTGAAATATTGTAGCTGTAAACCAAGTAACGGGAGAATCTGCTGAAAACATTTGGTTTAGGATTTTGAAGCCACAGAATGTTATGAAGAAAATATCACATGCCACTATTAAAAGAAACCAAACATATTTTAAAAAATATCTTCACAAAAATTCCATTTGTGATTGTGAAAAGCCAGAGACTGAAAAATAATCTGAAAGCCCTTGTTTTTAAACTCTGAGCATTTATGAAGGGTTTTCATGGGATCCAATGCCCTTCAACCTTTGCTTGTGTAGTAGCAATAGTTCACTGGTTCTCCCAGCGTGATGTGAAAGGAGCACTTAAGGAACCTGACTGAAGAATAAGCAAACTTGTTTTATTCTCACAATCTGACTTTGCCCTTTTGAAGGTGTTTCCAACAATTTAACTTTCATGACATTACTGACAATTTTGCAGCAATGTTTGTATTGGTTTTTGAAAACTGTGGTATTTCTGAAAACAGCAAACATTTTCTCTGAGATATCACTACTATTTCAGCTGATTTTCCTTTGTATCTCTAAGACAACTTCTTTTTTCTATAAGCAACTTTCAGACTGTTTCTGCCAAGCAAACAGCTATGACTTCTACAGTTTCACACTTAAGCAGCATAAGGGTTTTTGTTTTGTTTTGTTCGTTTGTTTTATCAAATTTAACCTTGTTTTTTCCCATTTCTCAATTTAAATATTGCTATTGGAGCAGCACATATTCTTTTGTGGTTCATTAGATTATATAACTTGATCACTTGTTAGCAAGCCAGTTCTATCCACTGCTTGAGGTTCAGTGTAATAAATGTTTGGGTTTTTACAAGTAACCGTCTCTCAAAAGCTCAGTTCTTACTGTTCTTTGCTCTGGCAACGCATGCCTTACAATCAATTTGGATTTCTTTTTACAGTGACATCAGCAATATCACATCTCTTTATCTTGTTTGTGATTTTCCAGGACTTTCAACTGCTTTATTATTGTTTTTTGCACTTGATCGATTGCCTTGGTAGGTCTCTTTGGCAACATGCTGCATGTTTTTTTTGTTGTCATTTTCCTATTTGCTTAGATACTCAAAGCTGCTGGCATATTTCCTTCAGACTCGCTGTCTTGAAAAGAAAAACATTACTTTGTTTTCCAAGGTCAGAATTCAGTTTTCTTCCTTTCCCTTTTTTAGCCCAGTGGGAAATGCACTTTCCTGCTTTTCTCATTCTTTTATTGCAGTGCAGAATGCCCTAAAGTATGTGCTAATACAACTGTTTCCCTTATTGAAATGCTGAAAATATCTGCCTAAAGTATGACTCAGTCTTTTTTCTTTTTTAATTATTCAGTTTTGGTCATTGCAGTTGGGAAGTACAATTTGTTGTCTGGAGTTTCTTTCCAGTTTCTGCCCATTGTCTGCCAGTGTATTACAAGATTTTCACACTCTGTAGCTGTCCAGCAAAGAAGAAATCGTCTTTGCTTTCATAAATTTTGTAATTCTCTTAGAAGATGAGTAATAATACATTGTTCTAAACAAGTGAAGGAGGATGGGATAGGAACAATTTGATACCTGTTTGGGATGCCTCAGGCAGGAAACAGCCTGCGCAGAAGTAAACAAGTAACTGTAAGTACCACATAGAGAAATAAAAGAGCTGGTATTTCAAGATACTACACATGCTTATCTTCTATTGATGGTGAGAATATTTTCCATCTCATCACCTATCAGTTTTGAAGAAGTTTGAGAAGTCATAGGCAATACATAATGGAGAATATGATTTAATGACTATAATTAATGCCTGTTTATAACTTTGGAAACCTTGTTTTCACAACACGTTTTTTGTGAGGATTTTCTGGTTTTATATATAATGTTCCAGTCGTGGGTTTTTTTATCAATTGTAACATTTGTCTATTTAAACTCATGCTATTAGTATGTCATTGGAACAATAAATACATTTCCAAATAGTTCTCTAATGTCAGGGTTCTAATGAATTTTGAAAGCAAACCCTCAAATTTTCAGATAGAAGTCAAATTCCTCTGAAACCCAGTGATGATATGAAGCCCGATAGGATAGAAAAAGTGGAAAATAAACACATGAATGAATTAAGAATTATTTTTCTGCACTCACAAACCTGGAATTAGATTACTTTCTGTGATACCATATATGTCATATTTTTAGGAAAAAAATAGTACTATTTACAAATAGTATCTGGAGCCTCCATCTCTGGAGACTTTCAAAACCTGCCTGGATGTGTTCTCCAGGTGGGTTGGACTAGATAATCTTCAGAGGTCCCTTGCAACTGCTACCATTCTGTGAATCTGTGAATCTGTGAAAATGTCTTTGTATCAAGAAAAAACTGAAGTTTGAATGAGACTTTAATACACAAACTTATATTATTAACATCCTGGTGTAGAGCAAAGCTGCCAATGAAGAGTGGCAATACTGGCCTAGATTGCGCATCCATTCTTCCCATAAATCCCTTCATCCTTTCCCAAACAATAATGAAAGTAATTTTTATGAGTGATGTTTATCACCAGACACTACCCTTGGAGAATGTCTTAGGCCATCCAGCTCTGCTGTTCAGCCACAATGAAAGTGAAAATGTTACTGAGTGTGTTTTCATGGGGGAGTATTAGGGAATTTACAGAAGCAGAACAGATGTAAAGCTCTATAAAACACCAAATTTAGTTAGAGACAATTAGAAGGCGTTGAATAACAAGCATAAAATGGTACAGGTTGCAGTTTGTATTGGTTTTTAATATATTCTCATTTTAGTTAAGCTGGTTTATGTTGCTGTGATAGAGGCTGTGGACCAAACAGACACAAGCATCAAGAGAATACGTTTTTATAAATCAGTGTTTTCCATAATTTTCATAAATCCTTTGGTCATTTTTTTTTTTTTCCCATTTAAAGATTACACCTACTAAGTCCCTTCTGCTGTTTCTTTTATTATTTTTGGATCTGTTTAGCTAGTTGTGTTTCTATGAGTAGTGTTATAATTTTTGCAGATTTTATTAATTCTACACAGGTTAAATTCAACTCATAGGTTCAATTTTCAAGCTCTGCTTTCTTTTTGACATTAAAAATGCCTATGTTTATTCCCTGAAGTTAAATTTTCATACAGCAATTTATAATGAGTGCTATTAAATAAATATAGTGAATTTTAACTAGCTGGAAAAAGTTTTATAAGATATGGTATGTTTAACATATAAAATGATCTAGAAGGAAAATAATTTTCTTTCTTTTATCCATTATTACATCATTTCTTTTTAAGTGTGATTTTATGTCAGGTCTAAGGATTAGGTGTTTAGTGCTGCAATTCCGATTGTATTGCTAATAGGCTACAGACAAAAAAAAATGGTTGCAAAAGTTCTATCCTAGTAGAGTAAAATGCTTGGGATTACCTATTGACATACGGTGGAGTTGTTTTATGGGGTAGGTTCAGATGTTGCTTATACAAGCAGATGCAGATTAGATGTGTGTAAATAAAGACAAAATTGTATTTGGTTTATAATTCTTAACTCGTGTTTCATATGGATTATATTAGTTTTGAACATTTAAAGTGATCATACAGTAAGCTGATTAAAATGTGTTTCCAGTGGTAGGGAGTATGTATGAACTTCAGTAGTCAATTCTGAATATTGTGTTTTACTGTTAGTGGTTTCAGTTTTACTGAAATAAAAAAAAATTAGTGTGGTCAATTTTTCTGTTTAAATGGATCTAATAAAAAAAATCTGTGAGTTGGTAGCCGAATGCTGCAATAAATTATGAAAGTATTTTTTACAGTTAACCTTTATAAATTGTTGATGATTTACACAATTATTCCTCTGTTTGAGTGTTTAATTTGATTTGCTTCACACGTTGTCTTTGCCTTACAAACAGAAATGCTTGACTTGGAAATTATATACATTCTCACATACAAAATTTTCTCCCTGTTGAGAGCAACAAAGGATGAGTCTCCAAACGGAAATAATTCTACAATACATTGTACAGAGAGGCATCCCACGGCAACTTTTGAATTATTGTCTTTCAGGTGGTTCATTGAATGAATTAATAACAACTCAGTGGAAACAACAGCCCCTGAGTCAAATACTGATAATGAGACTTTGAATTACACTTAACATGTAATACACTATGGCCTCTTGAGAGCTAGATTTTCTTAGTCATATATTTTTACACCCATGAAAATAGTAATTTTCCTTCCTTACCTTAAAAGGAAAGTTCAGCAGTCTTCTCTTCTTGATTTCACTGAAAAATGGAATAACCTTTCTGAGAGACTTATAGAGGTAGTTGACATATTTGTACAAAGTCGCTTAAATATCTTTATAATGATTTGTTGATGAAATTCAGTTACCTCAAAGTACCATTTAATAACAAACTGTAACTTCCATAAATTATGTCAAATGCACACACCTCAAGATTATATTCTGCTTGTAAATATTTTCTACATTACAGCATTATTTGGCTTGTCCAGTTTCGATCAAAAACTCTTATGAAATCTTTAAGTATCCTTATTTTTTGTGTAACAAAATCAAGAAATCCTATAAATCAAGCCAAAAAGGAAAAAGCATCCTAACTTCAGAACTCTTCCTTATTTTCTGGATTATGTCTATTTTATAATGATTCTTCAGTGATCTATAAAAATTAATAGACTAGAAAGTGGGCTGTGCCATCTGTTCTAGTTGTGATGAGTTCATGAGACTTGAGTGTAGCTCTTCAACAGCTTCACTGTTGTCTATGAATATATGACTAACCTATTTGAAAACCGTTCTCAGTTTTGAACCAGTCAAACCAGTATGTCACCTTCTTGTAAAGAAAGTAATATCAAAATTGTTATTATGCTGAAAATAGATTACGAAGAAGGAAAAGTACCTGCATTAAACCAAATTCCCTGAGTACAGGTTGTCTCCCATGTATTTCAAACACAGTTTGAACACTCACCCACTGAGATGAGTTCCTCAGACTTCTCCTTGATAGTAAATCTCCAGGGAAAGAAATGCTCCTCTACAGATACAGTGATATAGGTTTTTTTTTCCTTACAGTTTGAAAAAAAAGTCACCCATAACCAGAAAAGACACAGTGCTTTGAGTTTTAATTAGGGGATGACTTTGAGGGAAGAGATACATTTTTTTTTTGTGAAGTAGGTTAACTACTTGGAGGCACAAGAGACAAGTTTCAAAAAACTTCTTAATACCTTATTTTTAAAAATCACTGACCATCCATGAAAGGCAGATTCTTGATGCTTTTTAAGTCAACTTAATTAGCTTTAAAAAGAAAATCACAAATAAGCTTTTTCTTTTCTTAACTGAGAAGAAATCTCTGAACTAGGAGCTCTTCCCCTGTGAATAATAGGTTAATATATTATTGTTAATCTTTTGTACTTCTAATAGGACAATTCTTCTCTCTCTCTCTCTGGTGAAAACATTTTAGCACATGAATTTTGTAATTTCTCTTCTGCGGTGCTCACAGTCAAGACATGCCTTCCTCCATTACTCACAGTAAGAATAAAGGCCATCACTTCCAGAACCTACCGGTCTCGTGGACTGACACAAATTTCACATGTTGGAATTGCAATAAAGTTTCAGCTCTACAGGTGCTGTAGATTTTTGATTTAATGAAGTGTTAGGGATGTCATGACAGCTGTCCTATTTTCTTTAATCACTAGGATAAAAGGTTTCATTTATGGTAGCAGATGGTGAACTGCTTCGATCTAACTTCTTATGTCTCCATAAGTTTTATAAACTGCTAGAGTTGGTCAAATATCTTAACTTAAATATAGTTCACTAAAAATTGGTTTTTGTCCAACCTGAATTGTTTGATTTTTATGGAATCTTCTTTTGGAAAAGAAAATAAGAGATTGTTGGGCTTCAGGTCAGCATCACATTAATCTCTAGTCGTACTCAGTCTTTGTATTACTATTAAAGCTACATCATAAAGATCTTCTTATTTATCTTCCCCATGGGTCTGTCATATGTTACTCAGATATCATTCCCTATGATTCTTCTCAGACCTGAGTTCATGACATGATCTCCTAGCCATGGCCATTCTCTTGTGCTCCTGCCTATCTGCCACCAAAGGCAAAAAGTGTTGTGTTTTTCAAAGAACTCTGATACAAAGATGTCTCAGCTAGGACAAAGCTGAAATGATACTACTCAATGAAATGATAGGCAGAAGCGTCAACTGAGTCCTGAAAGCACTTTAGCCACACAGGGTGGAATAGCCTGACCAGGCATTGAACTACACTAACCAACACTTACACTGGGGCTTATTCTGAAATTTTAAACTGATTTCCATTGTATAATGTAGACATATTGAGGGAATCAAAACCTGAATAATAAGGACTATAGGACCAGTGCTTTTAGGACTTTTTCTATTGTTAATGAAAAATCACTATTGAAAACACACAAAATAGATAAACTTTGAATTGATTTGCTATAAACTACTACAAGAAGTGAAAATTGTTTTACTTGTGATAAACTGCTATTTGCTTTCCATAATTTAAAGCAAACCCTGAGTCATTGCGGATGTTTCTTCTATTTATTGCCTCTTACTTTATACACAGTTTAGGAAGCTAGATTTTCTCCATTATTTTTGAGTGCTCTAGTTTTAGGGAGGACTGGTTAAAAGCTTTCAGTGAGTATGGAAATTGAAGCACAACACCTAATCGTACCTGTGTAGCGTCACACCTTTTCATTTAGAGGCAGAAAACATCCCCTCTCATAGCCAGTATCTCGTCATATCAATAAGACAATAGAGACCAACCCATTAGAGAAGTCTGAACAAAATGGATATATTACAAAATATAACATTCTTCTTTGGGATCAGTGTTTTCTGATTTTTAGTGGGAAAAAAATGGATACTATATAATGTACTGTGAGCAACATCAAGATTTGGTTTTCCTGTTGATCTGGGCTCAGGTGTCCTGTTGGGTCAGGAAAAATGATGACAAATACCAAGACTTTGCCTTTCCACTGCACCCACCTTAGAAGCTTGCATGTATTTTCTGCTAAACATCACATTGGAGCCTTAAAAAGGTTCCTGACTCAGCTTTCTCTGCGGGCGAAGCTATCCTCAAGATCCATGCTGATGCCTGCAGTCTACTGGAATGCACAGCCAGCATGTAGGAGTAACATCACCATCCTTGGGTCAGAGCTCCTGATGCTTTGGAACTTGAAAGGAAGTTCCTCTGATGTTTGAAGGTAGAGTCAAAACACTCCCGGCCATAAAAATATCTAGAATACTTTGAAATGAACTTTAGCCAGCTGAACTCAGAACGTGTTTTAGGGTCCCAACTCAGAATATGAGCTAAAATGGCACATCTAAAGCAAAGGTTACATGGGGAGGAGGGACAGTAAGACAATTAATATGGAAGTAGAGAAAGTATTTTGAGGAAACTTAGGAAGGAACGTATATACAGGTATGGCTTTTTTAAGTATTAAGAAAAACACATTTGAATTAGGCTTGTTCCTTCTGGTCTTTGCCTTTTGGAGCTGTTACCAGCTAAGGGCCATCAGGATGGGATGGATCAACTCATAAGACCCAGCCAGCCCTTTAGAACATGGCTTTGAATAAACACTCTTCTCAACTCGGCTTGGATAATTTTTCTTATCAAGAAAGCAACACTGATAAACAAATACCATGTCATCATCACTTAGTTCATCAGCTTTGTCATTTTTCATAACGTAATGCCTGGTTTTCATGAAGTGGGTCATCTGTAATTCTACTGGAACTCACAAAAATCCCTTGCCATTGCTGTATTTTTAGCAAAGAATAATGAATAACTGATAGGATGAAATATAGTGCTACCTAATTGGCAAATGGAGAACGTTTTGCAGAAATCACTCAAACTATTTTGAATTTCATTTCTAGTCATGGTTTATTTAACACTAGCAGAGTGCTGGAAGAGTTTCACAAAAGATTGATGATCCTCTAGAGCAATTCCTAAGTGCAATATTATGTCTTAAAGAATTATGTCACTTTCTTTAAGGGTGCTGAGAAAGATATTACTATTCATCAATAAAAATTCAAGTTTTACCAACCATCTGTATTGCATAAATCAAGTAAAGGGCAAGGGTTTCCCCAGAAAACAATTATGGAACAGAATGAGATGGCCCAAAAGGCATTTACTGTACTAAAGCGTGTTGGTAAATGCATTATGCTGCAGCTACAATGAACTTCAGAATAAATTTTAAGGACAATGTTTTCAAGGATTTTTGCCCAGGGCTCTGTTTAGATGGAAAGTGGTGTTTCTTGTCCTTTGAGTGGGAACTTCTCTGCAAGGAAGAGATGCACCTGCTTATTTTAAAGTGTGGTTTTCAAGCCACTTTAAAGCTGGTGGGAAACACTTTTTAGCTCCTTTTGACCATTTTATTTCAAATGAAATCAAACTAATTAGAAATCTTTCAGCTGAACAGAAATACAATAACTTCAAAAGAAATGTGTGTGTGTCCCTATATACATGCATACATAGAAAATTGTCACAATTAAATAAAGAGAAAATATTTAATTAAAAGTAGGGGTTTGTTTTGTTTTGTTTTGAAAGTGTAGAAAAGACGGCAGTTGAATTAGTTTAATGCTTTTAATTTCATATTTTCCACCTTCCTGGGAATCAAGGCCACTGTACAATCACTTTACATATTTTGAAGGCATTCAAGGAGGTTAGACAATAATTACGTAAACCGTTCAAAGCTGATTAAATTAAATGTGTGCTGTGTTCAATTTCCCACACGGATGGTGCCGATACATCCACGTGCAAGTACAATCACATCTAATACATGCAACATGGATAGCTAAGCATGAATGTATCTATTATTGCTATGTAAAGAAAAGTTCTGCTTGTTAGTTCCTGAATTACTTCTGAGATTTCTTCGATATCTCTGCACATGTGAGAAAAAGGTGCAGTTGAGTGCATTAGAGCTGTTCACAGAGAACTGCAATTAGATCTCCATTTGTTATTCAGGAAATACATTTTTCTTTCATAAAGGAAAGACAATAATCTCAAAGTGAAAATATTTGTCAAATTGGAACTCCTTTCAGAAATATTTATTTTGATACTAAAGAAAACCCATTTAAAGTAAGGATCTATAACATAAAATATTCCTGAATCATTTAAATACAGTGAAGAAGGAATAGCATGGGATTGTTATCTAAATTCTCTCGTAGTTTATATTTGGAAATGCACATTTTGAGTAGAATTTGTTTTGTAAAATCCAATCAGCAGTGTGGGGCTAGACTGTGCAGTAAACAAAACTGTTTTGGAAGGAGAGGAACCTTTCCTTGAACTATATATCATGCGGACTGATCAAGAGTATTGATATGATGTCTCTCAAGGAATTGATAAATTACCATTAAATGAAATAAAATGAGACCTTATCAATGCTTATAAATATTTGAAGGGTGGCTGTCAAGAGGATGGGCCCAGACTCTTTTCAGTGGTGCTCAGCAACAAGACAAGAGGCAATGGGCAGAAACTGGAACACAGGAAGTTCCACCTCAACATCAAGAAAAACTTCTTTACTCTGAGGGCGGAGGAACCCTGGAAAAGGCTGCCCAGAGACCCTGTGGAGTCTCCTTCTCTGGAATCTTTCAAAATCCACCTGGATATGGTCCTGTGCAAGCTACTCTTGGTGAACCTGTGCTGGTAGGGGGTTGGACTAGGTGATCTCAAGAGGTCCCTTCCAACCTCTACCGTTTGGTGATTCCGTAAGAGAATGACAAAGGCTGTGAAATATAATAATATATGTACTATCTTCTCAGCTGTCAGTGGCTCTTGGGACCTGCTCTACTTGAGAAGTTGTGTCACTCCAAGACAGTGTCTGACCACCACACTGACACTGGGAGGTGCACTGAGACCACCATATAATTTCATAGGCATTTTTTGAGCTATTGTTTTCATAACTAAGGAGTTGGGGTGCAACAGAATAGATTATAAGTGATATTGGGCTGTCTTTTATCAGTTCGCCTAAATTATGCTGTTCCCTCTGGCTTTTTGTATAACAGTATTTGTCAAGCTGTTATGGCTGTACCTTACTCTTATCGTAAGCCCTGTGACATGCCAGTCTTTCTGCTAGGTATTTACAAAAAAGCTTATAAATCTCATTTAATTTCCTGAAAACTGAAGACCGTTCTACATCCCACTGAAGCACTTGGTGATGTTGAGCAATGTTTATTCAGGCAATATTACAATGCTAATCACTCTTGGTGGTCTCTTTTAAAAATGCAGAGTATAGCGCTTGTGAATAAAGCTCATTCTCAAGTGTTGTGCTTTTAAAATAGTAACAGTCATCAAAAGCACGTCTCTCTGAAACCGGTGCTTCGTTACTGATGTTAACAACCTCAAATTCTCTTGTGCAGTCTCAGTCTCAGCCAGAAAATTACCCAGTTCTAAATCCCTCTTTTAGGTTTTCATTTCTCTTTGTGTGTGGGCTTGACTCATGGAAAGCTTTATAAACATTTCTTTCAAGAATATATGGTTTTGATAAGGGCTAGTAGTGGTGTGATAAGTCCTCGATGTGATAGTTTCTTAACTGTATACAAGTATTCGGTGTGCTAAAGCAAAGGCAGTTTGTAACTTTCCAAAATGATTGGGAAACAGTTTTAATGTTGGTAAATGTTCTGATTCATAAATAACAGGGAAACACTACTCAATGTCTGAGAAGTCCCTACAGACATTTCAAATGAAACGATACAGTTATTTACTGGGAAATGACCGTAGCTCCAACACATTAATAACTTATATTTAAAAGTCAAAATCAAAACACAGCTCTCAAAATCACTGTGATGTATGATGAATCACACAGATCCATTTTCACAATAAGATTTTTTTCCATTTTGACCATTCTTATGAAATCTCAAATCTTCTTACAAACCCTCAAATATTCTTATAAATTAATAAACAATATTTTTCCTCCCACATTTTTATTGCCAGCTTGCTAGATCAGCCTTTCTTACTAAGGGTCTGTAAAATGCCTACCATGAAGGGACAATGATGTGGGCTTTCTTCAGGCAGCAAATAAATGTCATCACCGCACAAGAGCTTCTGACTCAAAACCTGCAAAATACTTATACATGAGAGGTGAAGTGACTTGCAGACATGGGGCTTAGTGCTTTGTGATTTAGTAGTCTAACTCTGTAGCTTGAAGGTAGGTTAGCCCTCAGCTGGGTTAGCAAAATCAATGATTCCTGCAGTCTAGGTTGCCAGTATGTTTTAGGTAGTTCTCAGAATAAAAAAATCCAGGAATGATGTGGTGATATAGACTCAAAGTTCTCTAGTGTATGTTGTAAAAGATAGATTACAGCACTGCGCTGAGCTGTCTTCACTACCTTCAGCCTCTTTCACGCTTGACTTTGCAGTCACTCACATTCAACTGGAAGATGTTATTTGCCTCCCTGGCACTCAGCTACTAAATAAAAAATTTGTGAACCAGAAACCCTAGTTTCAGTAGCTCTAACATTATTCCCAGATGACATAATACATACTCTCCATTATTCATTTAAAATCAGTTCAAATATAGCTATAATCTTAACCATGAAGGTCTTCCTCAACTTTGACATTTTCAAAAAAAGATTAATATTGAAAACAGGGTATAATACTAGAGTCTGTCCGCACAACACATCTAGAAAAAATAACTGTAAATTTATGCAAAGACACCAGTCTTCCTTGGGACTGTAACTTCAAGAAGCGCATTTCAGCCAGGACACAATGAAACCCTCAAGCTAACAAATACTGCAGCATTCTCACAGTGGAGAGAGCTACATTTTTTTTGTCCTGAGAAATAACTGCAAACAAAGAGGCTTGGACTGGTTTACAGCCTAAAGGAGTCTATAGGTTTTCCTCAGGCAAAGAGAAATGACAGTGCCCTGGGTGAATCAGAGCAATTACTACTTATCCAGTCACCTAAGACAGCCTTGCATGGATGCAAAATGTTTTTTTTCCCTATTTCTGCCCTCAGCTTGATGCTGCCTGTTGCACTAGGGATCATATCCAAAATCAGAACTGGTTGAGCATTTGGAATATTATATGGGTAAGTTTGGGAAGTACTTTTGCCAGACCTTCTAATATTTTTGGTAGTTTGGGCAAAGCTTAATAAAATAGGACTGAGTTTCTAGGCTAGTATGCAAAGTATCTTTTTGGGTTCCAGTTGCTCCACTGCCCACACATGTGGGCATGTGACAGGACCACTGCTTAGTTCTGGTACTTAATTCATGTTTCAACAGACAGGCTTAAGTAATTTTAATTTACGAGTTGCAGACTTCCCTGCTCCACTGTCATACTTTTCTGCTAGAGGTTATTGCCTTGATGGAAGAAGTAGCAAAAAAGTGTCTTCAGTAGTAGATAATGCTAAGCTATCAGATGGGGTGGTATCTAATTCTGCAACCTAGCTACAATGGTAAGCACCTTTTTTTTTCTAAGTACTTCTGGAGAAGTAACTATAAGATCTCCTGTCACTTTGATAGCACTCCATCAAAACAAAGATTCTGATTTCAACAGTCACTACTGAAGGGAAAAAATGAGGTCATCACAAAATAGCTGAATACCAGTCAGATTCATATAATTTTCCTTAGTTTTTCAGATTAATTAGAAGGCACATATGCTAAGTGACATAGTAATAACACCAGAAGGATCACCAAAAGGAATAGTACCACAGTAGATTGGGTCTGACAACTAGCAAATCCCACAGGATAATATTTTAAAACACAGGCCAAGTGATCAGCTCTGAGACCATAATGGATGCCCTACTGGTCATGATAGATGAACTTGAAATTATAATTTACATTGAATTCACACTTTGTTTTACTGATTCATATTCCTAATTTACAGAATTCCATTATGAATGTGTGAAGTTTTGAACAATTGCAAAAATATAAGTTCTATGTTATTACAGTAAGCATTGGAATAAGGTGTATGCAGTCTGAGGTTATTTTGTTTCAAAATCATGGTTAAAATTACCTTTATCTTACTTTCTTCCAAGTTGTAGTATAGCTTAGACAGGATAGATTTAACATTATCAGAACATTTAAAACACTGCTGTTAATTCTGAAGGTGATAGCTTATCGTTGTAAGAAGAAGGAGGTTTCTGCACTTCTTTTTCACTGTCACATAAGATTTCACAAAATATTAAAATGTCACTAAATATGTTATAAAAATGTTACTTTTTCAGGATAGAATTGTGGTCTGGGGTCTGCATAGTGAGCCTAAATTATTTCTAGTATCCTTCCTACGAATGTGTAAGTCATTGATATACAGGAAGAGTATAGTGTCAGAGCACATTCTAAAAATAAGTCAGGATCTTGAAATGCAAAATTAATGCAGATTTTTTGTACAGGATATTACATCTGTGTTCATACACATGGGCAATAGAGGCTGTCACAATTTAGGGTCAGGGCAGTTCGCTACACCTATAGTAGACGCTCTCTGTTAAGCCCCCTCCCTCTCCAAAGGGGAAGAGAAAGGGAATAAGGGAGAGAGACTTATCGATTAGAAAAGGAAACTAGAACAGTTTTAATAAAAATGAAAATAATAATAATAAAAATGGAATATATACAAATATATACAAAACCAGTATCAAACCCAGCCTCCTCCCCACAGTGGCAATTACCTCACCATCACCACTGATGCCATGGAGCAGGCACTGGGAAAGTCCCAGACTGGGCCTAGTGGCAGATGTAGGCAGGAACCAAGTTCAGGAGCTGGATTCTGGTACTGGAGTCGGGAACACATAGATCAGGATCAAAGGCAGAATGGACAGAGTCCTTCTTGGATGCTGTCCATTGAAGAAACAAGGAAGAAGTCGAGTGAGAGCTGAGTGTGAGCCCAAAGCTTGACCCTCATGGTCCCTCAGCTTTATACTGAATATGACATATATTGATTGGAATCCTGCGTTGGTCAGTTTAGGGTCACCTGTCCTGGTCGCTTCTCCCCACAGGTGTGGCCTTTTACTTTCTGCACCCCGCAACGTGGTACACAAGATCCAGCCATGGCCTTGCTCTGCTCACCAATCCTTGGTAGTAACTGTAAACATGGAGCGTTATCACTGCTAGAAGCAGGTACTGTCTGCGAAAACATGCTGCTAACTTCAGAAAGTGCAGTTAGTTAGAGGAACTGAGCTGAAAGGTACAATCACTGAGCAGGATTAGTTCTGTACTCACTCAAACCAGGACAGAGATTCACCCTGATCTCTGCTGTGACAATGAGTTCTAAGGAGCTTGGAATATAGGATGTGCTCAGAGCAGACGTTACCAATTTCTGTCACTTGCCACCACCTCTGTTTCAAAAAAGGTTCCCTTTCTCCTGTTAAGGCCCTAGTCTGTTCTCATAGGACTATCTGAAACTTGACATCCGAGTTTGCGTACCAGAGACATTCTGAGAAAAATAATTTAATTGTATATGATCAATATTGGTTTTGTTTGATTAGGACACCCATTCAAACACACACAGAGACACACACACACATTTCTCCACAGGAAATAAAATCCAGCTCTCTTGCTGCAGAGACATCTTGTAGTAGGCCGCCTGAGATTAGAGTGCCTTGTAGCAAAGCAGATGATCAGAAAGATTTTCACTGGATTCCTGCCTCTTTTCTAGAGACTTTTGTTCAAACTGAGCCTGTAACTGTGTAACTGTGTAAATAAATTGATAGAAAACTGGTTTACCAGTTCCCCATCTTGAAATTATCAGTTTAAAATCCTGGTGTATCACTAGACTTGACTCTCTTGACTGGCACTCTTGTAAACATATGATTTTCTGCCTATGCCTCTAAACAACAAAATTAGAGGTTTATTACACAGTATGCTGTCTTTGGTTATAAAGACAAGAGACTGGAAAAAAATGGAAAAATATCTTGGTTTTAATGTTAATGTATTCATGCCATTGAACTGTTGACACATGATACAAATACTAGGTGTCATGTAATGCAACTGAAGTGCAGTTGTCTGTGTTGTGCACAAACGAATGAGCTTATCTCGACCAAAAGGGATCACTAGATGGAAAAATCTTGATCTCATGTAGTCCGAGACACCATGCTGCTTCTCACAGCTGAGGAGACGGTGGCTCATGGACTTTCTCTCTTTCTAGTCTAACTCCTTTCAGTGTTATTTTCTCCCTAGATTTGCCTTCTGAAGCACATGCCTGATTATTTCCTAACCCATGGTAGGAAGAAATAGACAAAGAGAGAGGAATTATCCTATAACTGTTATTTCAAACCACTTAAGAAAACTCAGCTCATTTTAATTGACCTGAGTTAGGCATCAATCACAACAGCAGCTCTAAAAGATGTCAGGGAGCAATGAGCTCTAACAGGGGAGGGGGGAGAGCCAGAGGGTGGCATTTGTCCACAACCGATGCCATAGCAGGACTGGAGTGTAGATTTAGACCGAGCAGGACACAGTGGAATTTGCAGTTCTCTCTCCTCCTGTACACAGGGCTAACTTGTATGGAAAGTCTTTGGAGACAGTTAAGGGCAACTTTTCTGAAGAGCGGTTTCTTCTGCAGTTTGTTGTGTCCTCTCCAGCACAAGGGAGATGTGCTTTGAAAATTTTTCCCATCCCCCATGTTGTGGTTATTCAGCCTTTCTTTGTCCCCAGTGCAACTTTCAAGAACTATCACTGAACCTACAAAGCATTGTTTTTTATCAACAGGATATGAAACCATATGCAGTGATGAATGGGCAGAATAGGACTGGCATTCTACTGCAATATATTCATTTTGGCACATTTGTATTCTCTTTCCTGCCAGGCTTTGTCTGAAACATGTACTAGGTTTTTTATCAATGCCCTAGTGGATTGTTCTTTTTCCTTTCTTTCTGTGCTCCCATTTTTTTTTTTTTACACTATTTATTTATATAGCTTTTCTTCTGAATCTCTGTAGAATCTATCCCTTGTCTCCCTCTTCTGCACAGCCTCAGCATCCCTCCTCCTCACTGCTGAAGCTACACAGCCAGTTGCCTGCAGACAATCGATACTTGTCTTCTGGCAAGCTGCAACAGGCCTGTTCTCAGTTTTCACATTTGTGACATAAAGCCTCAGTCTCTGACAAAGTTCATTGGCAAAAAATATCTATAGACTCCTATAATATTAGTAACACCTTTCAGTGGCATAAGGTATTGTTAAAAGCACTTATCTCTAGGGTAGTTCAGTAACACAGAAAAAAACGAGTTTCCAGGAGGGGCTTCCCTAACCTTCCAACTTTCTAATAATTAATTGTGCTGCAAATTTGAGTCTGGCCACAAAAGGAAGAATAATAAGGGAAGATTTTAATATCCATTGTTTCTGTGTTTAAGCACTGTCCAACTTCCAAGGTTTACAATATCCCATTGGAAGCTGTAGAGCATTTCTTAAATGTGGCGCTCAGGATTGTATAAGAACCTTCTTATGCTCTTTAATGGGAGATAAAAAAGCTTATTACATAAGCTTGGAAAGTTGGATTTGGAAAGTATTAACATAGTGGTATCTTGGGAGTTTTATTCAACACTGTATGAATGTTAATGATGCCAAAATTTGCCAACAAGAAGTCTAAAAGGCTTTGACAGGTGAGGTGTGCTGCAACTTTCTGAGTGATGCAAAATGCTACTCCTTTCAAAAATCTCCACCTTATTCTGCAGGAGAGTACTATTGGACTTTTTGGCCTCCAAGACCGGACTCATTTTTTTAAACTAAGCTCATGACGAAGGTATGTTTGGTCTGCTTGATGAGTGGTCAGCTGGAGCGGCTGAGGACCATTTTGTAAGGGAAGAACTTCAACAGGCAGAAGGAATAAACAATGTCTCAAAATGCCACACCAAGATTTGTTAGAGCTTTGCAATCAAAATCCTTGAAATGGAGCCTAAAAGAGGATGCCTCTACTTATACCAAGTATATATGAGATGTCATCAAAACTCTTTTTATCTACTACACATGCACAAATTTAGTCTCAATACTGAATAGCCAAGTAAACAACTGTGTAATCCAAGTGTACTGACCTGATAGATCTAATAACACTAGTAGAGCATCAGAATCACAGCTGCAAATTTATCTTCTGTATTTCAGCTAAAAGACTGTCAGTCAAAACAGTTTGGCAAATAGGCACAGTTTGCCAGAAAACCAACCTGGGGAATGAAATTAGTTTATAAGGCAGTAAGATACCATAGAAACGAGATGGACTAGATTCATTGAAAGCTTCATGAGTACTGAGTAATTTAAAATATAAGCTGACTCTTTTCAGTGACTTTGAGAATGAGGAAAAAAAATTAAGGCTGATATTTATATATATTTTTGCCACGGTAATAATAAATTATTCTCAGTCTCAAACCAAGAAGATTATTCCCCCCACAACAGCACAATGTCTGACTATACATTTTCCTGTCATAATTACTGCTATGTGGTTCACGCTGCTGTGTGGTATGTTTCAGCCATATATCCCAAAGCACTTTCTTCAGGAAGATGAGCATTGTCAGCTTCCCTTTAAATTCGAAGGATCTCAGAACACACTCACTTTATGTCATGAAACATGATGAAGAGACCTTCAAGCAAGTAGAGGCCTAAAGTGGTAGAGTGTGTAGTGCAGCAACATACATGAGGATCAGTAGCTCAGGTCTGCCAAAGAGATACAGATGCGTAGCCCAGGTCTGAGCCTGGACTAAGGCTCCCCATCCTCAGGAGGTCTAATTAACAGTTTACAAGGTAGTAATGGTGTGGTCTTATTGCCTCTTGATCTACAGCCAGTTCCACCCTCAAGAACTCTGTAGACCCTTTTATCCCAGTGCTGATGTGCCAGAGGTAGTTTGGAGGAGATACTGCATAGTCTAGGAATTGCACTAATGCCAGTACCGAACTCATACGTTCTGAGTGCTTCTCTGTATGGTTTCGCTTGCACTATCTGCAATTTTCAGCTTGCAAAACCCCAAATATGCGAAGTAAAAGGTTTGAAACAATTTATGAGCTCCAAGATGACTTTGGGGCTCTTTCTTTAGAAGTTGTGTCAAGGTTTCCTAGAATGATTCAAATATTAAGACATAGCCATTTTATCACCTTATTGTGTAAATTTTTAAAGCAAAAAACTCACACTTCTGCTTCTGATCTTGTGATCTGTTGATAGTAAGAACATACAGTCTTTTCCCCTCCCATACTTTTAGTCCTGTAGACAGATTATTAATGATGAAGATAATACCTTGTTAATTTTCAATAACAATTTACATGAATAGAGGATGTTGTCAGCTCAGTCTAAATGCAAGATGTTCCCAACAGTCTGTGAGACTTCTCAGCATCATTTCTAACCCAGAAGCAATAATAGCATTTCCCTCACAGCCTAAATATTCCAAGGAGATGCAATCTCTCCTTTCCTCTACAACAGTTTTGGAATTCAACATTAATGCCTTCAAGAAAGTTTTAGGAGGAGTTCACTCCAAAGTCAACATTAGGTAATGAAAGTGCACCAGCTTAAAATTAATATGAGAAAGCAAGTGAGTCATGAACTAACATTATGATATCGTAAAGACACAGACCTTATTTCTACCTGTGTTTTAGTAAGGAAATTGTGTATTGCATCATCCAATGGAGATTCTTAACTGTATACACACGATTTACATTCTTATCGAGAATCAGAATTGATCTATTTTTTTGTATTAGAAGAAGATAAGGCAGTCAGTGTAATACCTTGAGATCTCAGTATTTTGCTTCATAAAAAGTATTCTTTTTTTTTTCTTTTAAATACCATTTAGCTCACTGAAAAAGCCTTTCTGGTATTACTTTTATTCCAGAAGACACGTATATTTATTTTTACACCAATTTATGTAATGTTTTATTACATTAAAAAAAGAAAAAAAAAAAGAAAAAAGAGGAAATGTAAAATTTCAACAGTAACAACTCGAAGTTTCTTAATTTTGGAAGAAGTAAAAAGTACATACAAGAATGTTGGTTCTTGCTCCATTTTGGAGGTTAAGAATGACAAAAATTAACAATGAGCAGATGTTCTCTGACTAGTGATGAAACAAAATCAGATGAAACCTCATTTTCATAAGATATGTTCCTGTGAAATAACCCTTTTTGATTAAACCTGTTCTATGATGTAGACAAGATGAGACAGGGACATTTACAACTTCTCGTCTTACACTAGATTGGTCTTTGGTACAAAGTCTGATATATTCTCTCTTCAGAGGGGTAACCAAGAGGTCATTCACAGCTGAAATACACACAGAATATCTACGTATTGCTCAATCATTTACTCTGAAAACAGCTACATTTTTCACCCTAATCCGTGACAAGGTCCCTTTGCACTTCTCTGGAAATGTAAAGCTGTTGAAGTGGCCAACTGAGATTCTGCTTGGTATGATACAATACATGATGATGTGGGTGAAACCAGCCATGTCACCTTTACTTGACCGTAGCTTAACTCAGAGGTGAAGCCAGTACACGAATAGCTCTGGTTGGGATGCATTCAAGTGTGTTGGGAAGATGTTAACACTGAAAACTTTCTGAGCAGAGGTACAGTTTCAACTCAGTATATGGCGCAAAAAAAACCCAAAAAAACCCGCAAAACAACAACAACAACAAAACAAAACAATACTAATTAGCATGTATGGATGAGCTAGTCCTACCTCTCTGGCACAAAAGTCAGACTGAAAGAAATCTGCATGGAAAACTTGCGTTGTTGTTTCCCTTGGGAAAAATGCTTGGAATCAAATTCTACTAGCTCTTACTCTGCTGAAATTTTATCTCAAGGAGTGTGCAGCATAAGACCTAGTCCTCTTTTGGATGAGTAATAGGCTTTCATTTCCATGGCTCTCAATCTGGTGTGTGTACAGTAAACACATTAACAAGAAATAAAGCAGTGGACAAATACAAAAGAAATGTGGATGACATCTGGCTGTCTTCTGCTCATGTATCCACATTGTGCTTTTTGTTTTAGCTTCTGTATTTGAAAACTGGTTTGGAGTGTCAAAGGATATGCAGAATGCAGCAGTATTTGAAGAGCAACAGTAAACCAAATTCATATTGAAATTAAACAAACAAGTGATACAAAGAACCCACATGTCTCCCTGTAAAGTTTCCATACGGATATGCAGAAAACACTTTTGGTATTTTCTTCATGCAACTGAGTTTTCACCTGGAAAAGTATTACTACCCTCGTTTTGTAAAACAGTCATGCTATTCAGATCCCTCTCCTTTTCTTGAGATGACTTTTACCATTCTGCTCTCCTGAAATGTATTGTCACATTTGCTACACCCTTAGTGTTGCAGGAGTTGCGCTGAACTTGATTTAGCAGAGTTTTGTTCATGTTTATGACAAAGAATTGTGTCAGTGACACTTCTGAATAAAGTCATAATTAAGAATTTTGGTAAAATAAAGGAAGAGAGCAACACTAGTAGATGAGATATGACGAGATAAAACTTAAGTGAAATAGAATGTAGCAATGTGTTAATATGCTAGGGTTGTGTTAAGAAGCAAAAAAAAAACATATAATGCACATACACACTATATGAATAGATGTGATTGGGTAAGTAGACAAATGGATGTAAATTGGAAGACACCTAGAAAGCATATATATAACAGGAAAAAAAAACAGAGGCTGGAACATAATATCTTACAAACATTACTATTTTACAGACAGTAAAGTTCTAGTATTTTATTTTTTTTAGATCTGCCTATCTGTTCAATTGAACTGCGTGAATAATTAATTCTTAGTTCAACAGTCTAGGTGAAAATGCTTTTAAATTCTGTTGATTTGCTTTTCACCACAGCAGGTGAGGTCATGTAGTTCAACATGGAAGAATTGTTTCTTCCTTAGAATGTAGAATCAAATAAAACAGGAGGACAAATAAATAAAAACAACTAGAGATTCCCTCCTATCTCAGTGCTGAACAATAAAAGCACTCACTCGAAGAAGTAAGAATCTGCTATTTCGTTCCCTTCCTTCCCTGAGGTGTGCTGCTTCCCAGGAGAAATGATAGGCATGTACTTTTTCCAAACTAAGTGTCCTGGGAGTGAGGCAGATCGTGCTACTGGATCTGTTTCATTTTGTAAGGAACAGTGAAATATTTATTTTGCCAGAAGAACCATGACACTGGATGACTGCAGTCAGGCTGTTCAGTGGGACATAGGCTGGCAGGAGGTTCTCACCCATCTTAGGTGAGTATTCCAACCACAAAGATCTTCAGACACACTTATTCACTGACAATAGCTTGTATTTTATGCAAAGTGAAGGTCTGAAAGTATCCCAAATGCTTTAAAACATGATGGTTTCAGTACAGGTTTGGAAAATGAAATTCTTTCAGCAGAGGACAGAACTGGGCACAGATTCCATATCTCGTGAGGGACTTGGTAACTGAACATCCATGAGTATTCCCCAACAGTGAGAAGAATAGTTTCTTGTCTGAATCCAGAATTCCCCCAAAACTCCTTCAAAACAGAAACTGCCTGGTGAAGATTTCAGGCCAATGGAAATAGCACTGAAATTCAGGGAATTTATTGTTTGGCAAGAAAAAAAAAAAAAATCAGTCAGCTTTACTACTTACCTTCATAAATCATCATCAGAAATGGTCTATCAGGGGATTTTACAAGAGGAAACCCTCTGATTTTTAAAGGAACATTTCATTTGAGATTATCTCCGATCTCAGCTTTCAAAACAGGTTGCTGTAATGAGAAGAAAAATACTAGATTTCCTTGCTATTAATACTGGTAGAGAAGAGTCATTTCTCACACAACATTTTCAGATGGATGTACCTTGCTGTTAAGAACAGGGCAATGGAAGGTAAAAAACGTTAGTATGTTAACATAAAAAGGGATTTTCTGAGATAATTTGTTTAGAATAAAGAACTTATTCATTAAGAATTGCAATTCATATTTAATTTTTACTTTTAAGCTTTTTTTATGCATTTGTGGAGATGGAAACAACTCACTGATTTATTAAATTTCTAGGATTAGTTTAATAGAGTTATTTACCGTGTGCAATAACAGTATAAAAAGAACTGAGTTTTTTTCCATCTGTTTAATAATTAAAGAGATCAATTCAACTTTTATTTTTTTTTTAAAAATTTATTTATACATTAATGCTGGTTGTTCTACATAAAAAGCTGAAATTTAGGCTGTAAGGAGCTGTTTCCCCAGAAGAAATGACTGAGTATGGATTTGCTCCATCTTGTTTCCACCACGTGAACACACACTTGTCCACCCTTCCCCACAGGATACTTACTCAAAGGAGGAAGAGGTGAATGGGACAAGATTATTGGGATGCTGGCATGGGTCTGTGGGAGGTTTGTGATACCCTTTATTCACAGCCATGAGTAAATGTAGACATGATTACATACAGTACTTAACATCTCAACCTACACTTACTTTTGTCACTTGCTTAATTTATTGCTTGAAGTTTTACTGAATCAGCACTCTATTCAGTAATTGTTGGAGCTGCCTAGTATTTGACTCTTTCTCAGAATGCCTCTATGCCACAGTATGTACTACATGTGTTATAGACACATCCAAGCTACACATATTCTAGCAAAATTTCAGTACCGATGTTGTCCTCTTGTGGATACACAGTGTGGCATCAGTGTGGACCAGGTTTCTTGCTAATTTTCCTTGCTTCTCCTATAGGTTAATAGTGCACACAGAGGTCCAGATATGTCTAACATCTACTACAGCTGATCTACTACAAGTCCCTTAATAGGATATTTTAAAGCTGGCTCAGATGTATCTGCATAGCAGTGATTACTGTACACATAGGAATACCACTATACCAATAAATGTGTAAGCAATTTCTAACTTTGGCACTTAGCCTGAAGTTATCTGGAGCTAAGATTGATAGCTAATTTTGGGTTTTCTTGATGACTACTTCAATGATATTCTTTTCACCGGTATTCCTGTTTCCCTTTGTTTCTATTTGCTACATTCCATATATTATTCATTAATAGAAATTTCACACATTCTCTCCCAATAAATAAATAAATAAGATAAATATACGGCTGGCAACAGGCTATAAAGCAGTATCAAAATGATATATTGTGCCTGAGTCCAACCCAGGGACTAGTGTGAAATATATTGTAAAAGCTGAACCCTCTGATGGATAGTATCACTAAACCATTTGAACTGAACTGTATGCCTTAAGGAAGACTGGAGGTATTGTAGAATCAGCATAAAAGTTCACTTTATATACCTTTCACCTTGAAAAATGAACTTTAGGCCAATTTTCCACACTGTAAAAGCTGGTTTGGAGGAGGTAATAGTCTTGCCCTTTGCCATATGCCACCTCTTCTCACTGCTGTCAGCGCAGGGCATGTTTACAACAAAATCCAAAGACGTCACTACCATGCTGCACTTACACCCTGGGTAGCTGTAAACTAGTTAGGACTGATACCAGTGCAGCTGCTGGCAGTATGGAGTTCAACATGTAGCGTGAAAAACCTGACACTGCATAAATATCTGTGGCAGGTATAGATGGAAATGTTGAGATACACTCAACTCCTCTGTAAGGAGCCAGCTTTGAATTGAAAACTGGATAGCTGCATTAGCACAGCATTGATCCTCCACTAATCACACAGTGCATCTCAGGAGAATTTAGGGTTTAGGCACAATACAATGCTAACAATACTGTATTATCCAGCTCAGAGGTGGCCAGAGTCTAGATGGTCAGGAAAATGAGAGGAGGAGTTCGGGTGTGCAGGCAGACTGCAGACTTGTCCTGAGGTATCTAGCCAGGCATGATGGTGAGACCATCCTGCAGCTACATGACTGCTCACATTCAATGCAGTTTGGTGAAAGCTGACTTGGAGACATGTAAGCTGATTGCAATCACACATCTCACTGCAGTGCAAACATTATTTTGCACATAAATGCTGAGAAGCTGAGTTATGACTGAAAAGAAACACACTCTTTTGGAGCTCCAAAGGGCTGGTAACAGTGGGGTGAAAAATCTGTGTCAATTAAATACAAGCACTGTGGTTATTGAAAGAAAACCTCCAGATATTAATGTGCCCAGATCAATGGAGAGAGTAATATCTATAGTTACTTACTGAGCTGCTGGGCTACAGGATCAGTCAGGGATCGTGGCAAGGATTGCTGACTTACTGTGGCAGGTGTTTATTCAATAACTGAAGTGCTGGTGCTGAAGGGGGTAAAAATTTAACAGGTGTTTGAAGGAAATTGCATTTAGTCAGTGCTGACATAACCTTCAAAGTGGAGCACGGACACCCACACCTGCTTTTACTATACATAGGAGCTACTATTTTGTGTTGTGTTTGTTTTTCTCCCTCTGGATCCCATGTCTCGTAAGTCTCTACCTGTAGAGTGAAGAGTGTAGAGAGAAAGAGTGAAAATCTGCCTGAAAGTAGAAGGGACACAGGAACTAGAAAAATTAAGTTCAATTCTGGGCAGAAAACAAATGAAGAAAAGGAAAGGCAAGATGAGGCAAGATGAGGCAAGGCAAGGCAAGGCAAGGCAAGGCAAGGCAAGGCAAGGCAAGGGCATAGGTAAATGAAAAGAAAGAAGACTGAGTAAAAGACTAGAAGTTGGGAATAAGAGAAAGGAAAAGAGCACCCAGCATCTTGGGAGCCACTGGGCAGCTCCAGGGCTGTTTTGTGTGGAGACCTGGCATGATGTGAAAGCAGAAATAAACTCTGCAGTCCCCAGGACCTCCTTCCTCTTCCTATTAGAGCTACTTACATAGAAGGATTGCAAATTGTGTTTTTATGACTCAGTGGCTACGATCTCATTCCATCTGTACCACAGAGGTTTTCTTGTGGAGAAGGGGAGGATTGAATAAACAAGGTGACATACACAAGTTTACTTGTACAGACCTCATCTATTTTTCTATTCACATACATGCATGCACACATCTGACCTCAATGAAAGGAAAAGTAGTATTAATTTTTTTTATTTTTTAAAAAAAATACTTCTCCCATTGCTAATGAGCTTGTGTTGTTCTAGTTATAAATATCCATAAAAAGGTGTGTAATGTCATGTTAGGCAATAATTGAATTATTGGTGAATTATTATTATTGTTTTCATTCTACTGCATTCTGTTTAGGTAGTACCTGCAATATATTAAACTCTCCTCAACCTACATACAAATGCAGGCATTTCCCAGAGTTGAAAAGGTGCTAATCAGTATGATCAGAATGTTCATGGCAAATGTCAGTCTATGAATCTGATCTTCAAGGAAAATACAAAAAGTTTGGCCGTATGCAAACAAACATCATGTGCAAACAGTGTTTTCCAGACTTTTTTTTTAATTTTATTTTTGTTTGGAAAAAGCAGTTGATAAAAATGACTGTCAGATGAAGACCTATGAGCGAATGGAATTAAACTGTCAGAAAAATCATCTTAATCTTATGTCCTCAAGTCACGCCCTCAGCTCACTATTTCTTTAAAAACCTGCCTAAACCAGACTTTAAATCTCACTGAAGTCAAGATAATTTACATAAATAGTTAGGAACTTTCCTGAACTGATGCCTAGATTGACGGCAATACATGTTGGTCTTTTTTAATATATTTGCAAGTTCTTCTCCATCAGTTTGGAATAATATACCAAAGTAAACTTTCCCTTTTTTTCTGTGTGGATATATAGTATTTGAGACTAACAGTACCCACTACCTCAATTAAATCATCTATAGTTCTGCTGTATGGATACTTAAACCCTACCACTCCTACATATAAATGTGTGATATTAACAAGTACTCCAGCAAATCAATGCCTACCTGTTAAGCATTAATAATGCACAATGCACTTAATGAAAATGTGTTTAGAAGTGAATGATTTAAGCGAATCCCAAGTAAAAAACTGTCCATTACTATGAACTATGTTCTGTACTGAGAAATCAATCTTTTTTCAGCCCTGTCCTCCAAAGCTCATCAGATATTGAAAGCATCAAATGAGCTGTCTGCCTTTCAACATTCTAAGCACTTTATGCACTTTCATTGTAGATCAAAAGGCATTAGTGCAATTATTATAGAAATTAACACTAGAAACACACTGAAGTGACTGTTATGTTTCTTTAAGCGTAACCTTTCTCTTCTCATTAAAATGGTTGTTGGTAAAACCATTTTCCTCCTCCTGGAACTTACAGAGTAAAGCTAGTAAAAGAAATTAAGTACCATTCATTATTGCCAGCATTTGTAATTGTTTGTATTATACTTTATAGAAAAAATATATAAAATGCCACATTTCAACTCTAGACTATTAAAAGTGTCAGCTCTATTATATCATTTCTGAAGACCAATTTGCCTTTTTTTTTCAGCAGGTTGTAATGAGCCAGGTTCGTTTTGCTTTCTACCATTTGTCTTTTCAGCGGTAATGGAAAATTTCCCCCTCAGGCACAGTAAGCTATTCTTATCTTAGACAATTAGGCAGAAATGAAAGGGATCATAAAGGTGAGATTTCTTCACAACAATGTGATGTACTTTACACTATTTAACAATCAGGAATATCAGACAAATAAATTCTGAGTGGTTTATGAAGGCAGTGTGGCTGATAGCCAACTCTGAATAATGCTTCAGCTTCTTAACACATGAGGAAGAGGATAGGGAAACAGGGTCACTTAAAGATATACTTAGTCTCTAGTTCTGCTGTTAACAATATTTCATTTTTAACAGAGCTTGGAGAACTTACCCTGACACTGAAAATAAAGAGAAACAAGCCTGTGCAAAGCAATTAATTCTTTGTAAGGTAAGAGGAAAACCACACATTTGGACAGCTTTTACCAGCAAAACTTACTTGAAGAGTTTGAAAATATCAAGTTTCTTGGGTTTTCCTTTTTTTTTTCTTGTACTTTCTTTAAATTCATTTTATGATTAAAAAGTATATGATAAAACAATTACTTAACATTTATAAGGCCTATTAGAAAGAGCAGATGAATAAGTTAATAAGAAAAATCCTTGCAGAACCTATACGATGATTCATTTACTGGATCCTTTTGGTGCCTGCATGTCCCTGTTAAGGTGCTGGTGGTTGGGGATCCTGTAAAACTTTTTCAAGTCTCTTTTTCCAGAAAGCTTCTTCTGGTGTGAATTACCTACAGACTAGTTTCATCTCTGACATTTCCATCAGGCAATGATGGATGGAAGAAAAAATTAATTAAGAAAGCTCAGGTATGGCTGGTGTTTTGGGGGCTGATTTTTCATCCTCTCTACCCCATCCTTTAAGCTATTTTGAGGCCAGTGACATATTGTATGGCCAGCCCTCAGTTAGTTCAGGATCAAATATTCCTCCTTAGTCTCTGTTAATCTCTGTGAAGTGACATTACCATGTGATGTTACCAGGTGGTTCCAGCGTAACTAAGTGTGGCTTAGGTGTTTAGGTGTACATACGTAAAATAATTAGCCCACCTTCTTAAATGCAGAGAATGAGAATAATGATATGAGTCTGTGAGAATGCCTATAAAGAAGCAACAGCAAGAATTCACCGTGCAATAGCTCCTTAGTGGTGCCTGAGAGCAGTGTTATCCCTCAGGAGGCACAAAGATTTGTAACTCTCCATGTAAGAAGGGGGACATAACTCCCATTTACTGTGTGCACCACAGGATTAACATGGTATGTATACAATAAATAATAATTTAAGTTATTTACCTTTCTTTCTTTCTCTTTGGATGGTAACATTTTTAATTTACCTTGTGCCCTATAAATCCAACAAAGCTATTGCTTTCTCTATAAAAGAGAATAATTGCTGCTGATTATACCACTTCTGTGCAGAAAGAGCGGCAGATAAAGCACTGCAAAAAAATAGTGTTGCATAGTACAATGTAATAGTACATATATATATTACAATGAAGTAATATAAACAATAGTAATATGCATGCTATGTATGAATATAATACAGTGTATAGTAGGTGTTTAAATGCATGTTGACATTGATACACCAAGAAGATTCTTCCAACTAAAGAGTAAGAAGTGGCAAAGCTTCAATAGGAACAGAACTGTGCCCCAGTCAATTTCAGCATTGCAGGTCTCTAAAGAAGGAAAAGTATTGGCACTGTACTTAGAGCAAATAGCTGCAATTAAATTCATTACTTTGATGAAATTACTTTTCCTTTCATAGAGAAAAATGTCTAATTCTCAAATGTTCTAGCTGAAGTTGTAGAGTTGGAAAAGATCGTGCTCCCGGTGCTTACTAATACTCCTTACTGCCCTTCAGATTTGCTGAGAAACTGCTTGAGTGAGGGCTTTGTAACTCAGTTCCTTCAAAACAATCTTAAATAGTTCAAATTGATATCTGATATTCTGCCTCATTTTCACCAAAAGGCAGCAGAAAGAGCCCACCCAAGCAGTCAATACAGGGAGCCTGACAGGCAGCACACATGCATTTTCAGTCATAATAGTGAGAATGTGCCTGGTCTCCAAGGTGATGGTGTGTGATGAGATCATCACGGCAACTGTGACCTTTCTGGAATAGCTCATACAGTACAATCCCAGTAACAGCATGCAATGCATATATGCACTGCATGCAACTCTCTGAACATTGTTTTGCAACACCTCTGCAATGAATCCATTTCACCAACTAGAAAATTATGTTCTGATAATGAAGTCTGTTCCACATATAGAGATACATTTTCTCTTTCTGTGAATTGCTGAACTGGTAGATGGTATTAGTTTTACCTTAGACTCAATATTTTCTGGTTTATAAATTTTTTATACTGGTGTATTCCTCACTTTTGCCAACAGTACCAATTAAGAAATCGAAGCTCATGACTCAGGTTTCTTGAAATAGAGAAATCCTTCCACTCAGATTAATCAAATATCTACATGTACCTTATTTGATATACCTAATTTACAAGATTATTACCACTACCAATTCAACATTTTCACTTCAAATAAATTCAACCATAGACACAAAGTCACTTTACACAGATTTTCTTATTTAAACAAAACGTCACCATGAGAAAAGGCAAGCTTAGTAAAAATTACCACTATCCTTTAACAAAAGGGTTCTGAATTTTGAAATAGAAAGAACAAGTTTTGACGTGAATAACTCTGGCTGTCATCTGTACAAGGGGACAAATTTGGCAAAACTTGTAAAGGAAAAACTTATATTGAATGAAATATGTCCTCTATTTTTTTTCTGCACACATCCTGCATCCATAAGACTGAGACAAACTAATACCAGTAAAAAACTGAAGTGAGAAAAATATAAAGAAAACATGTAATAAGGAATTTTTTAATTATGCTGCAAACTTTTGTTGTAATGAATGTTGCCCCCATCCATTTTAAAATTAAATAAGCATATAATAGGTTCTACTAATATATCTGCAACAATTCTTATAGCTCTGCACACATGGCCCACAGCTGCTTGATCACAGGATTATGATGATGCTTGGGGAGCAGAGGATAATCAGACAGCAGGGAAGGAGGTATGGATGTGTGCAGAGAAAGAAGAAAAGAAGTTAATGTGATCTAGTGTAGCTAATAAGCCTTCTCTGTAAGAGATTCAAATAATGAAAGTGATTCAGAATATTTTTTCTTCCACCACTGTGGCTTTGCCAAAGCAGAAATATTTCTTCATCTACTATCCCTTCAAGAATGTGTCATGAAAGATCCAGCAGAAATAATCCTTCTAAAAGTTGTTTTGTTTAATTCCCATAATTATACATTGTCTGTCAGAGGAAAGAAGGTGACTTACAAGAGTTCCTTCATCAGGAAAACCAATATTATCCTCCATCTCTCTCTAAAAATAACAAGCTATCATCAGGCAAGATAACCACCCTGATAAAATACCTTGGAAATAAAGTGAACTTTGCCTCATGGTGTGATCTTTCTGATGTTCCTATTGAAGTTCTTGATGGATATCAATACTTTATGCCCAGACATCAATATGACTTTCAGAGATTATGCATCAAACAACATTATCCTTTACATCAGTGAACAGTTTAAAATGTGTTAAAGCTTGATATTATGTCTGCTGTTCATATGGCAGATGCTTTCAGAGACACTTCCAGAGCACATCACGTTCATGGCAGAGATCTTGAAAGAATATCAAGGATATTCATAATGTACTGAGTAACTAGTAGTTGGTAGCAAGTCCTTTTTTTTTTGATTAATAAATTTTATATCTAAGAAATTTTAATGACCATAAATTATAACAATCATCTAACAATTAGTAAAAGCACTTTGGAAGATATCTCTACAACTGTGGAGAAGGACAAGGACATATTCAAACTGACCAAAAGAGGATCTTAGTCATACTTATTCTTATATATAAGAGTAAGTATCAGTATATGCACTGATACCTATGCAAGGATTTGGGGCATTGCAGCATTTGTTAGGTTGGAAAATACAGAGCTTTCCACCTCATTTGGAAAATATGAGAATTTCTAGTCTGCTAAACCTAAGCAGCATGCTCACATATCCCTGAATCTCCAAACACTACTGAGTCCATCCAATTTTCTTATTTTTTTTTGGAGGGAAGTATAAAGGAGGTTCTGTAAATGTGCAAAATATACCTTACAGTATTATCTGAAATATTTACAGAGGCCAAATACTGCATGTTTTTACAATACACTAGTAATACCCTGTTACTGGTCATGCCACCAGCGTAGAGCTGTTTGTCTAGAATGCCACACCTGGAAGGAGTTTCCTTCTCAATTTGGTGCAACAGCTGTAGTAGCCAACAGAAGTCATTTTCTATAAAGCCACAAGCCTTAATACTAGTAGAACAGTGTCAGTGAAAAAAGTGCACAGAGATGTGCAGTTAAAGCCCTTGTCAGCTGGAATGCAGGAAAAGAGGACTAAAATCTTCAGGCGACAGAACTATGCCGCTGTAGAAGCATATGGCTTAACTGAAGAATGTAAAAGTTGAATACCAATAGCAAAGAGTGTGCACATATAAATATGGAACTGGCTCATCCCAACATCATAAAATTCAATTGTATGCTGTAATTATTCTTTAAACGTACACTTCAGCTGAAGGCCTTGTGATATACATTACAAGATTTAAAGTAAAATCCATATCCACTGATGCGTGAAACTGCACACAGAAAGAAAGTTTTGAGAGTAAACATTAAAAGTTTGTGGTGGTGATAAAGAGTTGTAGTAATTATTGATTTTTTTTTTTTTACGTTGCTTTTCCAGTTAATGTGACAGCCATTTGAGACAAACCAGATGTAAACGAGATACTGTAGAGACTGTGCAGGTCCATTAAGAATAAAATGATATAAACTCTCAGCAACAAAGAAGCTTCTAGACTGATGTCTTTATGACACTCTGAATCATTTAAAATAGCTCCACATCTAAAATCGATCAGGACATGAGTGTCTATGACAACTTCTCTACTTTCAACAAGAGTCTCACCGCTTTGACATATATTGACTTAAACACTGTAGCTAAACTACAACAAAGCTTTCCACAGCCAAATACAGATCAGGGCTGCTCAGACGTTACCTTTGGTTGTCCCAGAGCTTCAGCGTGTCCTAGTCAGCCATAACTTTTGGAAAACACAATGAAAGAAGAATTTAGCAGAATCAGAAAACAAACCCATGATCTTATGGTATTTTTTAAAATGTATTTTAGGCAATGCAGTCCCCACTATAGATTTTGTTTTCTTCCCTTGTTTCTCAACAAATGTAGTGGTGAAATCTCTTTAAGCATAATTGTCTCCATAGAGTCATAACTTCTTAAGGACAACTCACAATGCTATTATAATTAAAATATTAATAGCTAATTGACCTTGTAATTAAACCAATATCAGCCAAAAAAAGCAGAATTAGTGAACAGAAGTCAGTGTTCAGTGAGCAGGTGCAGGACTCTTATGTAAGGTGACTACAGCAGTCCTTCATGTGACATTGTTTTGGACTGTGGAAGCCTTCTGGTCTTTTCTGGCTGATCAGCAACTTTTCATATGGATTAGTGGGAGTCCAAAGGGCAACCACTGAAAAGATGAAGGAGGGGGTCACTTGGTTGAAATTAAAACACTACAGAGACTTCTCAAGGATAAGTAATTACCGTTCTGCATTCTCTGTTGCTTTGTGTGATTTGATTTTACATGTTTGACCTATTCGAATTCTAAATTCATTAGAGGCAGCAGATACTGTTTCACTACAGGATCCTCACTGGATCACTGGCAATATATTTATTTAATAAATAACAATTTGAAGATACTGTAGATACAGAGAAGGCGTCACATGTACCTGTGGTGAGATACATCTAAACACTTCAGTTCTTTCTTATAGTGTTATTGCTCGTAATTTTTAAGTCTGCTATTTAGCAAGTGTCTAAACATCTCAAGATGACCTTACTGCTTTGACACTAAATCACAGGAAGGAGCTTCTAGTGTCAGAATAGTAAAAAGAAACGCCAAGAAATCTATGGATACGTCATTGCAAAATAAATCTGTCAGCTCCCGCTTAGAGAAACATCAGATTTACATTTACTTCAACAAGTAGTAAACAGTCCTGACAAGTGAGATGTTTCTTACGTTTTATCGCTGAAAGGATTTAGAGGAAGACAAATGCTGCTGTTTCTGAGAGGTTCAAACGCAGGTCATGGTGCCACTAGGAGGGCAAGCCTGTTCGAGGGAAGCAAGCACACTGCCCTCCCTGCGGTGCTTCCCAGTCTGGGCCAGCTCTCAATGGCTCTACTCACAAACTATTTCTGGTCCCCCTCCTCTTCCACAGACAGCCCCAAGAGGCTATGAGTTGCAGGCAACCACTGTCACTTGCTACCAACATGCAATGTGACTTGCTTCCTCAAAGTTTGCTGTCAAGACATAGTTTTGCTCTATAGGATAAGTAGTTTGTGACTCCTCAGAGGCTGTTTCCCACAGAGCTGCATACAGAATTTCATACATGACACAAATACAAAAATATCTTTCTGTCTTCCTGTGGATTTTGTTCATTTCTGGAAAGAAGGGCTAGTAATGCCTTTTGCTGATAATTTTATGTTATCAAAGTCAGATTTCAGGAGGGTGTGAGGTCCTTGGCAGAAAAGAAAGATTTAAATAAAATATACCTGAATAATATACTAAATAAATCAAAGCTTAATCTTTAAAAGCTACCACTGGAAACCTTTAAAGGCTATCATGGGATTGGTTTGATATTTTGGCCAGTGGGAAAGTTAACTGTTAAAGGCTTTCTATAGCTTGGTTTGCTACTTCAGTCAGTGAAACTGTGGCCATGGCCCTGCTGACAGTGTTTAGCATGAGATCAGAGTTCACATCTCGTATTGTGATGATTTATATTGAAATTTGGAGTAATAGCAGGCTCATTTTTTTTTTTTTAAATCTGTTTTACCACTTGATGGCATGATGTAATGCTGCTGAAGAATTCTCCTCTGCAAGATATTGTAGTATTCTTTAACTTCTTAACTGTAGCTCAATTATTCTAAATATGCTTGGATAAATACATTTGGATTTCTTTTGAATGCAGAGGCCAAAGTCTAACATTACCATTGACGTCTGAGCAGCACAGGCAGTGCTGCAGTAGGCTAGAAGCCTAAAAGATCCCATTGCAAATGTTCAGTCTTCTAGTACTTTCTCTCCTTTTTTAATTACTCCTGTCTTTGGCATAGGCATAGCTCCTGTCGTTTTTTTATTTTCCCCAGGCTGTATTTGTTTGGTTGTTTTGTTGCTTTTTTTTCTTCAGATTAAGACATGCTCTCTTGATTGCAATATCCATTTTTTTGCTGTAAATCCAATATCTATAGTTTAAGATATTAAGCGCACAAGTGTAAACTGCACATAAACATGAACTATTTCTGTACATACTTTATGCCCAATATTGGAAAAGTAGCTCTAGAAATCTTTGACAGTCAAAGGAAGTTTGTGCAGCCAAGATGGCACAAACTGAAGTGGTCTCTCTTCGTTCTCTTGTCAAATACAAAAACCTTTGAATCACTTAATCTTGATACATCAAGAAGTGTGGTATTCATAATGACATTCTTTAATAAAGAATTTTAATGTACATTCAGTTTCCTAGGTATTGCTACTCCTAGAGAATAATGGTGAAGGAACAGACATCAGATGTTCTGACAATTCACAAAACATCTCTAGGAAAGTAACTAAATGGTCAGGTTAGCATATATGTACACAAGATTTTTCTCCTTGCAGTGATGAAGTTTTCAAGGAGTTTTTAAATTTTACTGTAGCTCATGAAAGGCTGTATTTCATGAATTTTGACTGGAGCGTATGTACAGACAAGTCCCCAGAGGCTCCTTTTATGTTGCTTGGAAACGTAACTGCATGTGGAGCTATGGAGATTTGTATTGTTCTGACTAAAAATCAAACTTGAAATATGTTCTTACAAAGAAGCAAATCAATTTTGCTGAAAAGTTTATTCAGAAACCAGTCCAAATTTCTGAGTAGAAATTTGGAAAAATCAACAGCTCTGTGTCTCAGAGCTCACATTTCACACAAGTTTGGCATTTAGCATAAAATCAGACCATGAAGGTCGATAAGAGATAAGAATACAGGTGTATAATGACATAGTTTGCTCATTGACATGGCTGTTTATATGACTGCATCAAAATATCACATAATACCAGGAGTAAACGTCACAATACAAAATACTGTCGTGACAAATGAACTGAGTTTAAATCTTAATTTCTGGTAAAAAATCGGGGATAACCAGTCAATGATAACATATATATATATATAATTGAATTATATACAATATGTATTTGAAATTCAGCCTTCCACAAAAGCATCAGAAGAAAACGTTTCTGCTACAGAAAAATGTGACCTTTCTCATTTTCATGAATATCCTTTGACAGTACTTCATTACCAGAGACTGATTTAGAAAACACTTGATAAACCTTTTGCTTTTGTGCTCTTGAAGTTGATGCTGCCTCTCTTGTAGTTTTGTCATTGATAAGCAGTGGTGTTCACAGGTGTTCCTTTGTATTTTCTCGTCTCAACACTGCACAGAAAATGGAACTTCTTACACATCTGAATGTCACTGGCACTGTCCTTCCACTGTAAACTCAGAAACAATTCCTGTTACCTTTTCCAATCGAGCTAATGAATTTGGACCTCAGTTATAGGACAGTCACTTTTCTGGAGCAGTGCTTTATGCTGTGAAAGCAAACCTGGGAACAGCATCACACAACAGCTGAGGAAGGAGAGCACCTCTGGGGATCCTCTGATCCAAGCCCTGGCTCAAAGCTAGGTGCTCAGAGCCATGTCCGGTCATATCTTGAATATCTCCAAGGACAGATACTCCACAACATCTCTGGGCAACCTGTTCAACCACCCTTACAGTAAAAAGGTGTTTTCTTATATTTAAACAGAATTCTCTGCATTTCATTTTTGTGCCCATTGCCTCTTGTGCTGTCACTGGACAGCACTGAGAAAAGCCTGCCTCCCTTTTCTTTACTCTCCTTTTCATGTGTTTGTATACATTGACAAGGTCGCTCTGAGCCTTCTCGTCTCTAGACTGAACAGTCTCAGCTCTCTCAGGCTCTTCTTGTAAGAAAGATGCTTCACTCGTTTAATAATCCTCATGGTCCTTCCCTGGACTCACCCCAGTAAGTACACATCTTTCTTTTATTGGTTGGCCCAAAGCTCCACACTTGACGTGTGGCCTCACCAGTGTAAAGTAGAGGAGAACTGTGACCTCTCTCAAGCTGCTGGCAACTCTCCTCCTAACATAGGGCAAGATGCACTTGGCCACCTTTAACATTGCTGGCTTGCAGTCAATGTTTTGCCCACCAGGACACCCAGGTCCTTCTTTGTCAAGCTACTTTCCAGCCCTAGGGTAGACCAGTGCCCAGGGTTATTCCTCACCTGTTGAGCTCCACGAGGTTCCTCTCTGCCCATTTCTCCTGCTTGTCAAGGTTCCTCTGGATGGCAGTACATCCTAGTAGTATATCAGCTACTACTTCCTGTTTTGCATCATTAGTAAACGTGCTGGTGGTGCACTCTGTCCCAGTGTCCATGTCATTAATGAAGAGGCTAAACAGAATTAGTTTCTGGCAGAATTACTGACTCTGGAGCTCACACTATTGGCTGGCCTAGCTGGATGTAGTGCTGCTGATCACAGTCCTCTGGGCTGGCTGTTCAGACAGTTTTCAATCTACCTCACTGTCCATTTACCTAGTTTGTACTTCATCAGCTTTTCAATGAAGTTATTACATAAGAAATGGTTAAAAGTCTTGCATTTTGTTTCATTTTTTAAGTATTCTTGCCAAGGAGCCCATTAGACGTATTCACAAAGTTTTTGGTCACTTTTTCTTATTGCATAATTTTTCAAACATAATATTTTTGCGTTCATTGAATTTCTTCCTTATTTTAAGGGAACTTATGACATTGTAAAGTTTGACATTTAGAGAAATATGGTGTGCTTAGATCAACCTGCTCTTTAATTTTAACATTTCAGCTAGTTTGTCAGTTATAAGAATTTTTAATTAATGTTTAAAAAAAGTTCTGGCAGCCCCAGGTAATTTTTTTTCAAATTATTTATTCATGAACATTGTTGAGATTTTGACTCTCTCAATTTTTACTGTGTTTTGCTAAAAATAACAAAAAAAAATTGCAAGGCTGGGAAAAAAATGTGCTGTTCAGCTCCAGTAGCTGTATATGACAGCTTTTGTCTTCTCAGAAACCCAGATATAATCTATCATGTGTATGATTACATAAAGGATTATCATTCCATATTCATTCTTCTCATCTTACTTGGGAGCTGTGCTGTGTACTCTATTTATGCAATCCAATTAAAATGCCTTCGTGCTTTAAAGTAGCAGAAGTCATAATATTTATAAGAGTAGTTCATTGTTGAAAAAGAATACGTTGCAATATTTCTAAGTCAGCTACAAATTGCCATTATAGATGAGGAATTTCAATGCAAAAGAACGTAAATCAGAAAGAAATCATTGCATTGTGTTGTTGGTGAATATAATGGATGAAAATCCCAGACTCACTGAAGTTTAAGAGAGTTCTCATTGACTTGAGCAGAGCATGTATCTAATACATCTGATTCTGTCTTTTACAGGCATTCCTAAAGACTCAGCTATGTCCTTACTTCATATTAGCATTTTGGTAGTGTCAGGAAGCCTCAGTGAAGACTGCATTTTGATAGGTATTACACTTTCATGTGCTTTAATAGTCTTACACATGTCACTCCCCAGACTGCAGGAGGATCACATCAGCCTTACATAGTTATATATTAGCACAAAATCAGCACCTTTCTCTTGTTTTGATTCTACAATCGAGTTTAAATCTTGAGCTGTAAAGTAGAATCCTTTTTAAAGTGACATGCAGGTTTTCTTCATTTCAGAGCAGCTACATTAGGTTCAAAAGCTCCTTTCAGGAGATGTTCTAGCCTTTTCTGAGACTGTCAGTTTTCACACTGGATTTTGCTCCTAGATGAGCACATATACACATTCCCATGCAAGGCAGAGATGTGCCAGGGAACATGGAAAATCAAATTTTCTTGCCTTAAAGTTCTTAATAGCCAGGAGCCCTTGGTACTTTAAAATTTGAGGGTTTAATTTAAACAACAGCTTCTAAGTAACTTTAAATATTACCTTGAGCAGATTTCTACATAGAAACTCCTTTCTCTCGCTAAAGAATCTAAAAAAACCCAACTCACCCAGATGGCCTCTTTCATTGCCTGAAGGTGACAGATAAAAGTTTTCCAAATTGAGGAATAGCTTTGGTGTCTGTATACATGGAGCATAGAGCTCTCAGGTGAGTGACAGAAGTCACAGCCTGTGCCCATGACCAGTGCCACAACAGCTGCTGTGCTGTGTATCTATAAGCCTAGTACCAAATAATATGCAACCAAACTTCTCAAACTGCCATGCTCAGGATGTCTTGATCTGGAGATGTGCAATCTCACACTAAAATCTAACCTTGTCTTTATTTAGACAGTTATATCACTATATACAGCCAAGAAGAATTTAGAGATTCCAGAGTGTGATAAAAAAAGCCCCCTAAAGCTATACTGCCATTAGGATCACTTTCCTCAGAAAAATAACTCTTGTGTAAGTTTCCAAGTGAAACTCAGGTCTCGGAATACGTGCCAAATCAGGTGTCCTGGATGTTCAGATTCTTGATTTTTTTCACTGAATGGTCCCATCATAAAGAACACCAGTCTATACTTGTCATTCTTTAAATTAGGGCATGACAGCACCTGACATTTCAGTATGGTGAAATGTAAATTTAAAGTGGAATAGTTATTCTTGAATAATCCCATGCTCAGACATGCCTTTGCTCTAAGAATGAAGTCCATGTCTCCTTGGGCATTCATTTAATTCTTAACAAATGTAGTGTCACGATTTGTGTTCATCGGTCTGGAGTCTGGATTACTAGTTGTCCAATGCTAGCTAACATCCTACTCCTTATAAGTATCTCTGTTAAATTTGAGCAAGTAACAACTTTAAGTCATTATTAACTTTCCAAACTGGAATATAAGTGTGTCTTGTTCTGTACGTGGATAGTGATTCTTTCTCTTTCGTTCAGCTCTGTGTTCTTTCCAGACAGTACTTCATCCAAACAACATTTCTAATCAGAACTCTACTTAGTTATATCCATGTTGAAGACATTTTTCAGAGCAGAACAATTTTAAAGCACAGAAATTTTAGACCTAATACATGAAGCTGTATTCATGTCTTTTGTGTCCAAATCACCAGAGCAGGCCCATCACACCTATGCCACTAATATTAATGTCACAGGAGAGATAGAAAGCATGCTGGAAGGTTTTACCTCTTGTGAGCTGGTCATACCAGTTCAGTCACTGTGTGATATGAAAATGAAACATGACACTTAATCGGGTAATCTGACCAGGATATCTCACTGATGTGCTTCATAAATCAGCTGGAGACCATGCCAACTTTGTAGGTATGAAAGCTTACTGGAAATGTTAACATATTATTCAAAATACTTTGAGGTTATGCAAATTTATGCTACGAGTTCATTTCTGTGCACAGCTATATCCTGAAGGAGTTGCTTGGTACATTTTTTTATGTTATTTTTCTTAGATTTCAAGTCAGTTCAAGTAGGTTTGTAGAAGCAGAAGGTAAGTCCTCCGTACACCAAAATTTCTTACTTTAGCACACTACCAGTATAAAGTCACTAGCACAGCAGAGTTCCTGTAAATCCATTCTTTAACCTTAGACCTCGTATGTAGTCTTCTAAATGTTAAATCATCGTTAGTCAGTCTGAAAGTAAGTTCTGATATTAATCTTTATGTTGCAGCTCATCTCGCCTGGCTTTGGTGTGTAAAATAGAATAAATAGAATATGACTTAAGACCCAACTGCTGCAGGGAAGTTTGATAGACTCTCATGCACCTTTACTCAGTTTTCATCATGGGCTCTTGTCAAAATTGACAGAAAGTACTCAGACAGCCAAGTCTTTTCCATATGTCTCTAAATTACTTCACCATGCCAAAGGTTTTTATCAAATTAATTAAAATTGCATAAAGGTCAAGATTTGCTCTTGCCAAACATTGATTTGTGAAGCAGTGAAAACTACTTCAAGTCTTTCACAGCTTGCTTTGAGCCCACAGTTGTGATCCAGCTGAACTACAAAATGTCACAACAGTCACTTAAGGAAAATCTGCCAAAGGATTTTGCCCAACATAATCAGCATAAGTATGCCCTTTGAGTTGCTATATAGCAAAATTCTTAACTACTTAATAAAAATGAAGAGTTAGAAATGTGACCAGAGCAAGACATAAATCAAAATACACCTTCATTCATTAGATAGCAGAATTAAGAAGGTTATTTTATTTTTAAACAGCAACATTTTCTCATTTACTAAGATTTATATTTTAAATTCAGTATCTTTTTGACATAATCACAGACTGTTGTCCAGTAGGTACACCATGGGCTGCATTTGAGAGATTTGATTACTAGTCTTTACTTATCATTTCTTCTCCTGGCTGAATCAAGTTTCAAAACTAGTGTGCATTGATCACCATTTTCATCTTCTTTGAGAGAGGCCAAAAGGTTTGAATACGTTTGAAGGAATGTGAAGCTGCCTAGCAAATTGCCTCCAGCTGATTTGACACACTCAGATAACCTAGGGAGTAGCGTGGAACAATTTGAGCATATGTAACATGACATATCAATTCCAAGCTTTAGAAATTATCCTATTTTAGGGAAAGGTAATATGAAGATCGTGATAATAGTTTCATATTCAAAGGTGGTCAAAACTTAGTTCAGATGAAGGACAGTTATATAAATCTGTCTCTACATGAAGTAATCAGCTCAATTGCATGCTTGCCTTCAAACATATGCATAATTCTATTGAGTTGAAGGGGACCTGAGAAATCTATGAAAGATGCAAAAAGTATTAATTTGTCCAAAGAGAAGTAGGGAGACTGGTGTGCTACAGCTTGTCAAGACATGTGTCTGCTGAAGGGGAGACTGAATTTCAGTCTATATTTCAAAATTTCACTGCAGGCTGATCTTTTCCTCCTCCTCCAAAAATGAACAGGTCCTGGGCAACAGAGCTGAACTTTCTTTGTGCCCTTTATCAGCATTTATTTACTCCTTCGATGTAAAATACGTGTCAGTATCAACAGGAGGAGTTGAAACGAACTCATTCACAGAATAGATCAAGAAACATTTGGGGTCCTTTGTAAGTTTAAATCCTTTTGGAGAGAAGAGGAAATCTCTATTGCCCTTCCCAAGTGGGGATATTCACTGTGCTACTGATTAAAGGGAGGAGAAGAGTGCAGCTCTGCAATCATTGCCATTCCTTTGAGGTTCAGGCAAGTGCAGATTTTAGGGTGAGTTTCTGACTGCTGATGTCTCGTGTCTTCCCAGACCAGACTCTGGATCTGAACCTGCTCAGTAGGGTCAGAATGAATCCCATCTCCTCTCCTCAGCCTTTACTAACAAGTAATATAGATGGTTTGTTGCTCAGTGATACCTGGTGCAGTTTTAGTTCTTCCCTTTCCTTAGGAGTCTAACTGAAGACTGAGCACCACTAGAAAGCAAGGTGTCAAAAATGAAATGCTACAGTGCTAATCATAGTGGATTTTATCCATGGCCACTGGGCCATTAAGAGACTTGTGTGTTAGATGTCCCTGGTGCTGAGCTTCATATCCACAGCAAAGGGACCATTAGCCCTGTCTACATTGCTCGGCCATCTCCTGTGAAAACAAGGCCGAGCAAGATCAATGTTGTCAGCATTGGATGGATCTTCAGTCTGCGAGCTGAGGCTTCTTGAATTATGGTGCCATAGACATCTCTAGTAGAGTCAGTAAGCATCATAAATATCACAGCCATGAAAGCATACTTGGTTGAATCCAGTCATGCCATATCAGGCACAGAAAAGGTAAAAAATTTAACAGAGCCTTGTACCACTTGCCCCAAGAGTTAATTCGGCCTGTTATCTTTCTTGTCCTGTTAACATTTATTTGCATCTAATAAGGCATGAAATCATTACTCGTGGTGTATGTCCTAACATTTAATCCCATGGTGTCATATTTTAATTGGACAGAAAGAGTATCTAAACGGTTCTAATTCCCCAAGGATGCGTTTATCCAGTAATAATCACAACCCTTGAAGCTCCATTACTTTTATTAAAATAAAATCCTTCATGACTGAAATACTACATATTTTCTAAATTGAATCAAAATGAATTTAATGCTTCAAAAAGACAGATTGCAAATTTAGTTCATACAAGACTGCCCGTAAGTAATAGCTTGTGGAGCACCTTTCACATACCAAGTCCCCTGGCTATAAAATGATAACGCTTCAAACACTCAAGAAATGTGGCTGAGGGCATCACATTTTTATAGATCCCATGAGGGGTCTGTGAGGCTCAGATCAATAAATATGCTTTAAGGTATCAGGCTTAGTTATGTATATTATACAGCATGTGATCAGCTGGAAATGAAACACCATTTGCTGTCATCTACTGGGCTCTAGCTGATTGAGTCACTCCATGCAAATTACAAAGAAAAAAAAAATTACATAAGAGAAGCTATCACTCAAGTTTCAGCTTAGTCCTTTGGGCTACATCTATGCCTGTCAATGAAACAGGCAGGCTCTTTTTCCAAACTGAAGGGTAAGAGGCAAAGCACAGCTAAATGCACAGAATTAAATCCTCTACTCCTTACCCCTTATGTGTGCAAAACAGGGAGACCTTGTGCTTCCTGACTTGTTCTGCCTCCTGACCTCAGCACAGGCATGGCCCAGGAGCACCCTGAGTGCACATCAAGAGGACATCCTTGATCCAGCCATGAGCAAGAGCATGCCAGTGCCTGGACTATTCCTGTTTACTTGGATGGACATCGCACAGACCATATGTGAGAGATTACAGGGAATTTTCTTGTTGCTAGAAGTGATCTCTGATTGGAAGCCTGCAGCAAAAGAAGCAGGAAAGCAAAACATCTAAGAGTGAGGTCTAGCTGATGTAATTGAAATTGTGGAAAGTATTTAAGTAGATGGAAAATAATGAACTTTGCTAAAATACATGAGGACATCAACACTAACTCATAATGGTCTCCTTGAGCTAAAGGAGAAACACCAGGAGACCTTTTAAGACCCCAGTGTTCTTGTTTTTCTGTTTTAGTGAAGATGCTATGAGAGTAAATGGAGTCCCAGAAGAGCCTGCCCAGCAGAAAGCATCCCCTCCTGATAGGCACATTGCCCCTTGGTGTTAATTGCAGTGCACCAACTCCTGACAGCCTTTTCATAGTCAAGGCAGGAGGGAAGGTGGTATTTTGTTATAGGTCTTTATAAAGTACTAAAAGGCAAATTTAAAGTGCTCGTTACACTTGAGTAGCTCCGCTCTGCTTAAATATTGGCTCCAGGTTTACTTCATTATCCTCTTATCAGTAATTAAGCTACCTAGGGACAATCAGCAAATAATAAAATGCTGTAGTGGAGGAAATTAGTTTAGACTACAAAGAATTGAATGAAATTATTGTGCAAAATAGAAGAAAGCAACAGCATATTGAAGATATATAGCTATCTCTAGATAAATACATTCCAAGCGCCATAATATTTCCTCTACAGGAAACATGTAAATTGAGGGTTTGGAGAAGTCCCTACTCATTTTTTCCTCAATGCAGTTTATTAGGTAAATATGGACTTTCATTCTCACCAATGCTTGATCGATGGACCAGTTATTTTCCTAGACTTTCAGCTGCCTGCAAACCTGAGGCTAAAGGCAATGCTTGAGTGAAGCAGAAGTCCTCTGTCTATCTCTCTCTCCCGTCTCATTTACTGAAGAATACAGAGACATAAATGCATGGAATAAGCTGATTTTTCCTACCTCTAGCTGAAGACAAGCAGGGCTTTGGAGCCAGGTCATCCTGGAAATGAGCCCAGTAGCTTGGATAGGCATGCCTGTGTTATTTTCCATCTCCTGCTCCCAATGTAGCTCATGTAGGGAGACTGTAAATTTCTTTATTTGCCCTAGGGAAACTTTCGTGACCCTGAGCCCTAGGGCAAGACATGTTAACAGCTGGGCTGAGAAGAAAAATTGTTTGTACATATATGCTATAAAATCAACACAAATGTTATAAAATCAACACAAATGTTCATCCGCATCAAAGAATGAACATTTGTGTTGATGAGGATGAACATTTGTGTTGATTTTATAGCATATACTGAAAAAAAAAGGGGTAAGGTACAACCATTTGAGAGAAAGAAAAGCAGAGGTGGGGGAGGAGACTTGATTTCATGCAGCAGCAGTAACTCCTCCTTAAATGATCTCAGTTCATTTGTCTGAACTAGATTAGAAGACGAGTGACACACAAGGGATGTAAAACCTACCACTTGACTGCTCCTTCTCACCCACCCTGCAAACAATAATGTAAAATCTGTGGGGGTTAATTGATTCCTACAGATGTAAGAGAAAGATCAGCCACCAGAAGGCAGGTAAATTTCCAGAGGCAAAAGCCTTCCACTCTGAGGGAGCTACATTAAAGGAACAACAACCCATGCCCTTTTAAAACTCAGTAGGTGACAAACCATAAAAGAAACTGAGTACCTTCATGATGTACTTTAAAGAAAATACTGCTCTGGACCTTAAATGTTGTCAGGTGCTTTCATCAATTCGTCAGTTACAGAAAGTGGTTGTGCAGGACTGGCATTTGTAAACATGATGGATACCTTTGATACCGCAGGAGAAACAGACAGATCCTCTTCTCTGTATGACTCCTAAGAACTTAATATGTTAATACAATGTGGGTTTTTTCCACAGAACACAGCTTTGCCTCAAAAAGCTGATTTTGTTCAATTTCACACTGCAATGGGCAAACTGAAGACAGCTGGTTTAATTCATCTGTGATTTATTTTTCCATTTGGTTTTGATTGATCGGTTGCTTTGTTTCAGGTTTTAGTGGAAGGAGAAACAAATAATGCAGCCAAACTGCTAACAGCATAATTAAGATTTTATTGTTGTACCAGTACTGTATAACCTTAAATTTTTAGGACATAACTGAGGTAAGGTTCAGTGAAAACAAATGTATCCATGGCAGGGCATGAACATTCACCCCAGGTTTAGTAGCTCTCTGATTTAATATATTAGGGCTTTAAAATAGAAAGGAGCTAAAAAGGAAGTCAGGTCATACCTCGTATTTATATCTCTGTTTATATTCTCTGCTGTCCTGATGGTATTGCCATCAATCCATCTATTGTAAGGTAAAGATATTTGATGTATTTCTAAAATCCACAGCTCCTGAAGTCAGGTGATTATAACTCCTTCTTTTTAGCTTCAGTAATTTCTCTGTCCTTAACGGCACAATGAAAACTTAGTGAATTCTAAAAGATCAAAACCCAAAAGGAAAATGCAAGATTTTAAAATGTGTGTGTGTCTTTGTAATACATTTTTAGCCCTTCCTTATGATGCTCACAGGGTCTGACTCTATATTTGTGAGTACACAGGGTAGGTAAGGCAGAATATCTAAGTTTCGTTCACAGCCATAAGCAAAAGGAAAATACATCTATGCCCGGGTTATATTCCTTTCGAAAAAGAATTCTGTCCTATGAATACCACCAATGCACTCAATTGCAAACAGGTTTTTCACAAGCTGTCTCAGGAATATAAACAGAGTGACTTGAATAATGCTTATTTCATTGTCAGGACTTAAGAATAAAGGCAACCTGTTTTAAAGTATTCTGTTAGACACTTGTAGTTTTCCTAGTAGTTTTTTTATCAGTACTATGCATATATAAAGAAATCTGGTGGGTTTGTGTTACTTTTTTCAATTAATGGCATGCTGAAACTAATGGATTTCGGTGATTTAAAGGAAAAGAAATATAGGCTGAGCTGTTTTTAAACTGAAAGTAAGACCATATGAGTTTAAAAAAATTGTGATATACATATGATGATCTGTCATATCATCATATATGAGAGATATTCAATGTGGAACTTAAAAAGTGACATGTAATGCGGTGTATGAATTTTAAAATGAATAGTAATGGTGTAGTTATTTTTCTCAGTCAACTATAGTAAATGGAAATTTGCTAAAAATATTCAATACACTTTCAAAAATGATCTCTCATAAAACTACTAGAAGGTTGTAAGCAGAATCCTCATGCTTATCAACAGAATCCTTGTATTATACAAGTTGAAATGCTATTTCAGATAATGATCTAATAGTAAATATTTTCTCTAAGAATGCATAATTAACAAATACATTCCAAAGTGGATCAGTTTAAATTCTCCCAAGAAATGAAGCGTACCATGAAAACTCATTATGTAGTAGCTGTTCTCCAACTGACAATATAAACAAGACTTCTTTTCCTGGCACTAAAAATGGAGGAAAATAAAAGTTGAAGTAAATTGATGCAGCCTTTCCTGGCATAAAATATTAATATTGCTTTGTCCATCTAATACATCATAAATTATAACTCTATCAAAATCTGTTAGGTGGCTTACTGAAAGACTGCTATTCATAGCATGCAAAGTCTCTTCTTCTTCAGGAAGAACATAATTTCTTCACAAAGGGGTTTTTATTTTTTCTTCCAGTGTACTGTATTTGAAATTCTTTTATATTGATTTCTTTTTTTAATTTTTAATGTAAACAGAATATGGAAGGCATGATGATAATCAAGATCTATTATAGCACTATATTTAGTTTAGAAATAATAAAAAAGATAAATAATGAATAGGCAGCAAAGGCTTATCTTCCTCCCCAGCCTGCTCCGTGTAGCGCTTTGTTCAAAAGTTATTGGCATTTTCAATAAAATATATCAGTAAATTTAGTCAATTAAAACTTTATTGTGATTCAGTAGCAAGACTTATCCTACCTGTGGTGCTCATGGGAACTTGGAAACTTCATTAATCTTACAAACTCATGTTTCTTTACTAGACTTCACATTCATAAATACAAAGCACATGATTGTGGCAACCGTTTCTTTGCCCTTTCACTGCTGCCAGGCTGTGATGGTGTCTTGACAGCGTCTTTAATGGATTGCCCATTCAGAAGAACAAAATGTGTGTAGCATTCCTGCAACCTGCAGCTATTCAAGAAGACTACCAGGTATTACTGAGACATGAAAGTAAACACACGCTCAAGCCCTAGAGCTTGATTTTCAGCCACTAGCATCACTGCAAAGACACAGCAACACCACAGAAATGGTTTCAGTGTTACTCAGAAGGAATACATCTAGTCCAAGCTGCTGGGTGTCACTCAGAGATCAGAAAACATAACAGACAGAGTAATACCCGTATCGTGATTGAAAATAATAAAAATCTGTGCCTTCTATCTTTTCCCCAGGTAGGCTTATATCACCACTACACAGTGAAAGTGTCGTCAGCCAGTGTTCCTCATGGAGATCCAGGTAATGCTGTAGGCTCTAAGCTGTCGAAGACCTAAGGAAAGCTTGCAGCTACAGCATATTCTAAGTGTGAGGTGCGGTGCCTGTTCATGGGGAGTCAGCAGCTCAGTGTTGCTCTGGAGAAGAGCCCAAACACAGTTGTCATGACAGGACATGTGTGTTCGCATCCTCACCTATTTCACCACGAGTTTTTGTGTCCCTTAGTCTCCTACCAGCACTTCCAGAACAAATTGAGTCACCTTAGCAGGACAGCCCAGGAGGGGTTGCAGTATAGCTATGCTGTGAGGACTCTCGATCCCTCTGTTAGCAACATTTTAATGGAATTATGTAAGGTCTCAATTTAGCAACTTTGTCAAGCATGTACTGTGTTGAAAGGAGGGGTTCCTCTGCTTTGGCTATTTATATATATGTCTGCACAGTGGTTTGCTTGCCTAATTCCACTTAGGACATGTAAACCTGATTTTAAGTGCATTTCAGATCTTCAAAAATCTCATTTATTTTCAACTGAGACTTGAAGGTGCACAATAGCTTTTTGTATCTGCATTTTTGCTCCAGGGTGCATGTGAAACAGCAGAGACTTGGCAGCAAAAGCACTTTGCATCTTGCATATACTTATAAATTGGGACAGATAGTCTTGACATGTTCCACAAGCATTAATTCAGTAAGTATTCTCAAGACTTATTTGCCCCCCACACAAGAAAAGGTCATGTTTGTGCCCATGACTTTTATCCTTCTCAGAGTGCTCATCTGAAATGTGGAATAGCCTGTTTCAAATCTCTTTCCAGTTTCTCCCTTCACTGCTGTGGTTATTAAGCACCAATACATTCCTGGATTGAAAACGGCTCTTCAAGTTGAGCTGTTGAACTTCTACCTCCATGAAAAAAACAAACCACAACAGACTTTTTAGTCCGAGGGCCACAGGAATAACCGCAAGTAGAGATGATTGTGATGGGGCCCAGGCTCATGCTCCTGAGCTCAACACATCTGGTTTGCGCGGCTGATACTAAGCTCCTGTTGGACTTGCAAACAGAGAACAGCCTTGCTGTAGTTTATTTCTAGCAGTTCTCTGACAGGCATCTAGTAACAGGAGCTGAAGTGGGGGCTCTTGGGCAATTTTTACACCTAGTTCTGAGTGCTTTGAGGATCCTGACATCCCCATAGGACAAAGAGAAGTTAATGCCACAGAGAAAGATCCCTTATATACACGTTGGTTATTTGCATCAGTGCTCGTAACAGCTAAAAGTGCCCTCGTGTTTGCAGCTGGCAAATGAAAGTGTATCTGTGAAAGTCTTAGGAGCAAGGTATCACTAAATTTATTTTTCAGGTAGATACTATAAGAAAGCATTTCCTCTATAGACGAAAGAACTCCATACTAACAAAACTGGCCTACTTACAAATAACTTCTCTCTTTGGATAAAGTTGCTGAACTGCTATATGTACATATTTCTTTGCTAAAGTAAGTCTCACCTTCATGAGAAATAAAAAGGAATTATAATAGTATAATAATGCTTCCAAGAAGTAGGTCCTGTAATACCTCACACTTTTATGATCTGTAGTTGTCTTACATTCAGCAAGGGTCTGATAAGAACTAGAAGAGAAGAGAGGAAAGAGAATGAAGAAATAATATTTAGAAACCAAATGTCACAAATTTTCTTTCAGAAATCAAGACCCTTCTAGATATTGCCTATTTCTTATCTTGATGTTTCTATAAATTCGTTGTTGGCAACATCACTCATGATAGAATGGGCTTTGTCCACTAAATTTTACACCTCTCTTACACATACAGATCTTTTTTTGGCTATCAGCAATTTTAAATGTTGCTGGTAGAAGAAAGTCATTCAAGGTGGAGGAACTTCTTTGGTTGAGTTTTGGGGGGACTCCAGCAGAGAGGATAATCAAGTGGGAGCTTCATTGCACTGCTTCCTTCTTGCCTCAGAGATCTATTCCTTCAGAGCTTGTTATTTATACTGAGACATGGGAAGTAAAAGTTGCAAGAACACAAAGTTTCACTTATCACTTTGTATATAAGAAGCCTCTACACTCCAAAATTGTTTTCTCTCTTTGGTGAAAATATTACACAGCATTTGATTTCTTCACCTTCATGAAGAAATCTCTGCAGTGCTTGCAGAGGTTCTGCACTCTAAGCAGAAGGGACTGATGGCATTTTAAATCTTCGTATAAACCCTATTACTAAGCAAAGAAGATCTTGTAAAGTACAGTACTTAGTGCGCTGTCCCTCCGCTGTGCAGTGTGAGAATGGTTTCATTATGTGTTATTAAAGCTGGCTGGAAATTTTCAGCTGCTTTGGAGTCTGCCATTAGCTCCTGGGTTTTCATGTGAAATTGGAACACCACCAAATTCAAACAAATATTATAAACCTACTTGCAATGGGGGACATGTTAGCATAAACAAATTTATGTACCTCTGCCCAGGTCTCCTTACATCCTTGTTTTCTCTTCATAATTTTTCCTTTTCATTTGTCCAGAAGGAGTTCTGTCGAAGCATGTATTCCTCCTGTTTCAGTGGAGCTAAAAAAAAATAAAATATTTTATTTTCCTGCCCATATATCCTTGCTTATAACAGGCAATTGTAGATAGTAGGATATGGATCCTTGATAAACTCCTTGCAGCACTTACGACTGGCTGTGTTTGCTGCTCATCCCTACACTGCTGCAAGGAAACATGAGGCTGGCAGCAGTGGTTGGGCTGATCCCTGCCAAGGGGAATGGCTGTGCCTGGCAAGGTGGGTGCAGCAGCAGCAGCATCACTCTGATGAAGCTGGAGCCTGCAGGGATATGGCAGGGAAGAGTGACCCAATAAAGTCAGGATTCCTCTCCAGGGCTGCCAGGATGCAATGCGGGGTAAAGGAGGTGGCAGAGGGATGGTGCCAGGTCCCACAAAACCTACCCTACCACAGACTTGGAACTTGGTCATTCTTCATCCAACTCGATACCCTGACATGCCTCAGGCTGCTTTCATGTGCTGAAGCTCAGCTTGTCAGTGAAAAGCTTTGACCAGCCTACAGTGCAGAGGAACAAAGTCAGATATCTAATTTACTTGCCATAAGAGGATTTTTTGTCAAATTTTGTCTCTGGCTCTGAATTTAACCTGCAAGAGACCTTTGACTTTACAACACACCTATTCACAGACCCTTTTTATTCTTTCCTATATGATTTATGGCAGTTCGGGGCCTCACTATGGGAGGTGCACTGTAGTTAACAAGTGAATAGAGTATGTCCATCTCCAGTCTGAACTCAATGTGCTCATCTCCAGTATTATTTTACCCACCTCTTACTACCTTTCTAAAACACCAAACAGGCAGCGGAATGTATTTTGTGTTTCTCACTATAAATCTTGTGCTCCAAAAAAACCAAACCAAACACTTTACCAAGCTTGATATCTAGAAAAAACCCCACATCATTCATAGTTCTTTCCATTAACTTAACTCATTTGGTTTCCATCTCAATGTTGACCGTCTTTCAAAGATAAAATCAATCTTCTAAGTAAATCAAAGGATTTTCTCCTGGAAAAGTCTTTGAGTGACTGGTAAAGTAGGGAAGGATAGATTTTGCTGTGAAGGCACATTTCCACTATATTGAAGAGGAACAATTTGTTGTCCTCATAATCATGCCACCACCATGGTAAGAGAAATCCACTATCAATTTTCTAAGCTCCAGTCACTGGTGGGCTAGACGATACTACATGTAGAATATACTGCTTGGAATTTGTTTTTTCTGGGGAATCTTGACAGGAACAGGAAAAAGCATTATACATTACCCTGGTATTTTTTTTCCCTCCTTTCGCTGTCCTCCTGCTGAATAGTCACCAGATAGAAGGAATCTGTTTCCATAGGGGCTTAGAAGAGGGCATTGCAAGAGAAACCAACAACCACTTCTGTGTTCAAAGACAGCAACTGCTGTGGGAAGGTCTTTGACCAGGTCTAGAGACGTTGAAGTGCTATCATAATTTCTAAAGGATGGCATGGCTAGCCACAGTGAAAGAAAAATAATTTAAAAAAATTAAAAAAGAATCAGAAAAGAAAAGAAAAAATAATTTTTTGGTTAATCTAGCATATAAAATGTCTGAGCATGAAATCTCCCAGTAAGAAATTGGAAATGTTATTATTCAGTCTTAAATCACCTGGTGCCTGAACCACATCCAGAACTTAGGTACTCCTTTCCCCTGCTCCCCAAAGCCCTTGCAGAAATAGCATGGAACATCTTTGTATTAAGAATTCAAGGGGGAAAGAAAATCTACTTCAAAAAAACCCCAAACATAATAAAAGGAAAGAGAAAGGAGAATGATTACCATTTGTCTTTAGAAATGAGCCTCTTCTCTTTTTTCTGTCATGGATACTATAAAATTTACCACCACTAAGCATCTTCTCTAGGGTACCAAAATCTTGCATCCTCCTATGTCCTAGGCCCATGGCTTGTTAGTCACCTAACAGTTCTTTTTGAGTGCCTCTATATAGCCCCCAGCCCTGCCTGAAGCCACAGCAGACAAGTCCTTTGACATTGTTTCTTGCCAGTCTCTCTTGCTCTGTGTTTCAAAGGAAGCTCCCAGTCCTGATATATCCTATTTGAATACTACAGGAGATAAGAGGCTGTTGCTTGATGCTCAGTTAGCCAACTAATGACTTGCAAAATGGGTGTGTATAGGTAAGAATTGGTTGCACAGAAAGGACCTCTTCTATCTTTCTTATGAAATTATATTTGGGAAACTGACAACATCTAAGATTTCTTCTTCCATCAGAGTGGAAAAGCCTTTCACAATCAGGATTCCCCACCTCCAACCAGGGCAATATTGCTCTTCAAAAACATTCTTATAATTTCGTATGATGCATTAGGTATGTTTCAGGCAAGTTTTCACATCCAGCTGGAGCGTCCATCAACATTGGACATGTAATATCTTTACTACATATTATCCTGTCATGTAAAGAAAGGTCTGTTCCCAAGGTAAAATTTCAGAATAGGAATATTGATAGATGCTGAGGAGACTCCCTCTTGGCTGTTCTGACTCCAGGGGTCTTCCACTCCCCAAAGAAGCCACCAAACAATGAGATCCTGTCACTGTTTTCAGGGGCAAACTTGAAACAGGTCATTAATGCAGTGACCGATGGAAATGGATTAATCTGAAAACAGGAGACTAAGGGGATTATGGTAGATCACAGCAAGATCAGGAAGCAAAGTTCTCAGTAAAAATCTCCTTATCAGAGAGAGAAAAGAGCCAGGAGGAGAATTGCCTGTTAATATTTAAGAGTTATTTATGTTCTCTGTTCATTTTGTAATAGAAAAGTGTGGTGTATATCTGAAGGATTTTATAAAGATTGTATGATAAAATATTAGAAAGATATGGAGCTTACTATCAGTTACTTCCTTTTCTTCCATGCTACTTATTAAGATGCATGACTACCATGAAGTAATCCTGATAATCTGGGTGTGTTGGGTAAGGTAGTATTCATTATGCAGTAATATTTTTATGCTAAGGAAATGCAAATGTTCAGGGAAAAATACAAAATTTCGGTTATTTCCTCCAGAGAAAATTTTAAAATACAATATTTTGCTTTGTGCAATTTTTTTACCACATGACATAAGGTCCTTAAAACTGCTTTTCTCTCCCCTAAAACAGGTCGATGAATGATAGATTTCATCCTTGGTTTGTAAGTGTCCTCTAAGCAAGTGGCTGAAGTGCTGTTTTGTAGCACATGACATTTGCTGAAGAGGAAAAGGATATGATTGAAATGTTCAGCCTTGGGATGAAGATATTTATTCCTTGTACATTAAAATTCCCACAATCTGGAAGATGCACAAAGGCTTAGCTGATATTAGCAGTAATATCAAGTGAATTCAAATTAGATATGCTTATTGCAGATCAAAGACACTGCTTAATAACGTCATGTTGTTATGGTTGCGAAAACAGAAGATTCTGTTTCATAGAGCTCAAAGATTTTTCTTCTCAGTCCTCTGAATTTCAATGACTTTAACATCCATGATTCTTGACTTCCAAAGTTAAATCAAGCAAAAGCTTAAACTCCACATAAATTGAACTCCAAATCCTTTTCTATCAGCTGCCTACGATTCTCTTATGCAATGAGTAATGCATTTTAGACAGAAGCCCTAACCTGTACATGGAACTAAGACAGATTAATTAATTTATAATTCATTCCTGAAAGGAGTGTTGACATCAAGCTTCATTTTGTTATGAGCTTATTGCCAGGAAGTTCAAAATGTATTTATAATTCCTTATCTGTTTATAAAGGAGCTGAAAAAAAAAATAATAATTGGCGACGCGGCATTGATAGAGCAAAGTAGAAGTTAGTAAAGCAGGATGTGAAGGGCAAGCAAATCAACTGCCATTTCCTGTAGCTTGCAACATACTAATACATGACATGAAAACACTGCATTAAAAAGTAAGCTGTTGGGTTTTTTTTAAAGTACATCTAGTATGTGGTGATAATACCATAACAACAAATTTCCTATTAGAAAAGACTTGTATAATAATTAAAGCCATGAGTTTACCCAGAAATATACCCCATATTTTACTCCCCATTTCATCTTGTAGGCACCCTGTTAAGTTGCTGCTCACATTTTAATCATCAGGTACTACATATTACTTTCAAATCAATGAGAATTGTTTTCAGCGCTGTCATTGATTTTATGTATTTCAGACTAAAATAATTATATATTGAAAAGCATAGTCAAAATATGCTGAAGAATAGCTACATTTCTTACAAACAACAATGCACAGTGGTAATGTTAGAGAAATTTAACAGTTGTTAAAGCTGACTAGGTTATTTTAGATGAAATTCATTTGATTGATGGCATGCTTTGCTAAATCTGAAACTGGAGATCTTCCAGTCAGTTGAGTACTAAGGGAGAAATCTTAGTACAAGGTTTAGAAAATAAAAAACCTGGGAGAGATTGTCCTGTGTGTTAACTCTGTTCTTGTACATATACAGAAAAGGTTTAAGTGCTTCACCTGCAAAATCACCAATGACGTGGTAGGAATATTTCCAGTGAAACAAAATTGCAACAGATAAGGGCACTCCTTTTAAAAAATGTTTACTTTGAGGCATTTTGGTTTGAAAAACTTTCATCAAATTAAAGACTTCTTTTTTTGTACCTAAACTTTTTCAGATGCCAGAAGAAGCCTGCATGTATTTTTGCTGGCCTGGCCCTGGCAGTCCACATGAAGTTGTCTATGAACCCTGAGTTTAAATTCGAACATTTGTGCTCAGTTACCTCAAAGAAGAACACTCTGTACTAGGAACGAATTAGTTGTTCCTCTCACAGCTCTGTGCCTTGTACAATTGCCCATATTGAAACAAGGAACCCTCACACCAGACATCTCAACTCCTGCTTTTGTGAAAATGTGTTTAGGGTATTGCTTTGGGGGCCAACACAAAGCAAGAACCCTGACCTGAAATATCAGATGTTGCTGCCCAGAACTGTTGTGCAATTGTTCATTGTGGATGTCACGACTTCTTGGCAGTGTTTGGGAAACCACAAATTAACAGTGCATTTGCTTTCTTAGACATTTAATTCACTTATCCAAACTGCTGTTGCCACAACTCACTTGGTATGGACTGGAAACTAATTTACCAGTGTGAAATGAATATGAAAATCACACATGGGCAGAAATATCCTTATAGCCCTGACCTGGTATCCAGAGTGCCACATGAACCACCACTGTGACCAACACTCCTTAAGAAGAGTACTGGCACAGTTAAACTACTCCTCCATTCAGGCAGTACCCAGAAAAAGTTATTTCTAAAATGTGATTTTATCTGTAAAAATGTCCGTTAAGTCCTTGCACTCCTCTGTTTCTGCTTAAGGACCCTTTTGGTCCTTAAGTATAGAAAAGCCACCAGAGTTTTTCTGAAAAATTTCATCCACACATTTTTGGCAAGATTTTCTCTTGCTTTTGTTGCTAAGCATTTATAGGAATATTCATGCTGATGTCACTAAAACTGTTCACTGGATTATGAACTTCTCAGTTCAAGCATATGTTCTACAAGAAAGTTCTTACCGACAAGCAGGTTCCTAAGATGATTAATGTAGTACGGAGGTTGTTTTTTTTCCCCTTTCTTCCTAATGGACCTCTAACACAAATTCTAGTACACAGAAAAATTAACTTGAGTTTTTACGGCTGTGAGTCGAAGTCAAGTGCTCCTGTCTTTGAGGAGCTCTCTGCTTAATTGATGAGCTTGATTTGTTCAGGATATCTTGGGAGCAGATGGCATATCTAGTAGTGAAAGGGCTGTGCAATGTCGGTTGAGAGTTTTGTCCTGTTTTGTTTACAATTTTATGATACTGTTTGGTAGGATTTCTTTTTACAGTTCTGAGATCAGCTGCAAAAAGGACTACACTATGCCAACTACTGTGCAGCCAGCAGAAGCTGCAAAAGGCTTAGCGTCTTCCAAGGTTTGTTCTTGCCCGTGACTAGCTCTTTGAAGCCAGAACTTTGCCTGTGTTGTCTCTAAAGTGACATTCTTTCTTTACGCTGGATAAACAGTAGGAGAAAAGTAATGATTTCTTCCCCTTTCCAATCCTCTCTTGCCTTCCCCCTCCCATGTTCCACTCTGGCCTTCACAAGCAAGTATAAAGGTCATCTGCAGGATGCTTTTCTTCTTCTGTGGAACAATTGTCTAACTATTTCCCAGACATCAGTGTTTCCTGTTCAGACTGATTGCTTTTGTTTTACCTTCCAAGGTCTACTTTTTAAAGAGATGTACGTGTTTTGCACTTTTATTCTATTCTTAGACTAGGGAATGTAGGGAATAACAAATTAATTCAACCTTGGCGTTCCTTTAGTTCCTCCACACATACCCAAACATACACAAACTGCTCATCTCCTGCTCACCATTTACTTGCTTGACGTTTTACCTGGTTATTTGCATCACTTACTCAAAAAATATTTTGATATAAGTAAGTGGTGAATTTTTTCAGCTTTGGTTCAGCTTAGAGGTTAACTTTCATGTGCTGACTCCTCTTGTTCTAACAGGATGCAAGTGGTAATCTTGCAACCAAATGCATGACACTGGGCTCACTTTCCAAATATCAAAGATAATGTGTCTTGTTCATAATGAGATTACAATCAAGGTCTGAAATTCCCTTGTCTCAGCAGCTCTGGGGGCTCACACTTTCAGAGGTGATTACATTTCCTACTGGTGAAGGATTTTTTAGCACGATTTCTGCAGACCTTGATAGATTTAGCTTTGAAATGAGGCATGTTACTGCTCTAATATTATACTTTTTGGGTAGACTCTTTGTGTGCTCTGCAGACAGCTCACTGCATTTTAAAAGTCCTATTATTTTTTTGCTATAGAAAACACCTAAACTGTATCAAGCAAGCCTGTCCTTTTAAATGTTTGAAGTTTAATGTGGGGCTAAAAACCATATTGGAACTGGCATGAGATGAGTAGATTTATATTCTATGTGATCTTTTTCAGGAGAGATGTGTCCGTTTGTGCTCCAAGCATCAACTTCTGTAGTGAAAGTTAATGTCCTAGAGGGGTCCTGATTATTACTTACACATCTGCAGTGCACCAGCAGTGGAAATGGTACACAAAAGATCCCAAAACAAAAGACGAGACACTATCACTGTAAATTTTTTTAAAGTAGGTCATACATTGTCTAGCCTGATTTCTGGCATATAGACACAGATTTCAAGGACAGATCTGTTTTTGTAACGACCTCTGTCACCAGTAATCTATGTATCTAGTTATTGTTTGGCTGCTTAATTTCAAAATTTGGGAATTTAAGATTAATTTTACTCTTATTAATCTATGGTATATTTTATTACTGGACCTATTCTGAATTTTTATGGATGCCCAAAAGAGAGTTTATCTCCTTTTTCATATACACAGTACCCTGAACACAGATACTTTTATAATAATTGTTATCATGAGAACTCTTACTTTTCAAATACAGAGTTCATTACAAGTCCTTCACAGAAACCTTTGTAAAACAGTAAATATCAAGAGTCATTATGTGACCTTTTCACAAAGGCTCCCATTTGCACCTAACAAATGACTCTTGAAATTTTTTACAGAATGACTGATAAACACATACCCTTAAAGGCCATTACTGAAAGTTTCTCATCTGAGTAGAAGGTCTCTAAACACTAACCTTTTTCTGAGGTCAGTGAAGACCTTTATTAAGTAAGGTCTAGGTCATCCAGAGCTAGATCACCTTTAGCAACTAAGTTTTTTTCCTCATGTTGTGTAATTACCATTTGAATAGATTTATGGTCTTGGGTGGTACCTGTCAAGCCACTCACAGCTTAAGTTCTTCAGTCAAAAGCTGCGATCCTCAGAATGCCAACCTAGCTACTGCCACTGACTCTGAAAGAACCAAAGCCCACAGCCACCTCAGCCTGACACATTACTATTAATAAAGCACCTGCTTGTGAAGGTGCACAGGAACACATTTATGTGCCCACAATGAGCAGTTGGCATCTGGTTCTCGCTAAAGTTCTGCTGTTCTGCTGCTGGCTCAGGGCTGTCCACGCAGAGCACGCCAACCTCTGCTGCTGGCAGGCTGGACATTTGCTCTGTTGTCAGTACAGGAAGAGACAGATCTGGGTGTAATCTCTTCCTCTGCTTCTCAAGAACATTCCTCAGAGACCTAAGGAAGCATCATAATACACCAGCTAGCTGCTACTTGGGTGGAGTATGAAAGAGAGGAACACAGCTCTTGGCTTCTTTCACTGAAGTTTCTGTTTGGCATAGAAATTTAGTATTTAAATGAGAACTCTGATCTTCGTCCAGCAGTAGTAAGGTTGGCAGCTACTTCTACTTGCTTATCCTAGTCCTTGTTCTACTGAGTGTGTGTTTATTTCAGTATACACATTCTTTACATAAAATCTGTAAATAATCAGTGGGACAGAAGTCCACACTGAGGACTACTACTTTTCTATCAAGGGTTTGTTCAAGCACAGCTTAAGTATTTGCCTCAAGAGAGGTTGTACAAGCTTAAGTGTTTGCCTCAGGAGAGGTGGTTAATCCAACAGCTTTGTTGGAGCTAGTGAAGTGATCCAAGTGAAAACTAAAGTCACAAGGGGCAAAGAATGTCAAAAACAGTGAAGTATTGAGGAGCTCTGGCTAAAATACTGTCGGTTCTCAAATATAAAATATAGAATTAACATGTCTTTTTAGAAAGAACAGAACGAAGAATAAAACACAGGTATCCCTAGTTTAAGTTTAAAATTATTTGGTTATAGAATTTTAAAATTAATCCAGACTCATTTTAAAGTGCTCTATACTGATCTGAGACCTGTCTTTAGACCTAAGCTTTGCTCAAAGAGCTAGAGAAAAATTTTTCATTGCCCTTACTGGAATCTAATTGGCTTTTTTTGTGAGCAGTGATGTTTCATGCCCCAATAAACAATACATGACCACAGATGAAGGCAGCCTAATATATGTATGTATGTAACAAAATGGATAAAAATCTTCATTTTTAAAAGGATGCATCTGTAGTGTGTATTTCAGGCAGACTTGTTGCTGTCATGCAATTCAGTTCCAACCAAAAACCAATGTGACCTTGTTAGGACTTGGGACCATATTAACCCTCAATAGCTGATGCTTGGGCAGTTCTGAGCATGGGCAGAACATGTTTCTCTCTTGTGTCACAGTGATAGGAAACATCATTCCAAAATGAAGCCTTATACCAGTAAGTGTTCATTCATTATAGGAATTTCTCTCAGCGATTTTCTTCTTCTGATTATTTAAATTGTCCCATCTTTAACACATACTTCCATGTCATAGTGGGATGGGAATGATAATTTCAGTGGTGCATAAGACATTTAGACATGACTAAAATGGATATCTACTTATACACCAGGAAAAGGAAGTAACTAATCAATAAAGCAACGAGAACACCTTTGATGTTATCTAATAATGTTGAATATGGAAGCAATGTGATCAAATCATTTTATGAATGAAACTTGGGAAGATTTTGGGCTTGTTAAATCATAGCACAGTTTTATTCTCTTTTGGTTGTAAGTTAATTGAATCTGACCTACAAGGAAGTTTGTTACAGCTTGTCTCCACAGAATTATAGTCAATCTTGTTGTTTTCCTAATTAAAACTCTGATTAATGTTAAATTCCCTCAAACTACTCAGACAAAAAGTCAGCGCTAGCATTTATTTACATCAAAACAAATTAGATTTCAGCTTTTATAAATTTTAAGTAATTTTCAAAATGACATCATATACAAACAATAGCTAATCACTCTGAGAATAATTCTCATATTCTTAATATAAATACTTCAGTTATTCACGTAAGAATAAATTTTCATCCGTTGTGTATTTCTACCTATTATTTGACGTTGCAGCTTTTCCCATAGGAAATGCAATACATTTTACCCTTTAATTTTTAATAGGCTTTCATAGAATCACAGAATGGCTTGAATTGGAAGGGATCTTAAACATCATCTAGCTCCAAGCCCCCTGCCGTGGGCAGGGACACCTCCCGCTAGACCAGGTTGCTCAGAGCCTCATCCAGCTTGATCCTAAATTCTTCCAGGGGTGACGCATTTAAAACTTTTCCGGGCAACCCATTCCAGTGTCTCATCACCCTCATAGGAAAGAACTTCCTTATGTCTAATCTAAATCTACCCTGCTTTAGTTTAAAACCATTGCCCCTTGTTCTATCACCACGTGCCCTTATAAAAAGGCCTCTCTCCAGATTTCCTGTAGGCCCTCTTCAGGCACTGGAAGGCTGCTGTAAGGCCTCCCTGGAACCATCCCTTTTCCAAGGCTTTGTATGACTTTTTAATAAATCCCTTTGAGAAAAGATTTTATCTTCAATATGACTTAAAAGTTACATTGATCTCTTAAAAAAACCCACAGCTAACACCACAAGATGAACTTCAATCGCATTGAAACGTGTTGAAAATTAGTTATTGTAACTATACAAATAAGGAAAACATACATTGGATGAAATCAAAACCAAAGGGAAGCGAGTTTTTATTTGTAATCTATTCAAGATCAAATGTGTTAACTTAGTTATATTATTTTCTTTATGAAACCAGGAAAAGTCTAAAATAACTCTTTTGCATTTTACCTGGAATATTCCATTCTACTTTTGGTGCAACACTCACTTTGCTTTTTTACATATTATTAACTTTAGTTCTTTCTTCTCTAGTCAAGTAAACATTTGCAAAAATTGAGCCAGTATAAATTTCTAAGTGAATATGCTCTTTGAAAAAACAAAAGTCAACGTGTATCCTTCTGGAAATTTTTAAAGAAAGCATTTTAATAGTTCTCTCTTTCTTTTCTTTTTTTTTTTTTTTTCTTTCCCCTCCCCTGAATAATGCCAGTGTTCCCAAAATGCCAGCTTTGAGTAAATTGTTTCCTCATCAAAATATATTTAGTCTGTCTTACTGTCAATAGAAAACATCGTAAAAGTACATAAAAATGTGAGCTTAGTAATTTGGAGCAAATCTGAATAAAACATTCTTTGAGAAAGCAAGGAAGCCGAGGCATTCTTTCCATTGGAGGTGATGTATAAAACAGGACAGACAGAAAACATCTTCAGTTTTTCTCTCTTCCAAACTACTTCGTAACGGGAGCAGCTGGTGTAGAAGCTCCATGTGGTACACTTCTGTATAGGCTTTAGCACCATCTAGCAACCCTCGGAGATACTGCACGTCATGGTTTGCTTTCCCTCAAGGTCTTGTAGCAGAAATCCAGACTATCACTTTTAATTTTCCCAAATATAGTCGTAGATGTTGCCAAATAATACGCTGTAATACGAAATAATATCCAAGACTACCGGAGCCAGTCAAGATAGGATTTCCTAAGTACGTAATGCTGGCAAAGTGCACCACAGGGTGTCTGGCAAGTCCCGTCTCCAGAACTGTTTGTATGTGAGCTATGACTCACCTTTTGCTGAACCATATACGCATTTATTAGGTATGTGCTGATATGGTGTGACGCAAGGTCCTCTTATCTGGTAATAAATGTAGAAGAGAGGGTGAGCAATAAAACTGGATACCTTTCTGTGAAATGCACTATGCTCGTTCTTCCACTGGGTATCTTTTAGTGCAAATCAGACTTATGAAATCTCACTGTTGTGTATAGATCTGCATCACCAATTTTTACCACTATTTTTCTGAAGCAGTGCTGATTTGTTGCACATTTTCTTTCACTTATGTACATCCAGGCTCTGGACTAGACACCAACCGGTGACTAGGACAGAACAGTTTTGAGAACTCCTACAACAATGGGAGCTTTTTCAGGTAGTCTCACTGATGTATAGTTAGGTTTTTTTGACTGCTTTTTAAGGATATGAATAAGAACTGAACACAAACGCCGTTTAAAATACCTTTCTGCAAAACAGTAGACACAAAAATAAAGAACAGATGCAAAGATTTCTTTTGCTCCTTCTAAAATTAGAACTGCATTTTTCTGGGAGAAGGAAAGATACTGTCCAACAGTGACAAAATACATTCAGGAAAACAAGTTAAAATAACTTCAAATGCTTGTCTGCATAGTGAAAGTTTTATTGCAATGTGTTTAGAGTTGGGGTTTCAGTGTCTGAGAAAATAAAAGTCTTCACCTCAAATTGAACTGTGTGTCTACAAAGATTCAGGAAAGAATGGCTCAAATCAACAAAACCAAAACTACTTTATCGTACACTCAGGCATATTTTTCAGGTTTTGCCTGGAGGAATTCATTGCTAATCTATTTCATGATCTGTAATGCCAAATCCCTTACTGATGATTAAAGCAAATGATTTGGACCCTTCTACCAAGAGTCTTCAGTTGGTTATGAAGATTTTTCTGAACAGGAAAAAAAACCAAACTCAAAATGTGACAAAAGTGAAACTTTCTACTAGAATCAGACCTGTATTGATTAAACTTTCATTGGGAAGTTGTTTTTTTGGTTCCCAGGTGGATTTCCTTGATAAAATTCTAGCAAAAATGATCTAGAAGAGAACGTGATGAAGCCATGCCCCCCGAGGCAAGAATCATTATATCTAAATAACCTCTGTGAAGTGATAGTCCAATTACACTAGACAGCCTCCAATAGCAATACTTTGCTATTTTTTTAGAAATATTTTCCTAATTTCTGAGCAAAACCTTGGGGTTTTTTTTGCAACATAATCCTATTATTTCTTGTCCTATTTACCCTGGACATAGAGAAGTTGTTCTCTCTTCTACCTAGGCAAAGTTGCTACAATGTCCTTTCTTCAGTCTTCTCTTTAGGCTAAAAGTCCCAATTCCTTCAATCTTTACTCAGGTTTTTAGACCTTTGATCACTCCTGACATGCTCTTGTCACCTGGGGCTTAGAATACGCATGTGGAGAACATGAGTCCTTGCTTTGCCAAAATCAGATACAATGAAAACAAAAGGAAATAATAGCACTGTAACAGACAGCATTGCAAGGCAGTACCTCTGACCTAAGTTTTATGTGTACTCTCATTAGTGGATGACTTTGAAAGTACACAGTGACATTGGCCTAGTTTAAATCGAACATAGATGCTCAAATTTGTTAACAGTTTTATTTTACATCACTCTATGTTCTGATAGCAAGCCATGAAATATACATAATATTTTGATGTCTGTATCTTGTCTCCTCTTTATCATTGCTCGTAGGCTACTAAGAAAATAGTTGGTTTGGATTTGTTTAAAAAACAAATTTAATTAACTCATGGTTTTTAATGCATCCTGTTTGTAAATAAAACAAATAAGGAAACCATTTTGTCTGAGAAACCCTGTGTCCTCCATATCACGTTAAATAATTAACAGCACTCTCCATGGCAGCAATTATTAGGAGACATCTCCTGGACATGGCCTCTTGCTCTCAATAAACACACTGACTAATTTTGACAAATGTCATTGGTCTCAGAAGTGTGCTTGTTCCTGGTGGCACATTTAATGATCTGCAAAGCATGTCCCCTTCTAATACTTAGCAGCTATAGAAGGTACCTCCTACACCCTGCAATTAAAGCATAGTCTGTAAAATAATTAGTCACAGGGTAAGTGTCAGACAGGAGCAAGGGTTCCTAAGATCACAATGATTTCAGCAATAATTGAGCAAACCAGGGATCTATTCAGAAAGTTGCTCAAAGATGTAATTTCAACATTAATTATTTTAACATTATTGTATAAGGAGAATTTATAAGAAATATTCCAAGTGGGTGAAGTTCATAAAAATAAAATGTGCTGCTTGGAGGTTTATTAAAAAAATTTGCTAACTTAGTATTCCAGTCTTTTTCCAAAATATGTCGGAAGTATAAACTCCTGTGTGAACACCAGTTAGCTAATATGAAATCTCATAATATAATTTAATTTCACAGACTATTTCAGAAACAACATTCCTATCTTCCTTCTAGGAGAAAATAGAGGAAGCATTTAGGAGAAAATTAACTTCAATGGAACAATAATGTATTTAATTAGGAGCAGAACTAAAATAGTTACCAGATCCTGTTATAGATTCAGGATACGAATTCAAGCCCTGGGCCAAACTCATGCCAAAGGCATTGCCCATCCAGTGCCTCTGTGAAGGGTACCTGATCATCTGAGGCATCCAGAATTCTAGTCACGTCCCATCTTTGCACATCGTTAGCCACAGGCACTGCCCAAACCTGGCAGCCCCCTGGGTCAGCTGGACAGGGGCAGGTGTTTGACTACACTTTCACTCAGCAGTCAGGTTTTCTTCTTCTTTAGTCTTCAGTGGGTACTGTCTAACACTATAATCCACAATTAGTTTCAGTGAGATTTTAGGAAATCCTATATGAAGCCTCAGCAAAGTTGTCTCCAATAAGAAGGACATAACATATCCCCTATCTCTTGAAAATGGAAATTAATCTTGTATCAAATCCATATTTTGTTATAGACAGCCCCCTTTGACCTTGAAGTCTTTGCTTAATATAACAGGTTTATCCATGTCTTTTCAGTTGTTAGTGTTTGAAGCATTGTCCTGGGTTCAGTTTGGGTTAATTATCACAAACAGCTGCTGGGAGGGGTCACAGCTGGGATAAATTACCCAACCAGCCAATGGGATATTCGATACCATGCTGAGCCATTCCCCTATATAAGGGGAGGACTGGTCTAGAGTGGGGATGTCTGTTTTCAGCTTCTTTTAACACAGCTGGAGCAGGGAAAGTTGGTATCTCAGGTAAAGCCTTTCCTAGCTTCTACTACTTGCTTCTTGTATCATTTTCTTAGTACTACTATTTTCTTCTCTTTGTGTTACTTAATTAAACTGTCCTTCTCTCAACCCTGGGGGTCTCACCCTTTTTCCTTCTTCCAGTTCTCCTTCCTATTCCATGGCATGGGGAGGGGAGAAGGGGAGGGGGAGGTTAAACCACAACAAGAGGTGTTGGACTTTTCTACAACATTAGCTTCTGGCTTCTAGTTAACAGGTAATTGTTGCTGTTAATTCTGTTTTACTTTTAGTAAAGGGATTTCCCCGCTTTCAAAGGTGTTTGATCTAATGGAAGGCAAGTAGCACATTGCTCATACAAAATCTCATTAGTCTCTCTGAAAAAATGTTTCATTACTGTGTGGGTGGAAACATCCTCTGTTTCCAAATTGTAATATAGCAACTATAATGTGCAGTACATAATATTCTAGGTTTTATATAGTAATTGCCTTAGATGAGACTCAAGAAGAGAAATGGTGGTCTGCAGAGACATTTTTGACCTTGAGTGTGTCACTTTGCTTGTATTTCCTTGTTACTTGCTGCTTCTTTCTAACCTTATAGATGTAGAGATTGTTTTTCACATATGGTCACATAATAAGATACAGAGGACTTTGTGCAGCCAGGGCTTCTGTGTTTAGTGTAATAAAAATAAACAGTAATAAGAAATGAAATGCTGTTGGCCCTTAGGGAAACCTTCTGTTGGTTCAAGAGGTTTGGGTTAGACATCATTTAGGCAAACTGGACACTCACAAATCCATGGACCCTAATGGGATCCACCTATGAGTGCTGAGGGAGCTGACTGATATTATTGCTAAAGCACTTTCCATTATTTTTGAAAGATCATGGAGAGTAGGAGAGGTGGCTGAGGACTGAAAGAAAGCCAATGTCACTCTAGTCTTCCAAAAGGACAAGAAAGAGGACTCAGGCAATCACAAATTATTCAGCCTCACCTCCATCCCTGGAAAGATGATGGAACAGCTCAGTGTCATCTCTAAGCACATGGAGGAAAAGAAATTTCTCAGGAGTAGTCTGTATGGATTCACCAAGTAGAAATCATACTTAAGGAGAAATCATACTTAACTAAACTGATAACCTTATGTGATGGTGTGACTAGCTGGGTAGATGGAGGGAGAGCAGTGAATGTTGTCTACCTTGACTGTAGCAAAGCTTTTGACTCTGTCTCCCATAACATCCTGATAGGTAAGCTCAAGGAGTGTGGGTGGACAGTGAGGTGAATTGAGAACTCACTGAACAATAGAGCTCGGATGTGGTCAGTGATACGGTCTAGTTGGAGGCCTGTGGCAAGTGGTGTTGTCCAGGGATCAGTACTGGCTCCAGTCTTGTTCAACATACTCATCAATGACCTGGATGGATGGATGGGGTGTAGTCTCAGCTTTTGCTGTTACAAACCTGGGAGGATTGTCTGACATGCTGGAAGGCTGTGCTGCCTTTCAGTGAGATGTGGGCAGACAGCAAAGCTGGGCAAAGGTGAACCTAATGAAGTTCAGTACAGATAAGTGTAGAGTCCTACACCTGAGGAGGAATAACACCATTTACCAGTACAGGTTAGGGGCTGACCTGCTGGAAAGCAGTTTTGCAGAGAAGGACCTGAGAGTCCTGGGAGACAAGAAGTTAACCATGAGCCATCAGCGTGCTCTTGTAGTCAAGAAGGCCAAAAGATGATTAGGGAATTGGAGTATCTTTTTCTGAGGAAAGGCTGAGACTTGGGTCTGTTTAGCCTGGAGAAGAGAATACAGAGGGGATCTTACCAGTGCTTATAAATATCTGAAGGGTGAGGCCAGTCTCTTTTCAGTAGTGCCCTGTGATAGGACAAGGGGCAATGGGCACAAACTAGAACACAAGCAGTTCCACTAAACATAAAGAAAAACTTTCTTGTGAGAGTGACAGAGCACTGGAATAGGCTGCCCAGACAGGTTGTGGAGTCTCCTTCTCTGGAGACTTTTGAAACCTGCCTGGATGTGATCCTGTGCAACCTGCTCTAGGTGAACCTGCTTTAGCAGGGGATTTGGGCTAGATCTCCAGATGTCCCTTCCAGCTCCTGCCATTCTGTGATTTATCCTGTTGTGGTATTAATGCACAGAAAAAAGTCTGAGTACCATTCATGAGGGTATGAGCATCAAGCTACAGTGTCATGAGTGAAGAAATTAAATTCAACTTGTGAAGTCAGAGCAATTTGCACTCTAGTTTCTGCATACAAGTAAGTAGGATTTGCCTTTGTCCATAGCTTCAGTCCATAAGAAAAGCTTTGAAACAGAAGAGGAATGGTGAGATATCTGATGACAGTAGTAACATAGACTAAATTATGGTTTACGATTAGGAACTTATCTGGTTTGCTTAAGCAAATCATGCCATTGAGATCCATACATTATTTTTAGTCAGTTCTGAATAACTGTTGATCTGAAGACAGGAGTGAAGATTTGAATTGTGGAGTGTATTGTCACAAAGCATCAGCTCCAGTAGGCACACTCTTGGTTTTCTGTTTCCTTAGTGGGTAACCTGTGTAGGAAGGGTCAACAGCTTAAGTTACTAACTGCTTTTTTTAAAGGAACATATTAAAAAATATGTTACAAGAGACTATTGGGCTGTAACACCTGCCTGGTCTGATTATTGATACTATCTTGAACACTTCAGTATTCATGAAAAGAGGGCTTTATAAAGTTGCAAAGGAGCAAGTCAAATACATGAAATTTCCATCCTGCTGCTTCTTCAGTTGTAATTATGATCTTGCAAGTGTAATCCCAGTGGTACTGAGATGGCAGCTGTAACTGCTGGTACTGTGTGACCATTACACGCACAGTCAAACTGCTTGTGCTACAACTGCCACTTAGTGCAGCAACACTTGGCATTTACTACATTTAAGTGCTGCTTTGCCCCGGTCATTGTTGACAGATAGTATAAAAGCTTTCTATTTCTCTGTGTAAAAAAAAATCTTGCCAGCATAACTATTTTCTGTGACTCCTGAGTTTAAAGTAGTTCTAATAAAGAGTGATTTGATTCTGAGCTGTAATAGATTTACAGTGTGGTTTTTCAGTAGCGTTTTCAGTATGTCAGGAAATCAGCATTTGCTTTCTGTTTTGTTCTAATTTCCTTTCTTCTGGAAAGAAAACTGAATATATTTGGGCTGCAGAGTCAAAACCACACAAAATGTAATCATTTACAGAAATTATATCTAAAGCTTCAGGTAACCATGAAACAAACACTCTCATCTGCAGTAGGTGAAGGGAGGTACATAGTTACCCTCAGCCTGGTGGAAGCTGCTAGAATGGGTAGATGGTCACAAGCGTGACAGGAAGGCAGGTAGCAGCACACAGAGCTAGTAACATGGCTATTACCTCCACATCTATCATTTACTAAATAAACTTGTGTAGGAAGTGAAAAGGAAGGAAAAATATAAATGTCCAGTTTTAATAGCATATTATTTCTAAACAGCACTTTACAAACTGTTAATATTTTTTAATAGGTATGTTTGTGACTTTTCTTATGATTATGAGGACATTTCTTATGCATATTTTTAATGTCTGAATAGCAGGCCAAATGTATTTATAGTGAGTTAAAATTGGATGAAAGTGAACAATTTGTATTGACCCAGTACAAAATCTTACAGTAAAAAAAATCCTTTTTTTAGTATGTTGTCATATAAAGAAGCTAAAACTTTTTCAAGTGAGAATGTTGATTTTGATTTGAATTTCTAGGAAAATCTTCCAGCCAAATGATGGCCTGGGTCTAGGTAGTCTAGGACTCCGGATTTTTATGCTACCCACTACCCATTTAGAAATAACAAATCTTTACCTGACACCTTGAGATGGGATTTCACCTAGTCTGTTCCTGTCCTTTCCTACCAAAAAGCCACACAATTACTTCTCTTACTTTGGGCCATACACAGCCAGCTGGCCATATCTTGGTGACAGACTTTTCCCTTGCAAAGGCTTTTACATGCTAGAAGCGACCAACATTATGCCAGAGTTTTTATCCTATAACAGGGAAACTTCAAGAACCTTCAGTGGAAGAGTTAGTGCTAGGGCATTATATTAACTCCAAGAAATTTAATTTTTGGTCAAAATGTCTAAAAGTGGTGTTTCTGGTCTGACCTCCTTGTTCTCAGCCTGTGAGTGCTTGCCATGGAAATTAGGTGCGTTACTTTTTTGTGTCTGTATTTTTTCTGTTTTAACAGCTGAAGTTTGCTAGAGTGCTTTGGCTTGGGGAGCAAAAGAGCATAATGTTATGACTGCATACTAGAAAGCTAGTTGTGATGCTACCCAGTACATTGGAATAGTCTGTTACTCCTTTCTCAGCCAAGCAAAATCTATTCACTTGTGCATTTTTGGCAGTAATATGTGTTTTGGAGGAAAGCTGTTATATTGTTTTGGTGCATTACACCATAGTAGACCTTACCTCTTTTGCAGATGATCTTCCCTGGGCAGTTACAGGTATTAGTTTCAGTGATTTTTATCTAAAATTTTTCAGCAACATCTACAAATCATATTCAGACAAAATAATAAAGACCAAAAGTTCAAAGTAATCAAGGCTGGTGACAACTTTCTTTCAGAACTGCATTAGCATGAATATGAAAAACACACCTTCCACCAAAACAAAATAACCCCTCTCATCAGTCATTCCTCATTCATCCAGTATTAATTTTCAACACAAGTAAGAAATGTGAGAAGAACAGTCTAGGAATTAACACATAGATAAGAATATGGGACTTTCTGCATTGTCTAAGCGTCTCCACAGTAATACTGAGAAATAACCCTCTAAATCAAAATACTCTAGCCAGATGTGCAGACAGCCTCACATTTGCTGTACTCAGATGACAACTTAAAATAATTTGTGTAAAGATGAATTCTGAGCATGTTAAAGCTTCCTGATCAACAAGATAGATAACAATGTCTAATAAGAGAACATTTCCAGGCCTATCTTTGGCACTTTGCAGATCATAAAGCACAGGCAATAGATAACATCAAGAAATTGTTGCATCACCCATTAAATAATTATTCTTTGCCCTCTTATAACACTATCCAGGACTTTGACCACAAACACCTACATTTTATCGGAAAACACTCTCTTGTTCTAAAAAAAACCTCTTAATGCAGAGAATTTTAACCTATCACTTAATTTTCATTATTTCCTATTTCTGATGGAAATTTAAGATAAAAGTTGTCAAAATTCATGTAGACTTTAAGAAAAAATGGGACATTAATTGTAATCAAAATGAGAATGTTGGTGTCTTCCACTGCTGCATCTCAAAGCAGCTCACCAGCTCTGAGGCACTATAATGTAATGACTGACAAACTGAAGCTCAGCAGCTCACTCACTCCCTAGGAAAAGAAGGGACCTGGTTTTCTCTCCCTAGCACATGAAATATTTGATCAGCCACTGCTACACTAGGCAATGTGTTTTATGGTTTTCCACTGCTCTGCAGAGGGCAGAAGTCTCTGGATCACAACAAGGACTTAAGAAGTCACTCTGTCCTGTTACCTACCATCCCATCCACTCACACTGCTTTTCTTCCTTTGGGTTGAAATTAACTTGTTTTAGGCAACACCAAAGCTCATGTTGAATGCAGTAGAGCTAATATTTTATCCTTTGCTTTAAAGTTCTGAAAAAAACTCACATGAACCTTTTGATTTTTCCGAGGGAGAATATAGCATTAATATGTTGGTGGTAGAGTATGTGATAGACATAATTTGATGTTCTCCACACACAGAAGCATTTCAGTTGCCCAATATTTCAACTCCTCTGTACAAACAAACATGAGGTAAAGTAGAATACTGATATTATGAAATGTCATTCATCATTCAGTGTTACATATGATCTTACAGAAAGCAAAAAGCACAGAAATCTGTGTACTGAAACCAACACTCATCTTCAAAAAATCAATGTGCTAAGTAATAATAACATGAAAGAATATATATTTGAGGAAGCTCAGCTATGCATGAAGAAAATAGATGAGAGTAAAGAACAAATGCTCAACAAGAAGTAATACAGCAATTTTTCATGTGCTCAAGATTTATTTACAGAAAATTTTAGCATTTTTTTTTCAAATTATATGTTCTAAGTTACATCAGTCACACAAGATGTGAGGATCTTCATTTTGGGAGCTCAAAAGCCCACTTTTCTCTTAAAACCATACTTTGAAAATCCTGTGAAGATATAAACAAAAAGAATCCCTCAGATTTGGTACTACATCAGAAGGAAAGACAATGCTTAAAGCAGTCTTGCAGTCCATCTGCTGGGGTGGTCTACATTAAATAAAAACTTGTCCAGTGGTGTAATATTCAGTGTTCAGATTCAAATAGAAAAAAAATAAAAAGCCCTTCATACATCTAACAGCTCTGAGAAAGACTTCACTCATATTTGTATCTAAAAAGAAACATAAAACATGGTAGAATGTTTAATTAACATCAATTAGGATATTTAATCCAACTAATTTAGAAGAACTCCATCCTTCAAAGCAAGATACTCTTAACTAAGGTCTGTGTGCAGAAGAATACTGAATACCTCATAGTTCTCAAAACCACAGCAAACTCGGAAAAAACCCCGACTCTTCACATATGAAAAAGTCCAGAAGTAGTAACCCACTAGAGTAGGCAAGGCTGGGATCAAGTCCTGTAATTAAAATCATTACAATACTGAAAGACTGAGCCAGAAGAATTCTCTCAGATGACCATGGGTATTGTTTTGCAGTATAGATAAAATGGATTCGTATGGAAAATGCCCTAACAATAATGTTTCCTCTGTGGGGGAGACTCATCACACATTGATAATTCATGCACACAGAGACCCTGCACAGGAACATCTATAAAGCACTTGAATTCATGCAGATCCATATGTATCAGGCCCAAAAAAGATATGCTTCATTTGGTTATATCCCGGGGGGGGAAGTTAAAATACCCAAGCAGACGACTTCTATGGTATTACTTATGTGTTTAATTCCTTACTTGACTTCTGAGGAGATAGCGCAGGTGGACTGTTAAAATGCTGGAACAACACAGCTGTTACCTAAAGGTGGACCTTTCACAGCAAACCAGAAGGACCAGTGTAAACTCCTGGACATGACAGACAAAAGGATTTTGTTGGTATCTCAGACATTCCTAATGGTGAAGATACTACCAAAAAGAGAAATTCTGTTCGAGCCAAAAACAATGGGAAGAGTTGTACGTACCATAGTGACACTTTGCAGAATTTGGCATCCGCTCAGTGCAGCATGTAAAAGTGCCTGGTGGACTATTGAGCCTGTTTGTTGTGATACATCTTACCTAAAAAAGCACACAGCAACCTCATTATAGAGGAGCTTTGAGATAAATTATAGCTTAATCTAATAAGAGATATAAGCCATTATTATAATGTCTTTCAAATTTGTTTACTGAATAGCTGAATATCTTTAGTTCTGGATTAGGGACCATGAACTGCAGATCTCAAGGGCTGTCACTGTTACTTACATGGTCTTTAAAAGGAGTTACTTCTCTCTCTCTTTTTGCCATCTTAAATTATTTACATCTAACAAGCTCAGAAAAAAGACCTTTCTCACGTAACAACTTCAAATTCACTGAAATTTATAGACAATGCTTTTCTGTTAAAAAAGTTTGCATTCCAGAGTTTGATGAGTAAAATATCTGCTCCTAAATTGTCTTAATTACAATTTCAGTCAAGAATGCATCTGATTCTCGTCTAATGTAGTTCAGATTATAGAAAGGTAGAACATAAAAATATGCTTCCTTTAGTCCCCAAGACAATTTTAAAAGTAAGATGTTCCTTTTTCCTTCACTCAAATCATTCTGTTGTTCCTCCCTGAGAACAATGCCTAACTCATTAAAGAGAGATTGTGGGGTTTTTTTTACTGTTGCTATGCAAGAGATATCAGCTGCTTTCTTGTTTCATTTTATGACAAATTATCTTTTCAGCACCAGCAGTTGGTTTCAGTGTCTGTCTGCTGGATGCAAAAATAACTTCCCCATGCAAACTCTAAAACAAATTTGGGGACACAGCACTGGTGTTTAAATGAGGTCCGCTGAGAATTACCAGATTTTAAGAGAAATCAACAATCAACTAGCTCCAGAAATGCAGCCTAATCACCATGTCAGCGATGATTCTCTCAATAAAAACAACAGTATTTGTAACACTTGCTGTAAGCAAGCATGAAATTGGAGGCAGTCTCGAAAGAATAAATCCACGGTGCTGTATACAGAAGTACTTCATGCTAGGAAATGGACTCTAATTAGAACATCACTGGTGTCAATTTTCTAATAAAATGTTTAAAGACAAATGGAGATGGCACAACCTTGGGAGCTCTGCTAATGTAGAAATAGCTGTTAATTGCTGGGAATTTACATTTTTAAATTAGCAGAAAGTCTGAAGCACAAAACTGATAAAGGAACACAAAGGCTTTGTATGCACCTAAGCTCTTTTCAGATTCCCACGCAAGTGATGTGTTCAGCTGGTGTGGACCATCCATGAGCTCAGAGGCCTCATCACCACCTCCTCTGCTGGTGCAGTCCATGTGTATTAACTTCCACCTATGCTCTTGGTCGTGTTTTATTAGCACATGCATGCGCAGATTTCCACGGATTACCTGCATCTGCACTTAGAGTAAACTCAGTTTTGCTCAGTCTTTCCTAAAGTGACTGGAAGACAGAGAAGGATTGTCATTTTGATAGCTTCATTGCCTGCTTCCTTGAATCTCTCCTGCCACTACTGGAGCATGACATAACAAACATCTGAAGCATAATATTCTGCTGTGTCCCACATGGATTTTCAATAAGAAATTTGATAACAGATTATCACTTATCTTTAGTGAAAGACCTGAGCTTCTCTCTGGGTTCTCTGAGGACCAGACCATCAAAAAAGTAGTAAATTTAAAGCTTCAGACAGAAATGCATGGAGATACTTGAGGGCTGTGGATCCAAGTTACTTTTGTCCCTCTTGAAGATGTCATGTACGGTTGGCCTGTGAAAGTAATAAGGACACATGGCCAACCCAACTAAGAATCTGGAAAAAAAGCAACAACCAAATCAAAATCAATTTTCCCCTGTAAAAAAACCCAAGACAAAATAAAACCCCATCCTAGACATACACTTTTATTTCCTTCTCAAAATACAAAAAGTGGTTTTCAAATTGATGTCTTTTCCACAAAATTAAGTTTGAAGCTTGTACATTCAAAGTTATTAAAAAAAAAATCACAAACTCAGAAATGGTACTTTGGAAAGTGTGGGATGGAGTGAATCTGCTGAGTGAAACAGGCAGAAAACACCTTCGCAATTGAAAAGTATTCTGCACACCGTTGCACCTCAGTGCCAGAGAATGGCTGTGCAAAAGCTCAAAAGGAAGCAGTGATATATGTGTGCATATATATTTGTGTAAATATGATTCATCAGGTAAAAATCTGTCTCTTGCATTTCTGTCTAGAACATCAGAGCATTGGTACAACAATGTCTAGGGAAATGAGCTCCATGGTCATGGAGAAACTGGCATACCTTGGAGAAGGAAGGCAGTGAGCTCAGAGACAAAGAATACAGGGGTCTGTTCTGCCATGTTCTGATCTCTACAAACACAACCTTCGCACCAGAGGCAGATTCTCAGTCTTGGCTCTAGCATTTATAGGAGTCACCTCTCTTCCCTGCCTCTTCCTGCTCCAACAATCCCCAGGCTCTAGCTGTCACTTTTCGCGTGACTATTTGTAGGAGAACTGCAGTGCACGTGCGTGAAAAAGGTAACACGGAGTCTAAGAAACACACCTGTAAAGGTGGCATTGCTCACAGCCTGGTTCTCTTTTGAATGAGATCCTTGGAGAAATGGAGAATGTGAATGGACATGTCTCTGAGCAATCTGAGTTTATTTGGTGGTTCCTGCTCTGGGCTAGGTTCAAACACGTGGTCAAAATCTCAGCAGGACTTCAGGAAGGTTCACCGTGCACATCACTACCCTATATCCCCCTCCTTACTTAAGAACAGAGAAAGGAATGATATCAGAGGTCTAAGCACTGGATTTGCACCTGCTGAAAACAAACGAATGACGACTAAAAAAACCCAAACCGGAAAAAAAAGAACACCAAAAATCCAGCAACTCAAAAAATAATGTTTTTCATTCACTCATTTAAAGTAATTGGTTTACATAACATTAAGATTTGATCTGGATAGGCTGGAGAGTTGGATGGAGTGGAACCCAATGAAGTTCAACAAGGATAAGAGTAGAGTCCTACATTTGAGGAGGAATAACCCCATGTACAGGTTAGGGGTTGACCTGCTGGAAAGCATGCTCCGTAGGGAAGGACCTGGGAGTTCTGGGTGACATGTTCACCATGAACCACCAGTGTGCTCCTGTGGCCAAGATGGCCAAAGGCATCCTGGGGTGCATTAACAAAAGTATGGCCAGCAGGTGGAGGGAGGTTTCAGGGACTAGAACATCTCTCTTACAAGGAAAGATTGAGAGACCTGGGGCTGTTTAGCCTTGAGAGGGGAAGAATGAGAGGGGATCTTATCAATGCTTATAAATATCTGGGTGTCATGAGGATAGGACAAGGGACAATGGGCACAAATTGGAACACAGGAAGTTTCACTGAAACATAAGGAAGAACTCCTTTACTGTGAGGGTGACGGGGCACTGAAACAGGCTGCCCAGAGAGATTGTGGAATCTCCTTCTCTGGAGACTTTCAAAACCCACCTGGATGGATTCCAGTGCTATCTGCTCTAGGTGAACCTGCTTTAGGAGGGGTGTTGGATTAGATGATCTGCAGATGTCCCTTTCAACCCTTACTATTCTGTGATGCTGTAATTCTGTGATTTGAGATGTTTCCATTTACAGAGACGAAAACTAAAGCACTGCTAGAGGTGAAGTGACTGTTTAGGCCACATTATCCTTTTGCTTGCACTGCCTGAGGAGAATGGCTTCTGAAAGGCAGGAGCAGTAGGTCTGGGGTTTTTTTATCTGCTGCAGTGATTTTTCAGTTCTGTTGCCTAAGTAAAATCTGATGTTCTGAATAGCAAAGCATTCACTTCTGTGTTCATCCATCTGTAAGGGACTGGTAGTTGTAAAGCATCTCCAGTTCATCCAAGGAAGGCCTATAATACCAAGCTGAGTGTGCTTTAAAAGGCAGAGAGCACCTCTGATACCTCACTCTGTTGTAAATAACAAGTAGACATTTTTATCAAGTTCTGCTAATTCAGAAGGAAATAATTAAAAGTTACACAGTAAAGTGCAAGAAACACTTCTGAGGTGTTCATTTTATTAAGCTATTTCAAATAATGAAGTTTATTACAACATAGAGTTTTTACTCCTTTAATTTCTGGCACTAAAATCTTGGTAATTTGAATATCTAAACGATCTGTAAGGAAATAAGTGCTGTATATTTTTTTAAGTGATAACAATCAATTATGTTGCACATCTATGAGATGGCTTGTGGTATTACCTCAGGCCTAGCATAATGAGATGTCTGTAGGGATTCTGTCCCAGAAGAGGCCGGGACTAAACTAAGGTCCATTAAAGTGTTCTTCCAAGAGAAGGCTGCAAGGAGAACTTATTGTGGCCTTCCAGTATCTAAAGGGGGCTACAAGAAAGCTGATGAGGGACTTTTTAGGCTGTTGGGTAGGACAAGCGGAAATGGATTCAAACTAGAGGAGGGTAGATTTAGATTGGACATTAGGAAGAAGTTCTTCCCCATGAGGGTGGTGAGACACTGGAACAGGTTGCCCAGAGAGGTGGTGGAAGCCCCATCCCTGGAAGTTTTTAAGGCCAGGCTGGATAGGGCTCTGAGCAACCCGATCTAGTGGGAGGTGTCCCTGCCCATGGCAGGGGGCTTGGAACTTGATGATCTTCAAGGTCCCTTCCAATCCTGACCATTCGATGATTCTGTGATTCCATCTCTGGCAGCATTCGTTGCAGAAATACAAGGAATGGGGACAACTTTAGTCTTGATCCACAGTTCTTGAGCTATTGCTATCTGCTCCTGCAAGTGTTCTTTCTCACCATCTGTCCCATGTATGAGGTTGACTGCCTTTGCCTCAGGAACATAGCCCTTGATTTAGGTGGTCTGGCCAGGGAAGCGAGAGGTTGACAATTAGTCACAAGATTCAGCAAGGACATTTTAATCCTTAAAATTCTTTAAATAAATTGGATTCACTTTAAAATCACATGTAAACACAGCCCATGTTCTTGATATCAATCATGATCTTTGAATTGCCAATACCAAGGCAAAACTGTAAGGACATGTTGTCAAGCATCCTTTTATTAAATAAATGAAAAAGGACTTTCTTGCTCTAAAGAATCTCTGCCAAATGTATTATTAGGTACTGAGATTAATCCCACTGTACTTTTTTTAATCCAGTATTAAACCCTACTGCATTGACAGGCATGGTGATCATGCTGCAATGAGCTGGAAAGAAAAAAGATAATCTAACTGTATTTGTTATGCAAGAGCACTCAACAGTCAAATTAATAACATTTTTTACAATTAACTTTTATAGGTGTGAACTGGAAGGAGCTAGAGCAGCATGAGCATGCAAACAGAGCATGGCATGGCAGTTTATGTGAAAGGATGTGCAGGAAGGGCATTGAGAGTTCTGACAGCTCTGACCAGGGAATGATGTTTCCACTCAGCAGAAAGCCATGACCTTTCTAAGCTCTATACCCACCACAACTGATGCAGCTTCCCAGATGGAGCTTCAGTGAGAACGTGCAGCCACCCAGACTGGGGGCAGCGCATCAATGTTTGTGGGACAGTGTGTTAGCAAAGTCCTTTGGTCTGCAATCCTAGTGGAGGTAGGGGATGGAGTGTCACGTTATAGCAAAGATACAAGGGATAAGGAAATAACGGTAGTGCCTGGGTAGGAATCAGGTCTTCTCAACACGAGAAGGTGATGGGATTAATAGGCTGACTGAAATGCATCTACATCACTGCATGGGCAACAAACAAGAGGAGCTGGGAACCATTGTACAGGAGGAGAACTAAGATATAATTGCCAACATGGAAACATGGTGACATGGTTAGCACAACTGGAGTGCTGCCTTGAATAACTATAAGCTCTTTAGAAGATATAGGCCAGGAAGCAGGAGTGATTGGGTAGCCCTATACGTTAGGGAGTGTTTTGATTGTCTTGAGCATAATGATGGTGATGATAGGGCTGAGTGTCAATGAGTAAGAAACAAGGGGAAGGTTAACAAGACAGGTATCATGGTGGGAGTCTGTTATAGATCACCCAGCCAGGATGAAGAGACAGGTGAAATACTCATAGACTCATAGAATGGCTTGAATTGGAAGGGACCTTAAAGATCATCTAGTTCCAGCCCTCCTACCATGGACAGGGAGACTTTCCACTAGACTGGGTTGCTCAGAGCCTCATCCAGCCTGGTCTTAAACACTTCCAGGGATGAGGTGCCCACAACTTCTCTGGGTAACCTGTTCCAGTGTCTCACCATTCTCATAGTAAAGAACTTCTTCCTAATGTCTAACCTAAATCTACCCTGCTCTAGTTTAAAAGCATTTCCCCTTGTTCTGTTACCACGTGCCCTTATAAAAAGTCCCTCTCCAGTTTTCCTGTAGGCCCCCTTCAGGCGCCGGAAGGCTGATATAAGGTCTTCCCGGAGCCTTCTCTTCTCCAAACTGAATAGACCCAACTCCTTCAACCTGTCCTCGTAGGAAAGGTGCTGCAGCCCTCTGATCATTTTTGTGGCCTATAAATAACTGGGAGAAGTCTCACAATCACTATCACTTGTTCTCATGGAGGACTTCAACATACCAGATATCTGCTGGAAGTACAATATAGCAGAGAGGAAAAAGTCTGAGACACTCCTGGAGTGTGTGGAAGAGAGCTTCCTGACACAGCTGTGGGACAGTTCTCTGCTCAATGTCTTTATCAATGATCTGGATGAGGGCATCACATGCACCCTCAGTAAGTTTGCAGATGACATCAAGTTGGATGGGTGTGTCAATCTGCTTGAAGGTAGGGAGACTCTACAGAGGGATCTGGGCAAGCTGGATTGATGGGCCGAGGCCAACTGTATGAGATTCAATAAGGCCAAGTGCTGGTTCCTGCACTTGGGTCACAACAACCCCCTGCAACCCTACAGTTTACCGTTTTACAAGCAAACGTTTATAGATTTAGTGGTTACTGAGAAAGAAGAATTCCAAGTACTGAATTCTGAGGTTCAAAAGAGCTCAGTATTTTAAAAGACAGCTTTTCTGGATTACAGACAGCAGGATTTGGTTCTGAGCTTTTAAATGATGAAATTCATAAATAGTTTTGAAGATGCAAAGTCAAGAAAATAGTAAATAAAGGCCTTTGAAGGATTAACTGTAAAAAAGATTCCACTAATCACTGCTTATGAAAGGGTGACCTTCAACATAAATAGGGCTATTTTGTCAAACCAAAGTCTATTTGATGGAAACTGAATTAACAGGGAATAAAATCACAAATTGTCTGCAATCAAAATGCTTTGTGCAAGGTTATAAAAACATTCTGGACATCTATCAATGGTAGGGCACTCATATATTTTAGGTCGAGGGTGGTGAAGAGTGTGATATAATAGACTCATAGAGGCTAAGGCCAAAAGGACTCTTAGATCATTTATCTGATCAACATCACAGGACATCACACTTCCCCTACACACCACTACACAGTGACCAACAATTCTTATGAGCTAGACCATGGGTTTGTTATAAACTGTAGGAGATGCATATTCTTGCATGGTCTATGGAATAAGGCTATAGACTCAGGGAGAGATCACGTCACCTGTATTGCCACACAGATCATGTGGGCCACTGCAAGGCAGACATTTGAGTCTACCATGTACTGAGCAGGCAAGATGAGAAGGTTATCTCCACTCCCCTCTACACGAGAGGCCCAGCCAGCATTTCTGTCAAACAAGAGCTTGAGAGATTTGTAGTGACCAGTCCTAGAGGGTGGAGAGAGTCTTTTCCAGCCTCAGCCATGGACCCCACCTTCTCCATAAGATAGAGAAGCTCTTGGCCTGGCTCCATCTTCAGATTTTTCCTGTCTTTCCCTGTTCTCTGACAGGAATGAAACCTTCAGTCTCTGTCCTTGGGGAGAGGGGTCTAGCAAATTGCAGCTGACCTGTGTTACAGAGAAGCTTTGAGAGGCCTCCAGGGTCTGACTGGCCTGTATTAACTACCTAGTACATTGAGGAAAGAGTGAAAGGAGATGGTGTTATAAAAATATGAATGCAGCAGAGCTGTAAATACACAGCAGAGCTGTGTTCAGAAGGGGCCCCTTCTGAACACAGATGAGTATCCTGTAGATAACCACTGGGCATTACAGCTGCCTTTCCTTATAGAGACTGCAGAAGATGTTTGGAGTTTACAGCCTTCACTTTAGCCGTCACAGAACCTCCTCGCACAGTGGCTTTTACTACAGCTGCTTTTTTTCTCAGGGTGATTCCTTTTGATTTATTGAGGTTTTTTTATTGTTATTGCAAATATCTGAATGGTCTAGTACACTATTTAAAGGGAAGATGCTTGTTATTAGCCACTTAACTGCAGAGCTGATGAAGCATAAGGAACACAAAACCAAACAAAAAAAAATATAAGAAAAGAGCAAGAACTGAAAAGGAAACATAGTCTCTAGTCTAGATACACGCAGGTTTTAACTAGATATACAGATCACGCATCCTGCATATTCTGAGTTCCAAATTGTCAGGCAAATGAATTCATCCATCATTAATTAAGACCAATTTTCTTCCTTTCCTGTCTTCAGAAGAAAGAAGGATGGGAAGCTTTAATAATGTTTGGATCAAAACCCAAGACTGAGTTTTACAAATACCAAAGAGTTGGGAAGGTGGGATATGATTGCAATGGCTGGCTGGAGGTTACAGTTCTCTGTGGTGGGCAAAACAGCAGAGGAAAGAAAAGAAAGAGTTGTGATTTGAGTAAGGAAGACCACCTCAAATGATAGGATATCAAGGCTTTCACATGTATTATCACAAAAAGAAGAAAAAAGCTAGAAAATCTATTTAGAATGGGTAACGAATGCCTGATCACTGGATGGTGTACATAACAGAGCTTGTTCATTCAAGTGTTCAAAAAATCTGAAGATAAAGTAGGTTATAAACCAGTAAGACTCAAAATAGAAATGAGACACTGGTAGATCTGGTGATAAGTGAAAAGGAACTAAGCATGTGCTGGACTCAACTGAAACGGTTGAGTTTGTGTAATTTTTATATCTTTGGATGTAACAAGAAGTATGACCCTGGAGAGGGAAGAAAATAGCTAACACACCAGCAGCCTAAGACCTACAGCCTGTTTACTCATTACATCATCCAAAGTTTCAATTCTTTTTGCCCCACAAGCTGCAGTAAGGACTGGGCAGGATATGGGCAAAGACAAAGGAAGTTTAATAGTTTTGGCTGGAGTTAAGAGAGAAATGGAACAAGTGCCTATGGAGCATAACGTTCTTTTGGATAAATAGAGGCCTTTCAGGTCAAGAGCTGAAATATTGTCCTCTTATACAGAGTTTTCAGCAACCAATAATCAAATCTGGCAGTGCTCCAAGTATTGCTGAAATACTTCTACCTTTAAAAGAGCACTCTACCAAATTTCCGTATTCGTTCAGAATTTATTTTCTAACATACGCTCCGATTTATTAGTGTCATCTGTTCTTCCCTCTGAACTACCCAGAGATACAACTGCCATTTAATTTACTTTTTTTTTCTTTCTTTCTAGGCACCTTCATGGTTATATCACAACACTGGCTTATTTAATCCAAACGTTACCTATTGATCTTAAAAAGGATAAAGATGCAACTCATTGTATTGCTTATCTTCCCTGAGAGACTTACTTTACAGATCAAACAAGTGCATGCCATAGCCAAACTATCAAGTAAGTGGACATCTTGTAAGTGGCAATTTGCAAGGTTTTTCATTTAATTTTCCTTTGACATTTCAAAGGAAATGGGGCAGATCTCCTCAAAGTAATGGAAGGGCAGAGAAACCTTTACAAAGAAATCCTGTGAACGATAAGTGTTACTTTTCATACTCGGTGAGTAGGGAATTTTTATGTCTCAAAAAGAGAAATAAAGAAAGGAATAATTAGACTATTTAGTAGTGAAATACAGGTATATGAATAGTTTGAGAGAACTGTATATCCACAAGGTCAGTTCAACATTCCTAGTAATTTAGACCTGAGATTGTTTCCATTATGCACAACTAATACTGCCTTTCCAGAGACTCCTGAGTTGTAAATAAAGTGTCAGACTTTTATGTCAGTAATTGGGTGGTATTGAGTTATTGAGAAGTGGGCTGAAGGGGCATGATAATGTTAATGAAAGCTCTTGCACAATGCATGTACTTGAAAGGAATACAAAGGTTTAACTTGTCTAGGATGGCCTATTTCAGTAGTCAGCAAGAAGATTAATATGATGGTGTCAAACAGAGATAATTGATACCAATTTTATATATTCAAGTTTCTATCAAGGAAGTGCACTGAAATCAATCATTCCATTTGCAGTGACAAGTTGCTGTAATAGCAACAGAATTTTTAGGTTTAATTCTTTCATAACTTGTGATAAGCTGTTATTCTGAATTATCAAGATTATGAACTGGCAGATCTAAAGATCACACTTGGGACCCAGTAATGCTTTCCATATGAAAAAGGTATTAAAAAAGATGGGAAAATATTTTCTAAGTACTGAACTGTCAGGAAACACTGGAACTGTATAAAAAGCTTTTCAGATATAAGGTTGCCACACTTGTCTCTTCTTTCTGATAGGTCCTACACAGAAAGTCTGTTCAGGTAATGTTCCCAACACCACTTTGTATTTTTGTGCACCTCCTGCAGTAGTATCAAACCTTTTATCAGTACCTGCCATACACCCAGAAATCCTCACTGTCCCCAGTGTGCCCTAAACACCCAAAGAATACTGAGAACATCTGAAAAATAAACTAAATTTTGTTTAGAGACCTTACCCTCCTGCAGACTGACATTTAAACATATTCTTTGGTAGTCCTTTTCTCCTTCAGCATTTTTATTTGATTTTCTGTTGTGCTGCACACGCGCACACACACACACACAAAAATTGGTGTATACATACATCACCAATCTCCATCTGGATTCAATATTTCAATGACCAGAAACTTATTACATAGTTTACAAAAAACTTTCTCCAAATTAGAGCATATACGTGTCACTGGAATAAATGTCATCTTTTGTTTACTTATAAATGAAACTGAGAATGGCAGTTTCTGCTTTGCAATGATTTGTGTCAGTTGTTTTGTCTCAATTTTTCGATGTTGACGGTGCATTTACAGGGCATGTGTGATAGTGAATTTTTCCTCACTGAGTGATGTTCTGACAGGAAAAGCCATATGAAGTTTTTTCAAGCAGATGAGGAGCAGCCATAATGTTTCCATATTCTTTTTATTTAAAGAACACAGTCCTTACACTTGGGTTTGGTTAGGATAAAAGGCCTCTTACTTGCTTGTCACTGGCAATTTAAAGAAGAGATATGTAACACTACCTATCTCTCACAGTTAGGGTGGATATGGGCCTTTTAAAAATTAGCCCTCATCCAGGCTGCAAAAGACCCATGTAGAGAAACACTTTAAGTAAGACCCATTTCATAACACAACCAATACTCCTCAAAGACAATTTACAGAAGGCCAGCCTAACGTGATAAGCTCTTCTCCTTCTCCTGGTCTCTGTGCTTCCCATGACTGATTACAAAATAGAAGAGCAAGAACAGAGACTCATTCGCTTGCAGTAAGGCTGTACTACCCTGTATGTTCCTCCCTAACACCTGATGCATGAAAAACACTGCAATTTGTCAGTCAACATGATTTTCAGAGGAAAGTTTGGGATGCTGTTAGGTGATTTTTGTAACAATTTCCTATTTATCCCAGAAAAAATGTGTGCGTGGGTGGAGGTACAAAGTTGGTAAAAATATTCTCTAAATAAAATATTTGGTTAGAAAATGAAAATATTTCAGCTCAGATGGGCTGCTGCTGTTTATCACCAGAATTGTATTTTGGCTGAGTTTCATCTCTGTTCCCCGCGGGCTCATCTCCTTGTCTGGAACTTTTCTTAACACAAATATTTTTTTCATGAAAAAAGTCTGATTTTCTAAACAGGTCCCAAGGCTTGGTGCTTGTGGTAAGATGTAGAAAAGACTAGAGAGATTTCTAATTGCCTGCTTTGCATATTATTTATTTAATAATAGTACTAGATTTTATTAATAACACCATAATTAATGTAATGTCTAATTTATGTTTAAATATATCCTCATATAACATACATAAAATATCTGTGTTTATTTTTAAACATGTAAACTTCATAATATGCAAAATGTGCAATTATATATTATTTTTTCTATTAGTTTAATTAATATGCATATTATGTATTTATGCAGCTGCACCTGCAATTTGGCCTTCCTCTGAGAGAACTGGAAACCATTAGTCTTTTATTAACTGGGATATAATTTTCTGAAACCTCGCAAAAGGGAAGAGAGGTTTCTTTTTTCCATCTTCCTTCTTTAGATGACGATTATCTAAAAAAGGAAACATGCAAAAAATTTCACCAACCAATTTAAATATTTGATATTATAAGTCAGAAAAAAAACAACAAACGTTTAAAAAATATCTAGTTGTTAAAAATCGCTAAAGATAGATAAATTGCTTGTTGATGTTTACCCAGTTAAAGAGTTATTTGCAGTGTATAAACACTGTTCTTCTATTGTGTAAAAAAAAGACCATGGCCAGGCTGCCACAGTTCTCCAAGGATGACATTTTGTTGGACTGATTTTACACGAGAGCTCCTAAAATCTCCACACAGTCGCAGATCAGTTAGTTACAACTTCACTTTCCAGTGCCCCTTACTGCTGTGCCCAGAGGCAGACCTGGGAGAAGGGACCAGTGCTTCAGGCTCCAGTGCTTTCCTCACCAGGAGTCATCCCTGGAAAACTCCCCACAAAAGCCACACTCTGGCTTGCAATTGTGGTGGCTGGGCTTTGTGAGGTGAAAGAATGTCAAATTCACCTAATGGCCAAGAAAGTTATGTCCGAAGCTTTCTTAGACCATTCTTCACACACAGCACTTCTTGGAGGATATTCTTTGGAAGATCCATTTTGCATGGCAGTTCCAGAGGGGGAACCAGTGCTGCTGCTGAAAGAATGTGTTTAGCCAAATCTACTGCCTCAATCAGCTGGATGTATGACTGCAGGAGCACTGTTGCCTGAACCAGAAGACCACCAATAAATGGCAGGGCTGGATCATGGCAGTCCTAATTTAGATTAGCATATACTGATCTGAAAATCATCAACCAGCTTGCCCCAGGTTTTGATTTTTATTGTGCCAGATGTAAATCTCATGAGAAGTACAGCAGTTACAGTGAAGTGTAAGCAGCTCCATATGTTTTGTTTTTTTCTGGTTATACATATGCTAAGGCTGTAAATCAAACCTAGGGAATCTTAGAATATGTTAGCATATCCATTATAACTCAAAACCTAGTTAAAAATAAACCCCAACTAGATAACTATATTTCTAATCATAGATACAAGTTCTCATGAAATACGTGTCAAAATGGCAAAAAAACAGCACTTGGAAAAATCAATATCATTCTGTAAGACAAATCAAAGCATGATTAGATAAAGTTCAGTAAAGAACAAGAATGAAAAGACTTTTGTTTTCTTCATGACTATATCAGTCCCTTTCCTTCTCAGATACAGGCTGTGTTTATACTTCAGGCTGTTTGTTTCACATTTTTATTTAGCAAGCCTGCTTTGCTTCACTGTCTCTTCTTTGCCACCATATATTTTTTCTCTTATCTACTACAGAAATACAAGAAAGCATGAAGATGCTTTATCTACACTGGGAATGAAATATTTACATTTGGTGATACAAGAATGTATAGCAAAGATATGAAGCTGAAAAGCTGCAGCAGGTTCAAAGCTCAAACATCTGACCTATTAATTTCAACTAAATGATGGCAAGCTCTGGGTTGCCCGAACACAGGCAGTGTTGAGAGGATGTTGAATAGATTCCTACAGAATCCAGTGCAAGTGCTTCCCTTATTCGAGGAATCATAAAGAAAAACAGCACAGCCCACATCATGTTATCCAAAATATACATCATTTAGATGACATTAATAGGAGAGATTAAATCCATGGGCATCTTCACCAAGCCTGATCCTTTCTTACTCCACCACTAAATTCTAAGAAGGTACATTTCAGATCTTTCATAAACAATAAATATTTAAGGTCCTGAATTTACACGAGAAAAAACAATGTTGCTGCTTAATAAAAACATTCTTTCTTTTCAATAAAAGAGGCTGAAGCTCAAGGCTCGCTTAGCAGAGCCTATGGACATGATAAGTCTCAGATCCAGGAAGAGTCCTGTCTACTAGATCCTAGCTCCCATCAAGATTTCATTTCAGACCTTTTTGTTACAAGTCAAACCTGTCCACTTTCAGACTTTTGTATGGCTGAGATTTAGATCTAAACTTTCAGCCATACTGCTCAGGAGAGGTAAAATTTGGACAACCCCTAAAATTTGGGGTATTCTTTCCTAGTTCCTTAGAATACAACCACAAATAAAAATTAGAGGATGAAATAGAGCTCTCCACCATGGAAACTAGCAAGGTTTGATAATACAGTCACTTACTAAAAATAAAACAAAACTAAGCTAGATCCCAAAATGCTACCTTTTTTTTTTTTTTTTTTTTTTCACAGCTTGATCTGTGTCCTGGTTTGGTGTTCACTATCACCGGTATCCTCCTGCCAGATGACCCTACTTGCCCTATACTTTGAAAATATGTGTGTTTAAATGACTAAATACCTTACTAAAATAATTAGGGAATAAATTAACACTTGTGTCAGCTGCCCTAATTAATGTAAAAGCCAGACACAGTTCTCAGAGGAGTAGTCTTCTTTGCATTACACTTATGTTCATGTTGGAGTCAGAACTAGGCCAGAAATCTTAGCGCAATCAGGCTTAAATAGATGGCATTTAGAACAGGGGGGGTGGAAGATATTATATGCTCTGGCATTACCTATGGCATATAAATGAAGTGGTTAAGGACAGCAGTGGATCAGTTCTGATCCAATTCCTCGCAAGTGAAGCTCCACATCAGCATAGCCCCATGCTTTTACTGAGGCTCTGTGAAGATGCATGTGTCAGTCTACGTATCTTGGATTTTAAAATAAAAGAAGGGAAAGACTAAAGGTGAATCCTGTTCGGCTATGAAATACCATTTGAATTTGAAAAGAAGGAAAACAGTTAAGTTCTCCGTGGGGGTGAGCATCAGTAAAGCTTTCAGACTCTTGACAGCTACAGGGATCTTCAAATGTTTAAGCAAGTTGAAAGTACTTACAGAAACCCTGAATAATCAGGAAAGTAACTTTAAAAAGGCAAACCTCAGGGAACACAAAGGGATTTTTTCCTCTACTAAGTGGGTATTCTGCTTTAGGAGGGCAATTGTGATTAAGGTAATTTGTTGAGATGATTTTTTACTATCTTTTTTTTCCCTTCAGTTATAATTAGAGGTGAGTTAAGATGGAAAATAGTCATAAATTGCCTCTAAGATTTGTTCCTGCCTTGATTCATCGAAGCCAGCCAGGAAGTTGGCTGAACCAATTAGAAAAAATTGTTAAAAAATATGCTGAAATATCACAGCTGCTTCATGTAAATGGAAAGATGCTAAGGCAGGTGACACTAATGATATGTAACAGTGAGATAAACATGATTTTTTTAATTTATATTTTTTTTGGAGGTCAGCATGTTCCAGAAAGCTGCAAAGGAGAGCATATTTTCAGAAAAGAAGATCATTGTGCTCATGTTTTAATCACGTGTTGGGTTTGCGTGGCCGGGTTTTGATAGCAAGGACTACAGGGGTGATGTCTGTGAGAAGCTGCTAGAAGGTGCCCCTATGTCCAACATAGCCAAAGCCAGCTGGCTTCAAGATAGACCTGCCACTGACCAAAGCCGAGTCCATCAGCAACGGTGATGGTGCCTCTGTGATAACATATTTAAGAACAGGGATAAAACTGTTGCCGAATGACAGCAACTGCAGCCAGAGAGAGGAGTGAGAATATGTGAGAGAAACAACCCTGCAGACACCAAGGTCAGTGAAGGAGAGGGTAGAGGTGTTCCAGGCGCTGGAGCAGAGAAATTTCCCTGCAGCCTGTGGTGAAGACAGGTTAGGCAGGCTGTCCCCCTGCATCTACAGAGGTTAACGCTGGAGCAGATACCCACCTGCAGCCCATAGAGGAACCCATGTCAGATCAGGTGGATGCCCAAAGGAAGTTGTGACCTGTGAAACCCATAGTGGAGCAGGCTCCTGTCAGCACCTGTGGACCCATGGGGGATCCATGCTGGAGCAGTCTGTTCCTGAAGGACTACTCCCCATAGCAGAGACCCACGCTGGAGAATTTAATGAATAACTGTAACCCGTGGGAAGGACTCATGTTGGAGGAATTAATGGAGAACTGTGTCCTGTGAGAGGGATCCCATACTGTAGTCAGGGAAGAGTGTGAGGCATCCTCCCTGTGAGAGGAAGAAGCTGCAGAGACAATGTGTGATGAACCGACCACAGCCTCCATTCCCTGTCCCTCTGCACCACTTCAGGAGAGTATTATCTCATTGTCCTACTCTGATTTGACAGGTAATAAATTAAATTATTTTTTTCACCAAGTTAAGTCTGTTTTGCCCATGGTGGTAATTGCTGAGTGATCTCTCCCTGTCCTTATCTAGATCCATGAGCTTTTTGTTATGTTTTTCTCTCCTTTGTGCATCTGAGGAGGGGGAGTGTTAGCGCAGCTTTGGTGGGCACCTGTTGTCCAACCAGGGTCAACCCACTGCAAATCAGAATAGAAGAAATGTATGAAATGTTGGGTGATAAACTGCCAACAGTAGCTGTAATGATACTACTGTGTCCTGACAATGCAAGCAAAAGTAGTAAGTGAGATAATGGAATTTTCTTACATTGTAAAGTAAAGTGAAGTGAATGATCTTTTTTACTGCTGAGAGATCCAAGGACTATGTCTACTGCATGAAATACTGGGTAGTTAACTGAGCAGCTGATTTAGGGTAGTGGGCAATGCTGGCTCCTTCCTTTGTTAGTATAAAGGAGCAGCTCCAAGGGGTAATTCAGACTCTACATAAAATGAATTACTTTTGTCTCTCTTTACTGAGGTTTGTAAGAGTGAAAACTCTTCTGAGTTGGATTCTCAGCATAATAGTCCATTGGTTGCAGAGAGCCATGTGCATTAGCCAGAAGCAGTCACAAAAACACTTGGAATAGTCCAGCCAAGCAGCTGGCACAGCAAGATGCTAGGAAAGTATGATGACTATCATTAAAGAATAAGCTCCTGCCTTGATTGGATATGCTGCTCTTGCAAATCTACCATTCCCATATTTCAATATATAACACACTGTTACGAGGTAATGAACCAGAGTACAATTTCCCTCCAACAAACTAGAGCTGACAGAAGACCTCATCCAAAGCCAGTCAATGTTTTTCTACTGATTTCAGTGGACTTTAGATCATACCCATAAAATCAATTCTAAATTCTCATCTAACCAGCAATGGGGTACAGTAAAGACATGACTGATTTTATTGCACACATAAATGTAAGCAGAAACTCTTCTCCCCCAGAAACCAACTTGTTTACTTGATCGGTGTTAAATACCAGGCTTTGCTCATGTTCTGTTTAGTGTTACCCAGCTATAAAATCAAGACTGACGCTGTTCTGCAAGTGAGGTGTTAGGTCTCGCATCTCAACCACCTCCAAATTTGGGTAATAACCTTCTGCCCCTGCAGTTTAAACAAGATGCACCATTTGTCTTCATTACCTGCCCTAAAATTGCTGTTCCAATTTGCTGTGCTTTACTGCAATAGCTGCTGCATTTCACTGCAGAAGTGGCTGCTTTAAGTGGTAGGTGAGCTGATTTTAGAAAGATAGTTTGTATAAAATATTTTGTGATCCTTTGAAGTGAGCAGTGCTCAGAATTATTTTTGATTTTTACAATCCTTATGAGTATGCCAGGATAGTCACATTAAATATGCTACTTGGCAGGTTTTATTTTTAAAGATTACCATATGGTATATGTTCATCACCCAAGCTATCTCATAGAATAATTCCATATGAGTGTTTGATGTTAATTTTATTTGGGGCTGTACTGAGATCATCATGCCAGGTTAATTAAAGCACTACAAAGAATTCTGCACAATGAACTGATGCTAAAACAGAAGGAAGTGTCAGTTTTCAGTAAATAAAATGGCAGTACTAGGAGGTAATTATCTCTTGTTGGTAGCAGAAAGAAATTAAGAATATTGCAGAGCTGTGTAAAAAAACAACAACAAAAAAGTAAACAGAAAACCAACTGCAAAAAGAAAACCCCACCAACAAAAAGCTGTCCAGGACTAAAGACAAAGATTAACAACTTGGATAAATTTATTTAGATGAGTGAATAGGGATGGAAGTGTATTTCAGTCTGTGTGTACCATTCTTTAACTTCTGAGCATTACCACTGATAACTTGAAATATAAAGTGCTTTCTCCTCTGTGGGTGTGGCACAATCAGTTCAAGTAACGCACTTAGAAGACAAAACTTATCTTTACTTTAAATGTATTTCTGCTAGCATTCCTGAACAGAAATCCTCCCCACAGTCCTAGATTTGATTTTCATTGTAAGTCAGTGGGTTTAACTAATCATTAGAGTGATTCAGTTTTATACCCGTGCAATTCCATAAATGTGAATTCAGACACATCCATGGTAGCTCTAGGTATGAACTGGTGAATAAAATGTCGTGCCAGAAAGACCATGAAAACTACAGGGGGACACAAAGTATTTTTTTTATCCCCTCATACTTTTCTTAAAGTGAAATATATTTTGTCCTGAACCAGAAAGAAACATAGTCTCTTAAACTGTTAAAACCACAAAATATTTTGAAAAAAGCAAAATATTTTAAGCTCCAGAAAACACAGTGATGTTTCATTTTGACTATTTCAGTTACTTTTAGTGGTGATTAATATGTATTTCACAGGAAGCAATTCTGAATCAGGATATGGGCGTTTTTCATTTAAAAAACTAACCTAAATATTTATACCTTCTACAGCTAATGACACCTGTGTGCACGCTCCTACCCAGAATGATGTGCTGCAGCTCTGTTGCATTTGTTACAAATGAAAAGCAGAAAATTCTGGAAAACTGAAAGCCACATGTCTAGGACAGCAGGGCTACCTGAAAAGGCAGTGTAATTAGCCGGCACTATCATATTTCATGCTGCTCATGGAAGAACCAATATTTCCTGCAGGAGAAAGTAGAACCCAGTGAATACTGTCTACTGTTATAGCATCTCCCATACTGGAGAGGCCAGTTTTTAGTCTGAAGAGTAGCATGAGAAAGGGAAATCTGGGGAGCTGTTGGCTCTTACAGCGTACATTTCCTCTTCCCCTTCCATGAGCAATTTCAATGATTTGGACAATAGAGTTCACATCATACAGTGTTCTACATTATAAAGGAGAATACATCCCTCATATACAATACTTCATAGTCTGTGCAATCCTCTGCCTTTTATGCCATGTCAAAAGTTTCAAGACACAGGCAGCTACAGTGCTACTGCACGTGGAGACTGCTCACAGCAAGCCAAGCCCACCAACAGCCCTGATCATGCCTGAGTGCCTTGGTCAGCAACCAGGGGATCAGGATAGGGCTACAGACATCAGGAAAACATGGATTAAGTGTTTCTGGATGGCAACTTGGTGCCTTCTTTTCCCATAATGATCCAGAAAGCACAATATCCATAGTGAAAGCATCTTCATCCTTAGGTTTTCATAGAACAAAGTATACCACTGTGGACTTTTACACCTTGATTTGCAGGCAGCTCAGGGGATTCAGCTAAAAAGTGGTCAGTCTAATATGGCAGTGTGAAGCCACAGATGCAGCAAAAATGAGACACTTTCTTTTCCTTTAAACACTAGTTCCTTTATGACATGCTGTGATAGACAGAAAAAAAAATACAGAAAAGACTGTGTTATTTTGAAGTATTCCCTTCCAAATCCCATTTCTCTTCATGTGGTTTGAAAGTGTATTTCTTGCTTTCTTTACCAATCCAGTATGATCTGTTAAAAGTATATCTGGGGCACAAGCACCTGCCCAAAGCCCCTGTGAGGTTTAGGGGACTGAGAATTTAATCTTACATTTTTAAAGGTAACAAAGATATTTTTTATTAAGAAAAGAGAAAGGCAACTGATGCTTTTCAAAGCTAAGCCTGACCTTTTCTGTAATATGAAACAATCACTTCTAATGTGTACAATGTACATTCTTGGCCTTAAAAGATTACTGTAATTGTATTTAACTTTGTTTTCTCAGGAGTAGGGACAGAATTTTCAATTTAATTTAACATTTTCTTTGCTGTTAAATAAAGGTCTAAATGCACAACACACAAGAGAAAAAACTGTGAACGACATTTCCTGGGAAGTTCTATAGCCTTATACTATGGTCTGCACATTCAGATGCTTAGAGAATTAATGTCAAGTCATCAGACTTCATTCCACTTTTCAATTTGTCATCTCAGATCCTTTCAAAATTACATATAGGTATTCACCCTGTAACAGTATTACCATGAAAAATTTGCCAACCATAGAGAAAAAAGTCGTCTCTCTTACAATAAACTCACAACTCTCAGCTGAATTAATAGTGTCAGTCACAGTCTGAATAGAGGGCTGGCTAACTGTTTTCTGCGGTGATTTAGACCTATGTGTGCTGCAAGCCTGAGGCTTACTCTGGAACTGTAGACTCAGTGTCATATGGCATGTTTATTTTGGGCCCATATTGGGTCACATCATTATATGTTCATTTGGCATCAGACTTGGCAGACATTGTTTGCAGACATCTACCACTTTGTTCCGACTGGCCTCTCTGGGCATTTTATGCAGTACTGGTCAAGCTTGTGGATTTGAATGTGCAATATGCAGTATGGAACACTTGCAGTTAGTAGAATGATCAGTAAACTACCCACAGGTAATCTGCTAAACATTAGCCTTTACATTTCTAAGGTGCTTTGCATCAAAATAAAGCAATGCATCAACGCATCCAAACAAAGTAATGCATCAACCAATTGCATTAATGGCATGAAATTTAACAAGACCAAACATCAGATTCTGCACTTAGGATGGAGTGACAGCAGGCACAAATATAAATTGGAAGAGGAGTGACTGGAGAGCAGCCCTGCAGAAAGTGATCGGTGTGCTGGTCAACAGCTCGATCAACAGGAGTCAGCAATGTGCCCTGCCAGCCAAGAGGGCAAACTGAAGCCTGGGGGACATCAAACAGACCACCTAGTGAAAGGAGGTGATTGTCCCACTCTATCCAGAGTTGGTGGGGCCTCACCTGAAGTAGTATTTGCAGTTCTGGGCTCCACAATTTAAGAAGGATGTTCAGGTACTCAAATGTCTCCAGAGGAGGTCAACAAAGCTGATGAAAGAACTGGAAGGGATGTATTATGAGGAGCAGCTAAGGACTTTGGGCTTCTCTGATTTGGAGAAAAGGAGGCCGAGGGACAACCATATTGCTTTCTTTAAGAAGGAAGGTGTAGAGGGAGGTGCTGATGTCTTATCCCTGGTATCCAGAGATAGGAGGTGTGGGAATGGTTCAAAGCTGCACTGGAAGAGGTTCAGACTGGACATTAGGAATAATCTCATTACCAAGAGGGTGGTCAAACACTGGAACAGGCTTTCTAGAGGGGTGGTCAACACCCAGTGTTTAAAAGGCATTTTGACAATGCCCTTAATAACAAGCTTTAGCTTTTGCTTAGTACTGAATTGGTCAGGCAGTTGGACTAGATGATCATTGTGGGTCCCTTACAACTGGAATATTCCAATTCTATTCTATTCTATTCTATTCTATTCTATTCTATTCTATTCTATTCTATTCTATTCTATTCTACTCAGTCTAAAGAAATGGTAGTTAGACAGCTAGGATTTTCAGCTCTCAGTTGTGTATTTAGAACCAAAAACAACTGACTAAGAGCTTTGTTGTGCAAAGATGCTGAGAACTAACTTTGGAGTGTAAGCTGACAGTTTGACACCCGTGCTCCCCGCTAGTGCATAAGGATGCAGTATGATGCATTGGGTTTGACTGAAAAGCCACTTTAGGAAGGTCTCACCTGCTAATCAGTGCATGCTCATTCCGGCCTACTGTGCATCAGGATGAAGTGAAGTGTGGACATATGGGCCGAGGGTCGGACAGGGGCAGACAAGCTTGCTAGGATGTCTCCAGTGCCAAAATCCAAGCACCTTACTCAGCTACCTCGGGTATGCTGTTAGTATATTTTGAAAGCAGAGTATCGTATTTCACTCAAGGATGTTTCTAATTATTAAATGTGTACTGTGAAGTTTCGTATGGAGTACTTCATGTGTCCTATCGCCATAAATTCTGACTTTGAACAGCCACACACACATCCCTGACTTTGTGAGATCCCCCCAAAATGACAGAATATAGTGTAATACAAATATTTGAATACATATGTTATACTTCATATTCCTACTTGCTGTCTTTTGAGTGGCAGGTATCCTGTTACTCTTTTGTTCATATTTCTCAGACACTAAAGGAGAATAAGGATCAAAAGACAGTATGACTCATATTTTTTTCTAACTTCCAAAGACTCCTAAGCTGTTAAAAACCATCTACTATCTATTGTTTTCATGTTTGTTTCATAACCAAGCTCACTGTAGTAAACTACATATAATAATTGAGGGCTATATAAGTATTATAAGCTTGCTTGGTCGGAAAACCAGGCATGAATGAACACAGTGCCAGAACTCGCTGAATATGTCTTGTATGTCTTGGGAATTGGCTGTCATTCATGTCTACTGTTTAAGTAGGACAAAAGTTTTTAATTGAGACTCTGCCTACAATCTTGCTCAAAAAAAGTCCTTTCCTTGAAAAAAATTTGTACTAAATGTCACTGCTCTTCACTGATAAATCCTTGTTACTACAACCTCAGTCTAATGACAGACTTCTCTGATCTCAACAATTTTCTTCAATTCCAATTCTCCTTAAATGCATTTTGTTGTGGCCATATATGTGACTTTTATTAACGCAGATGGCAACATTAATAGCTAATATTTCCTACTGTGGACTGAAGAATACTGATGTTCATAGCATCTGTATATAAAGCCACTAGAAGCTTATTTATCATCAGCTTATTTGATAACTAATTATTTTAGAATGAAGTTACAAAATACGAGGACAGATTCCAGATGTAAGTCAATGGCAGAAAATCACCCTTGGTGTTGACAAAAGAAACCAAAGTCTATTTCCTTTCAAAAAGGCTTAAATTCCAGCTCAGCTGGTGGGTACTGAAGCAAGAAAATCCCATCTTACAAACCAGATATTGTTTTGATGATAAGGTTTTGCAATTCCCCTACCTTTTTATAACATCTTTTATACACATCAGCAGAAGTTCTGAGTTTTCTCTTGGCATCAGCAAGTATGCCAAAAATCTTTTTTAGACTGCCACTAGCTTTCAAAACTAGGTTCAAATAAACTGATTTGGATAATATTCATCAGTTAACTTGAGTCACAAAACACTAAGGAAAGTCTGACATATTTCATTATGAAACATTGATACTTTTTACCTCAAAGCATTTAAACTTTTTGAAGACTTTAGCTTTATCTTGAAGGATTAAAAGCAACCAAAAGTAAATTAAAATAAGGTTTAAAATAAATTGTATTTGATCAGAAAATGAAGCAAACAAATTGAACTCCAAATTGATGATTTTTTTTCCTAGCTGGATCCATTTTTGAAAATACTTCAGATATATATACATGTGTTTGAGTGAATCATCGAATTTTCCACATATTTATGTATATATTTATTGACAAGTGGCTGTGTTGTTGCCAAGGCTAACTATAAATGAAGCTAAGTTTGTAGGGAACTGTAATAATCTTTATTAGACCAACTGATACAGCTGGTAGTAAACAAACAAGTTTGCAGGCTTACAAGCCCTGTTCCAAATCCAGAACAGACAGCAATCTTAGGCTAAATAGTGCCGACAAGTGCTCTGCGTTTCACTTCATTATGTTAAACAGTCAGACAATTTAAGACAAAAAATGTGATGGGTATGAGAAGAGAAGAAAGGCAGGTTAGCAAAAGGGAAGATGATAGGGTTGCTTAACATCATGGGACAAGCAGAAATGGAGAAATCTGCTTGAACTGAAAGATTCAGGTGCTACTTTTTACTTCAGTTAGATAATGAGGGAATTAAATACCTTTTAGTTTTATGATAGCTACAACAATGGAAGGCTAAAGGGACCAACCAGCAAAGAAAACCCTAGTGTGGATTCGAGGAATAGGCTGATATATATTCTTTGGGGAGGAGTCTCTGTTATCAAGCCTCCGATTTCCTTTGTCTTGAGGCCCAGACCCAGCACTTCATTTGTGCCAAGCACTATCTGTGGGCAGCACACTGAACTGGATGGGATTTCATGAGACTAGGACATCAGCAGGAGCACTGGATTATACTGGCCTGTTCAGCAGGCTGATTTGCTTTTTGTCCTGGCTCAGTTTATCGATCTCATTCATGGCATTTTCCCCTGCCTTCTCAAACAGTCCTACCGCACCACTGCGAGTACAGTATGCGTGGTGATATATGCAACAGTGATAATTTTAATGAAGAAATATTTAATTTCAAATTTCTTAGCACTTGAATGTATTTCACTTGTAAGGTGGTTATATTATGCAAAAAGAATGGCCTACTATTTCATTGGAAGCACTCTGAGATATTTCAGCATTAAAATCTAGAGATGCTTTTCATGCTTCTTTGAAGGGCAAGGTGTAAACGTGTTTGATAGATTCATTATTTACAATGCTACATCAAGCAGCAGATGTATTTGCTGCAGAAAATGTAGTCACCAGTAATTCATTCACTCTTGGTTGTGTAAAAACATTAGGTAGAGAATGAAATGAGAATAATGTTTCTCCACAAAACACAGAAAGGAAGAACAGTTTAGACAATATTGAAACTCTACCCCAAGGAAACACTTCATTCAAACAGATCTAAGTTTAAATATTTAATACTGAACTTTTATGAAGTATAAATCTGATAAGGAAATACATTGTATTACAGAAAACACCTTCTTTCATCTGGGCACGGAAAAGGTAATGCTCACTTAATGGGGCATGTGCAAGGAATGGTGAGGATTGTGCCTGCATTGCATACAGCTGAGTAGGCTGCATTGAGGCTGTAAGGATATGTCTATAGAAATGGAGGTGAGGTGGAAACACAGCTTGAAAGAGTTGACACTGTTCCCTGCTGTGTTAAAGACTTTGTGTGTGAGTTCATTTAGGGGTCATTCATAAATCTCACAGCATCATTTTAGATACCATTCTGCTCGTTTTGGGGATAATTCTAGTCCAAGTCTCCCTGTAAAATGACAAGAAAGAATTATTCACCTAAAGAATGGGATTCAGTGATGCCAGCAATCTAGGCAAAGAGCCTAAAAATATCCACATTCATACCCTGTACCTCATAAGGCTGATATATCAAAGTACAGTGAAGGATGCTATGAAGAGTAGGGGAATACGAGCAGATAAAATAAATAGCAATCATCCTCAAGCACAGCCTCAATGATTCTTATTGTTCCTCTTTGACTTCCACCAATTAGAAGGTTGAAGAGTGTTGGAGCAAAAGGAGAATACAGCATCAGTCAGGTGACTGACAGTTATCTCCCTGTCAAATGGACACTGGACAATACACACATATATACCCTGATAAATATATCTATACATATACAGGGGCCAGACTTTCTGGAATTCAGTTAAGTGGTGAATGTGATCTCCAAAGCACAACTTAATCCATGCATAGACCATCCACTCAGTCACCTCACTGATACAAGTACAACGAAGATGAAATGCTTGATTCAGAAAAAAAGCTTTTAACTGCAAAACTAAGTCCCTTCCCTGTTCTAGGCGTTTTCTTATTTTGAAGCCTGGAGGAAGTGCTATTTTCAGTATGGACATTTTATTCCTAAAGCAGGAGATTTAAAAAAAAACAAACCAACAAAAAACTTACATTTTCCTCATTTTTTTCACAGCTTTCTTTAACATGCTTCCCATCTGTGGCTTTTTCCCTTGAAAAGATGAGTTCTGCCCAGTAGTTACACATGCATTTTAAAACATAGTTGGATAACAAAAAAGATGCATTTTTCCCACCAAAAGACTTCTACTTAGGTTATGGAGTAACTTTCATTTTCCTTAATTTGCTTTTCTTATTCAACCCTTTACTCTACATGCTCATCTGTAAAGTTCTGCCTCTTTCATTTTTATTTTCTAGGCTCAGATTTTCACCAGCATAAAAAAAGAAAAGATTTGGTTTATGTCTTGATTTAATTTACCATTTCAGTAATTTTTTTCTGACAATGTTCATACCATAGTTAGTGTGTGTACCAATGATAACAGTTGCATTGATTACTTTACTGACAAGTAATATAAAAAGGAAGGAAATGAACTGCATTGCTTTCTCAAGGAATGAGAATTTTTTTCTGTTTTATAAATATAAAGGGAAAGGCAGAATGAACTAAGCTGCAGCAATAAAGAGGAAAATTAATTCCAAGCTTTTACAGATGACTGCAGCTGTATTACTTAGCATGCACGTCAGCCATAGGAAAATGTTTAAAAAAAGGAGGTTCAGCTCTACAGTAGCAAATCACACAGCTTTCCAAATGGACCAAATTCAGCAGCAGAGTAAAACACTGAAGTCAGAGGAGTAACAAAACTAGTAAATTTAGCACCTTGATGCTTTGAGCCTTTTAATATTTGTCCTAAAAGAAAATTGAAGGGGATACTTGCTCCCTACTGTGTTGCTATTACAGATTATCAGTAACGTATTAAAATGAATGCTAAAGCAAGATAAAGTGATCACTTTTCATTTTTATGTATTGCTCTAGATAAAAGAGCACCTCATGACCCTTCAATAAGAAGAAACTCACGGTGAAATTAATAGACTTTGATAGCTAAATTCATTGCTATACTTGTTTATTTTCATCCATAGGGAATGTGGATTATTGTATTAGATTTAGCACAAATTTAAAAATAGAAGCCAAATCTTTATTAAAACAGAAGCCACCGTTAGCATGTTCACCTCACCACAAAGTCTGCTCCTGAAAAGCCATGCTGTGCTCTGAGGGGTAAAGACAGAACTAAATGAGACCTTGGTGCACTACCATGCTATCAAGAGAATACAGGTAATGTAAGAAAGCATCTGTGAGCTGTAGTGGCAATTTATTTCCAGTTTTATAATAGTTACAATATTTCTCACAGTATATTCTTTCATACTTGATATGGCATAAAATATTTCAAATTTTCTTCACAAAGAAAGAAGTTTATACATGATCTAATGGAATAATAAATTCATATCTTTTCCTTATATCAGAAAATTGATTGTTATTATGTTTCACATTGATCTTTTACTTATTCAGAATAGTATTCAAGATTCTAAATGCAGAGAATATTCAAAAAAACTACTGACAAAATTACAAGGGAATTTTGACTGGTCTACTTTACAAGAGAAGAAAGAAGACACAGAAGAGTGAGTGTTACTAACATTTTCCTAAATCCATGGTGACATTTTTAGAAGCTTCTAGATATCTTAGACTTTGAAGTCCACTTTTCTAAGAAGACCTTTGTAACTCCAAAAAGACATTTTATTGAGCCTAGATTTCAAGAGTTGCATCTGTACCACAAAATAACCGTCCTCTGTAGAGGAGAGCCTCTGCAATGAGATTCTCTGATCCCCAAACCCAGAGTGCCACTGGATGATCCCTTGCCAGGATTCCATCAAAGCAAATTAGACTGCAGGAGGGCTAGTTTGATATTTTCATCAGCCTTATTGGGATAATTAATGTATTTAAGTTAAACTTGTGGCACAGTTTTTGAGAATTGTCAACTAAAAGAGAAGTGATCAGAAGTGGGAATAGCTATGGTGTCACTGGTGCCTGGTGATTCCTATGCTGCTAGTTGACCCTGGTTTCTGTCACTGGACCTTCCCTGCTCAGGTGTGGTAGAACAGCACCTGTGCTGATGATGACCCCACCCGGCCACCCAACTGTCACCAGCTCCCAGCTCCTCTGCCCCCATGAGAGATCTCATGACTGCAACATCCTGTCAATAATGAGCCAAAGTGGAATACATCAGCAATTTTGAAATGTGTATGCATGAAAAAAATGACATGAGAATTTGTCACAATGGACACTTTCCTGCAAACACTTTTGACTCGTAGCAATTAACATTTAACCAATTAAAAAAAGCTACTGGGGGTGGGACACACACACATCCCAAATGCCAACCTGTTCTTCTGTTACTTAACATTTACCATACTTGACTTTGTTTTATCTGCTACCTAGGATGGATTGTGAGATGAACTTGATTGATGTTTCTAAAAATCAAAGCTGTGAAACCTGTGATGGAGACCTTCCCAAAGAGATGTGCAAGTAGTTTATTCATCATATATCTTAAACATACTCTCAAAAGACCATGCATTTAACAGATATTCCTCTTTCACTCTTTTTCTCTCTCATATTTTAGTTATTCTAAATCAAGCATGAATATCTGGACAACTGATTAATTACCCTCATTAAGAAATGTTTTAGTGTTTTGCACATTCTGGAGTGTGACATTCAGTTGAATTAAAAGTAATCTTTATGCTGCAACTTTTTGTGAGGAGTTCTATTAGATCTTTGTTATGGTTTGACCATGGAGGCATCATCCGCTTCATAAATTATAGAATCATAGGATGCTTTGGGTTGGAAGGGGCCTTTAAAGGTCATCTAGTCCAACTCCCCTGCAGTGAGAAGGGACATCTTCAAATAGATCAGGTTGCTCAGAGCACCGTCCAACCTGAACTTGAATGTTTTTGGGATGGGGCTTCTACCACCTCTCCAGGCAACCTGTTCCAGTTCATCTTGTTACATTCAATAAGCATTTTTTTCAGAGACTGGCACTGATTAATTGTCTGTAATTAGAAATGATAATGGGACTACAGAGGTGGGAAAAACAGTAACATGAGATTTGCTTGCTGATTGTTTTTTTTTTCCCCTTTAAATATGAGGTAGTAAACAATGGTGGTAGCAGCAGGTTCATTAAGGGAACCAGTACTTTTTTCATGGACAGTTAAATACTAATTGTAAAGATTGTTGGATTCAAGCTGAATTGTATCTTTTTCTTAATTAGAAGAACAGCTAAGGATATCAATTTTAGAGGAATCACATAGTTTTATATAATCAGACATCGCAATCAACTTCAGCATACTGGCATTACTTACATGCGACAAACCACAAAAATAACTCCTTTTATTATCTTTTTTAAATTTGTCTCTTGACAGTTTCGAGCTGCTTTTCTTTTTCTTTATTGTTTGAATTTAAAGCTTCATTTTAATTGTGTGCCTGCATGACAAAAAAAGAAGCAAGGTTCCCTATTTTACATGGAAAGCTATATATTTGTAAAGAAGAAAAAAAAAAGTGACTGTTGTGGGTGAAGGGCTGCCAGTCCTCCTCACCAATATTATTCTGAATCTCAGCTTTAAGGAAATTACCTCTTTTTCACTTTATTTTTGCTAGTTTTTCTCATTATCTCTAACTTTCAATCTGTAGAAATAAGCTTAAGGCAAAAGACTTGAGGAATATTAGTGCTGAGCAGAAAAAAACACGTGAATTACATAAAAAATATTTTCTGATTACTAAAGGTGGATGCAAATTGGAATTTCAACCCTGTCATATATTCCAGTATTTCCACCTTTGTTTTATCCCAGATAGGAATAAAAGTCAGAATACATTCAGGTTTTCACAGAATGGAATTTTTTTTAATACCTACTTTTAGTTGTTAAATTGATTCTGATTAGGGAAAAAAGTGTCAAACATTCCAAGAGGAGCTGAAGTCCATCAAAAATTTGATCCTTCTTTTCCAAAAACCAAAACATAGTTCCTTTGACCTGCTCACTCTGATACAAATACAATGTGGAACAGGCAATTAAATAAAATAAATTAACTAACCAAAAAAACAAGTCAAAACAAATCACTGCTTATACAGTTCTTTGCCTAAGGAGAAAATGACAGAGAGAATGGATAAGACATGACTGAAATTAGTCAGAGTGCTTAATGCACTTCTGGAATCTGCTCTCACACGATAACAGTGGGGGCACTGTTAGGAACCTATAAAGTAAAGAAGTCTTTTGCTTTGTATTGTTGCACCGAATTGAAAGATTATGTTTGGTTTTCATTTGTTATTGAGATTTTCCCTTTGGCTACCTCTGAATAAGCAAGTAATTTGATGCTGAAAGAAAAGATCAATAGTTCACAGCAACTGGTACTCAGGATCTCACTCACATCCACAGCATATGTGGCTGGAGAGTTTTACTGTAGACTGAATTTTATCCTGTCTTCTCCACACCAAATATGTCCACCTCGCATGTTTTTTTTGAAGCTGTCTAAAGAACAAAACAGTGCTGCAGACTCCCAGAAGGTGTGAGAGCACATCTGTGCACACCTCAAACAGAGCTCTGACCTTCTGGTCAGATGTAACTGCCTACAAGTTGATAGTTGTAGTTCATGTGCTCATGATCTTGTTTATACACAACGATGCACCACAAGTCAAAGACCTACGTACTGCAGTGGCCTGAGTAGAGGAGGTACATAGTGACACACGTTAATCCAGAGAGAGCAACTAGGTAACACAGTAGTCCTCCAGCAGCTATCTGATCACATGTAAACCACTAAACTTCAGCAAGTCATAATATTTCAGATGGACTATGTCACAAAATTGTTCTATTTAATTTCTTTATGAGAAATTAAAGAGCTCAAAAATTAACACTTTCAAAATATGGCATTTTAGGAAAACTAGTAGGCATGAACTCTAAAATGATGGGGTTTAGATTAGATATTACTCTTTTTGAAAGAGACCTTGGAGTTCAGTAGGACTGAGACAAACAGGATGGTAGAGGTACAATAGATGTTTATCTTAGGTCAGATACCAAAATTTTAGATGGCTAAAATGTACTATGATTAATACTATTTGCTAGAAAACATGCATAAAATTGGAATCCAGATGTTTGTTCAGTTATTAACTAAACCTGCAGGAGTTAAATAGGCATTGCTTTTTAACCAGAAAGTTTGCCATACTTATATTTTCTCTGCTAACTGAATCACGGCCAGTGGCCAAGCTTGACCCCAGCACTACTGATCATCCATACTACTTTACTAGCTTCATGATGCAGGTTGGAGCACTGGCCCATGACAACTAATGGTCTCCCAGACAATGTCCGAACACAGTATATGCTTGGACATGATATCTAACAAATACTATTCCAAACAGACAGTATAGAAAAGACTAGGATAAGTGTGGATAACTCCACCTTTCACTATCTTCCAACACAATTTTACAGCAATTCGGCATCTTTAAACTCCAATATCTTTCTATGTATAGAAAAGAATTAGGGCACACCACAGCAGGGCATGCAATAAATATTCACAGTTTAAAGCATCGCTTGCCTGTTACAACATGGCCCTCGAATTATTTTAGATGTTTTGAACTAAAAAAAAAATCCTCCATATGAAATAGTAATTAGCTTAGATACCAGAGATAATTCTTGTGTAGGCTGAATGCAAGCAGTATCTGCAACTAGGCCTAAGAGCTAGAAAGTGTCCTTATCTCTATGCTTTTTAGCAAGATGGACACATCTTGTGTGTGTGTCCATATCCAGCTTCTTGTATCATCAAAACTGCCTACCTTAGAGCAGCAAGAGACCATGTTCTTACCTGTGCTGACCTGAAAGCTGAAACATAGTGCTTGCACACAATGGATCTGGAAGAGCAGCCATGCTCTCACAGAAATCACCAGCATCAGACCACTAACAAAATGCAGATATGCTTTCATTTTAAAAGATACAGAAAGGAGAATTGTGTTAGTACTAAGTGTATAGCCAAATGATTAGGGCAATCACCTATGCTTGGTAGACCCCAAATCTATGGCCACCTAACTAAAAGGGTTTCCAGTGTCCAGCTCTCCCCAGAAGGATAGTTTAGCCTGGGAAAGAAGCATCCTCCACCTAGCCTGTGAAAGTCACAGCAAAGAATCCGTGGAACAGAAGGAACGACATATGCAAGATGCAAAGAAAAGATGAATTTGCAGCTTAACGCTAGGAAGGACATTGAGCTGAAAAAGCAGGAATCTGGATTCCTTGTGTTATATTAATCATGTACTGGACAAAACTGACAAGAAATAAGGCAAACCAGCAAAAGTACTACTCAATTTAAAAAAAAAAAAGAAAAAAAAAAAAGAATAGTCAGAAAGGGAAAATTCAGACCCTAATTCAGAGTTGCTGTCCTTAGCTTAGGGACAGGGACTGGATTTCATTCATATCCCTATGGGTCGTGGTAACTAAGCAACTCTCCCAGTGGAGAGAAAAAGATTTCTGTACAGAGATTCACTCAACCACATGTAGACATCTATAATCATCCTAAAATAGATTAGATGGGTTGCATCCCACAACCATCTTGATTATAGATGGACACTAGATCAGATGAAGACATCTCAAGTAAGGTAAGAGAAGTTGCTTTCGTAACTTGCTGTCCTCAGGAAACTGTGGTGACACTAGGTGCCTAACTAAGGGGCTTACAATTGACATTTGAGTACTCAAATAAGGTATGTCACAACATTAGGCATCTCAAACTTTTATTAGATCCAAGCCCTACTGATGCAAGCATGAACAAAATTCAATATCTTAGCATTTTCTTACTTGGTTAGCAATAGTCCCACCTACAAGAAACTAATGCAATTGGAAGCAGAACAAAGAAAACGAAACACAGTTAGGTGCAGAAATATTTTAAAATATTAAGTGATGTTGTGCTATGAGTTGCAGAATAATTAGAGTTATAGCCACTTTATGGGGCTGCCGTTCTGATTCCATACATCAACTACCTCTGTGCATTACAAATCTGGAAATGAGTTAGATACATCAATTTATTTTAAAGGTGTTTCTACTCAAGTTAATTGTACAGAAAAAATCTAAAAGGTTTGTTTTATCAAAATAATAATCTTGGCTTACTAGCCATGAGGAACTTTCTTGAAAGTGTCCCTTATAGTTTAAGATATGTTTATACTTATAGCACCTGATTCATAAGTAGAAAACAGAATGCTGTAAAGTTTTATTTATCTTACACTTTCAAATTTGCTAAATGGAGATAAACAGAACAGACATGTTAAGATTTCTTTTTTTTTTTTTTTTTTTTTTTCTGATTAATTTTACGGTAATTCAAAGTGTTTCAGTTTTAAATGAATTGTTTGAATACTAAATTATGCAGCTTTATGATCCAGCAGATAAGCAGAGCTCTAAAGATGCCTCTGAGACTTGAAAGAGACAGCATTAGAAGCTCATTATTGCCGGCACATTTAACATGGTTAAAGCAGGGGAAAATAGCCATTAAGTTAATGTAATAGTTAAACTGCATTACTTTGAAAAACTGCCCAGTGAAATGCTTACAGTGAGGGTGTATTTTTTTTTTTTTTTTTTAATTCTGTGGCATTTTCAAATATTCAAGAGTGAAAAACATTTGAAGACCGATCCTTTTAAAGCAATTTAAGATAATGTTTACAGTTGAAGAAATACTCAGTTTATCACTCAAATGCATGTCAGAGTATCAACGTTTTCTAAAGGGAGAAGAGCAGATGTTAATATGCATAAAAGATGAGTTCAGGACTACCCAGTGGTAACAAACAAACAAAATAAGCTCCACCTCTCCTTTCCATTAGTCCCTTTGTCCTCTGGGTCCTTTCTTCCAAACACTGAAAAGTAACAGTAGTTACTGAAAGTAACCAGCACATCTCTCCCGGTTGCTTAAAAAGACCAAAGAAAGCTTTAAAAAATATCCAAAATGACAGGAAAAAGAGAAGAGCAAAACCCCAGCAAAATCCACATCAAAGAAACATAATGATTGCAAAAAGAGGATTAGATTTAATATACTTCATTTTTCCAAAAATGAAGCAATTAACCCCACAATATTAAAATGCAAGGTGATCTCCAACACATATATATGAGTTACCACTTGCTCCAGAGTAGCTGCAGAATGCAGCACAATGTTTAATGCCCCTTCCAAAAATTGTTGATATTGATTATAACTTCAGACAGTTCTTACTGCTGTTGTAATTTTGCAGCTTTTTTCTTATCTTGTCACATTTTTGGTCTCAATAATTTCATGTGGAACAGAGTCCACAGTTCAAGCATATTTGAAAAAAAGAAAAAAAAATTATTCCCTGTATCTTCTCTGTAAATGACTTCTTCTTGTGATTTAGATCTGAGAGACTGATCTACTGAGATTCTACTGCTCAAAATTCATGAGAATCATTATAGGTCTCATAAACACCCAGGGGTTTTGGCTGCATGTGGTGGCATTAGACAAAAGTAAGTTGGTTCCTTCAGAGAGCAACAACCTGAGGGATACAACATGGAGTCCAACTGTCTCAACAGAGAAAGAGTAGGCTTTCCAGAATTATATTCCTAGTACATATCCCTGAATGGGAGCACTAATGGGGTAATACAAAGTTTGGAGCCACTTTCCATAAGCTAATGGATCCCAGCCTGACTTCACATCTGGTAGAACCTGGACAAATGATGTCATGGTCTGTATTGGGG
>VWZK01015071.1:141788-193741 GCA_013396935.1 Baryphthengus martii
CCCCCCCCGGGGGGGGGGGGGGGGGGGGGGGGGGGGGGGCAGGTATGTGGTGGGCTAAGACTGAGCAAACAAGAACTGGGTGAAGAGAATTCACTTCACGGGCATTTCAAGAAGCTCATCACCCTGATGCTACCTCAGGAGAGCTTATCAGATCGCCTATCAAAGAAGGAGTAATGTTGTTCTGGGCAAGGCGTTAAAAAAAATAACTGGGGAATTCTGACACCTGCTTTGCACCTCATCTTACAAGGAGTCATCACACTGTGTATGTTGCTTCTGCCCCACTAATTCTTAAGATGACTTTGGTGACAGAGAAGGACAAGGAAAGGCAAAGGGCTATTTCTCTGCTCTTAATCTCAGACATGGAATGAGTACATCTGAACCTCTCAACCATGAACCAGACTAGTGCTTATCAGGGCAAAAAGATGTTGCAGATCTAGAACAGGGCAGCAGACCCATAATTACTCACTATTTCACTGCTGAGAAGCTTTCAAGTAGCCTGAATATACCTAATTTTCTCTTTGCAATTAAGAAGAATGTGCCAGATATGAAGATCTTCTTTGTAGCCTCACACTGCATTTTTTTGGGAAGGAGGAGTTCAGGGCAATTACACTTCATTCTTCTTTGGTCCCTTTTACTTCCCATTAGCTATGACTACAGGATTACAGGGCTTGTTCTTCTTCCACCCTCCCACTAAGCAGTGGTGGAAGGCTAAAGAGCTGCAGATATTACTTCTTTGCAAGAATAATTAAAAACCTGTGCTGCATATGAAGATCAAGTATCCACCTGAGGAAGAGGTTGCAGCTCTCTGTTGTCAGTGTGACTGATCAGGCTTTGGTAGCACTGGAAATGAAAAGCGTGGGTACCAAAACCCAACTATAAGATCATAATGAGCACAAAGTAAAGTTAAGAAATCAGTAACTTTAGGTTCCTTTCAAAGGATAACCTCTCTACTACTACATTAACTGGAAATCGATTGAATAAGAGTATCCTATAATTTATTGTTCCTGTTATCTGCACTGGGCATTGTCTTTCTTCTTGTCTTGGCTGCCTCAAGTACTACTGAACTTTACTGCCTTTAAGTAAGAGTACCTTTAAAAAAATTAGGAAAGAAAGAAAAGAAAAAAAAAAAAAAAAAAAAAAGGATATGGTCATTTTGTGTGCATTTTCCACTCCAATATGCTCAAATATTTGCTTAAACATTTTCACTAAGAGATCTGATAATACCTTATTTCCTTTTAAGAAACCTCCAGACTACACCAAACCACTTATTTTTTATTTTTCTTTCCTAGGAAGATATTTTTTCAAGATCAGTTTAACAATTTTCCAAAATGGAGAAACTACTACCCAATATTCCACATCAGTGGAATTACTGTATGAACAAATGAAAGCTATTTTCTTCCCCTTCCACTGTAATTCCTTTCCATTTAACACGGAAATTTCAGTCACAATTTCAGTTACAACCTCAAGGGAGCTTAGACTGGGATTTTGGGTTGTAAAATTCAGATCTCTGGATTCCATGCTTCTTTGTTCCATACTTCCACACTTCTTCCATACTAATTAATTCTCCACAGGCTGTAAAGCAACTATGTAAACTAAAGGAAAAGTTTTTGTGCGGTCAGTTCTACAAGTGTTCATTTTGTTAAGTTCCTCTTTCCCTAAAGTGATTTTCTCTCAGTGTCTATTCTCTTTTCACGATGGTTAGCAATAATGAAATGATGATGTTATGTGAAAATATATGCCATATTTTCAAATCTTACAGAATACATAAGGATTTTTTTCCCAGTTGTTCTCCTCAGCTTGCAAGATGATGTTACACAGATCAGACGACATACCATCAAAGAAGATGGTCAATCTTTTGAAGGAAGCCCAAAAGTAAAAATTGTAATTAAACTTGAAAACAAAAAATCCATTCCCTAATTTAAACATGCTGCTAATTTCTTCTCACCTTGAAAAAGGTTATAGTCTTCTCCCTTCAATTAATGTAATTTCCATTAACAGAGAATATAAGGCTCCCAAAGAGTTGGACAGAGCAAAACGAATGCGGATCTCTAAACTTAAGTACTTGCAAACTACCATTAACTGATATAAATTTGACAGTCAATTAGCCTCTCATGTTGTAAGTGCTTTTAGTATTTGGAAGAAAAACATCTCAGCCATTCATTTTGAATTGAAAATAAGCTTCTGCTACTTGATTCTAAACTTTTCCTGTCATAGCAGAAAGGTTTTTATAATGAACAATAGAGATTCTGAAAACAGTTATCATAAATCAAACTGGGGCTGTGTCACCTTTTCTTAAGCGTGCTGAACACTTCCCACTCATACAGAGACTCGGTTTTCACTTTCATATCATTTTGCCAAATTTCAACATTTTCAACAAATTTCAATTTGTCATGAAAGATTTTACTCCAGGTGTTTGCCTATAGCTCATCATTTCCTTACCCCTGAAAAATTCAGTACTCTGGTTTCTCTTCATATATAGCTTTACAGTGTTAAAAATGCATTTCAGCTCAGAGTTATAGAGCATTTCATGTGTTCACACCACAGCTTTCATTGACTTCACTCGCAGCTGTGTGTACTCTGCACCTGTGCAAATCAGACTCCAGCATTTCAAACTGTATGCCCAGAAAAATGAGAAAAACATGTAATTCAAACACCTGTGAAAAGTTTAACAGTTTGATCCCCAAAAAAAAAGTTTTAAAAAAGGACATCGTGCTTTCCATGACTTCCTCTTGATGCATCTCTTCCAATGCACATTACAAATGAGAGATGGGAATCTCATAATGATTTGAGTATTGTTCTGGGAGGACACATGGGGTCTGTGACTGGTACAAGAAATGAGTTAATTACGTTTACACTGACTTTGAAGGTGACTTGTTTCCTCTGGATACACTTCTGTGACACATCTATTTTTCCAACACAGCCATCTTGGAAGGATCCCCCCCACTAGGATACAACAGATATGTTTATACTACGGTACAAAAACTGAGTTACATGAATTTAGCAGTGTTTTCACCTGAAGGCTTAATGCAGGGGAGCCAAATCAGTCTGCCCCAACTAAATCTCACTGCCAAAGGATTTGTTCTATTTGCCTAACTGCCTCTTTCTGACATTTTACAGGCATTACTGCATTGGGATGCCTGACTCAGTATGAACCGTCAAAGTTATGCCAACAGAACTTTATAAAGGAGACAAAGCCATTGAAGGACTTTGTCTTACTCGTGTAGTCATTTAAATAAGACTTGTTTTCTCCAAGGCTGCAAGCTTTCCTTTTGTGATATACAGTTTCAAGGAATCAATAGAGTATTTGCTTTATGAAGAGAGACAACTCCTTTTTTTTCTGATACTTCAGTTCAAATTATTTCATCCATTTCTGTGATTACTCCTTATGAGGCATCAGAACAAAACAGATTTTTGCTTGTCTTGTGAATGACTTTCAGTTCTCATCACTATTTTGTCACAAGAATATATTAATTTGGTGCAATTTTCCACTGTTTTTTTCATTTATTATTTTGGCCCAGAGATTAACAAGGACACATGATTACCCATTGAAATTGTACAACATTAATGATGATAATGCACATAATTTGCACAGAACCCCCAACGCTGTAGTTGCAAAATAGTAACCCTCAACTTCTATTTCTAGTCTTTTTTTTTTTTTTGCTGCAAAACACGCAATGCTACAAGAGTTCACCACAGGGGACTGTATTACGTACAGACAAAACACCATATAGCCTAGCAGAAAAGACGTTTTTCTATTTGCTGATAATGCAGGCTTTGTTCCTTTGTCGAAAATGCATTCCTCATGTGCCAATTTAACATTCATTAGAGGGCCGGGAGAATTTTTATATTCTGTCTCAGTGGGACAGTATAATATATCATTCCATTTTGTATTTTGAACTTAATTTTGTTCCAGGACTATCTTAGTTTAACTTGGCCAATACCCACTTGAAGTTCAGGGGCACTGAACTTCTTAGTGGTAAAGCTCTTTTTAGTTGCTCGTCAGCTACAGGCCTTAGGACTTGCCAAATCCAGTAGCCCAACAGTGGTGAAGCTGCTGTGGCTCCACATGGTGTCCAGCCATAGTGAGGCTGAGCAGGTACACGTGCACACACCAACACATTTACATGCAATACACATAGATATACACCTGGCCAACCACACAGGTCAACAGGCACAGAAAACTCTGCACTCATGGAAGCACAAACAGCACCAGTGGCCTCATCTTTCCCCCTGACTGATCAAGATGAAAGTTCATTAGTGGAAATTATATATATGTGTATATATATATATACATAAACACAAATATATGCAGACATACCCAATATGGATTCCTCCCATAGCAGGTTTTAGACACAGAGTCTATCCAGTAGCTGTTACTGGATCCCAGGTCTCCCTATCTGTTGGCACCTGGACACAAGAAATCTGCAGCCCCACTGCAGTTATTGGTACAGAAAGCCCTCTGCCTTTGCACATTCATGACAACCTCTCCATGGTTGGATTCAGGAACACACGGATCAGGACTGAAGGCAGAACGGAAAGCATCTTCCTTGGATGTCAGCCATTGAAGAAGAGAACTTGACCCTTCCACGCACAGAAAGAGTTTGCAGCCTCTCTGAAATAATTCAACAGCACTCAAATCATGTGATGAAAAAGAGAAAGCAGAATTATTTAACAAATTCTTAACTATATTTGGAAACATGTACGGATAAACCAAACAATAACATGGTGATGGCATAAAGCTTTGCTTCCTGGGATTTTCTGTTTAGGGTCAATTACATTAAACTATCTTCTGGCATGTTTTCTTTAAGTGAACCCCAATCACTGACATACCCTATCCTTGGCTTCCCCTCTCTGAAGTAAATACAGACTGAAATGACTGTATTGATTTTACATTTTCTTTCTTAGGTAGAATTACACCAGTAAGTGCATATTCTCTCCCAAAGCTTTCTACAATCTCCAGTCCTGATGACTTATTTAATTAAGCCAACTGCTCATTTTTTAACTCCTGTCTCCTACAGGAATATAGCTTTGTTCCATAGAAATTCCACCTTTTCATTCAATTTAAAGGTGCCTTTGAAATGCTCCACTCTACTAGTGAGGCTTCACCAGTTTGAAAGCGTTTTTAACTGTAAATCTGCCTAGTTACAGATGCAGTACAGCATACCCTTGCAGATAAATGCATCTTTCCAGATTGCATCCTCTCATCACAGATTTAAGCACACAACTTTTTTTAGAAAGCTGCATGTTCATCATGCAAACCAATACATGAGGACAATGAATGTGTCTCCTTATCAAGCCTTGATAGAGACTAGACACGATGTTATAGGAAAAAAATAAATCAGTTGGGATGATAGTCCGTTTGGCTTAGCTGAACCTTGAAGATGGCCTACTGAGATTTGGAGAAATGCTGGCAATAGTCTGAGGTAGTCCTGCAATGTAAAAAGGTTCTGCTGCTGGAACCCATCTGCACATTTATTGGGCTGCTCTCTGCTGGATCCTTGTTGACTTCAGGGCTGCGTTGCAGGCGCAAGAGACTTGCAGAAGAATTCAGGCACACAGATGAAGCTTGGTTAGATAACTTATTTCTTTTGATCCTTGATAAAGTTAGAAAGTCCTGCTTTTCCATTTCAGCACGCTGTGTATTCCTTAACAAAGCAGGTTTCTGTGTCAGGGACAAACAGTAAAAAACTAAATAAATTAAAAATTTAAAAGGTCATGTATTGCCAATTACAGACAAAGATGTCCCAAAGGGAATGTAGTATCTACCAGGAAGAGGATTTGTCTCCTTTATTCCACAACTGGTTTTGTGGAGGATCCCTGTTGCACTGGTCAGTACTCGAGCTAGTGTTGGTCAGTACCGTGATCCTTTGTTGTAACATTTTTGGTGCTCCAGCATGGATGAGAATGATGCCAAACTCCTCCCAATATCCTGCAACTCAAACAAGGAAGGAGTTGGGGAGAATAAGTGTTTCTGTACTGCTTCTGCCAGATCCCTTCTCCCCTGGTTTGTTGACACTGCCAGTAGGATGTTTGTGTGACTATCTCCATTTTGCTTGTAATGCTGCAAGCCAGTACTGTCTTGCCAGTCTGCCCTGTCTAACCAGTACTGAAATGAAAACATCAGTCCCTTTCATACAGAATGCTGCACTGCCTTCAGGGGGAGCCTAGGAGGGTCAAGGACGAACTTTTAAATATTTTGCCACTGTCTAGCATTATATGTTATTATTATAGTAGTCTTTCAACTGCCTTGACAAATGAAGAAGGTATTTTCCACGCAAATCTTATATCCCTTTTCTGCAGAGAAGTGTTCTCCTTTTCTACTAATATGAGAAAATGTGATCCATCCATCAAATTGTCAGATGCTACCTACAAGGCAGATCAACAGATTTTGTCCAAATGAATCTTAGGAAAGCTGAATAAATCCATTTAAAAAAAGATAATGACACCTGTCTACAGTACCATTTGGTCCAATTCTTGATCTGATATAGCTATCTGAAGCTCTTCCTAAGTTGTCAGGAGTAATACAGAGAGTTGAATTTGGCCCTATCTGTAGAAAATCACTTGCCACTCTACTAACTGACAGTTTGGGAATAGTGCATATCTATCCCACTGTGGGAGATGCAGTCTCCATTTGAACTAGGTGACTCTGGTGGCAGTATACCTGATATTACAGCTTTTACTATAAAGTCACGCTTAAATTATTAATAATTGCATTATTGCCTTAATAAACGTTGAAGGTACAATAAACCTATGATTAAAGGTGCTTTATGAGAAGAAAATTATAGTGTCTTTTAAGCTCTGTTGTTTACTGTTAGGCAATAATATTACTGTGCTATGACACATTTACAGCACTTTCAACCTTCAGCATTAAGCTACTGTATAGTTTATTTTGAGGTAGTTCTCCATCGTTAAGCAGAAAGTAGGATCAATGTGCACAACGTAGTGCTCTGCAGGTAGGGAAGCTCTGCGCCTTCTGAAATATTAGGGTGAACAGGAATGTTTCTTTGAGCTGATGTAATCGTTGAAACAACATAGGAGGAAGAGGAATTACTCTTCTGTAGGTGAAGTCAGACATCTGCCATCAGAGGATTCTGCCTCCAGATGAAGAGTCTCAAGGTGGTGGACAGCCATCAGATACACAGCACTAGCTCAAGTATTTCTACTTTAATAGTAGCAGGACACAAGTATTTAACACACTGTTTATCTAGAGTTCTCCACTGTACAAAATGATTATAAGACTTACTCTTTCAGGTATTCTTGCCAAATGTGTCTTCATCACAGTGTATTCCTGGTCAAATTCAAGTGGTGAGAGAAGTTCTGTTGGAACACAGGGATGAGCACAATTGCCGGTATAACTGACCTGGTATAGCTCTAGTAATAATTTTTCTGGCACCTTCAAAAATGTTTAGCAAACTTTGTTTTGATAGTGAAAAAACCTGCTCTTCAGTCACTCTTCTATCATAACCTATCAGCTTATCTGATTCCTTACAAGGAGTGCTGAAAAAGATTTAAAAGTCAAGTTTGCTGTTTATTAAAAGTTCATCATTTTGATGGGAAAAAAAAAGAAGTTATTGTGATTCCATTAGTGATTTCTATGTACAGTATATTCACATCTGACCAGACAGTGCAGACCACAATGTACAGTACAGAGGCTTTTGCTAGCTCTCAGCAAGCTAAAACAACCCTGTGAAGTGAACAGTCCAGCTGTGTTACCTTAGGGCTCTAAACATTAATTAATCTCGGTTTTTAGCTCATCTTTCTCCCTTCTATACTGTAGTTTATATTGCAGTTATAAACTTAATTAGATAATCTATCTGGATATGTCATGTTTCCTTTTAAAATGACAGCTTCTCTTAGATAAGGTTATAAAAAAGTCATATATGTAGGAACTGTAGTGACAAAGATGTGGAATTTCTTTTAGCTTTGAGTGATGGTGAGAATTTATCATTTAAGAGACAGGTATAATTGTCTAGCAGTAGTTTGTTTTCTGTGTTGCACATCAACATTTGTGGCTGAGCCCTGCATTTCTCTTCTCCATATGCCAAAAATGAAGTCCTTTTGCATCAACATGTCACACTTGCTCAGTATATTTATGATTAGTTCAGAACTGATGAGCTTGAAGTATGTTGCCACATTTTGTCTCTTCTCTTTCTAATATTTCTCAAGTGCATAAACTAGATGAGTTTGATGGGAGCTAAGAAGTTACTCTAAGTTAGAGTGGTAGCAATGCCTCCTAACCAAGATAAGAAAAAAAAACCCCTAACTTGGAGGAATTGCACTCATGTCTTACAAGCACAGAAAGTGCAAAGGAGGCCAGGTAGTAAATTTACATAGCTGACATTCACCTGCAGAACTTTTCCTTGACTTGCACCAAACCTGTCTGTCCACCAGGGAAGGACCCTTCTGGTCCAGAGAATGCTCCAGTCTTCTGGAAATTGCACTTATACTGAATTTGCTTGTAGATTTTTGATTTATCCTCCCACTGGACTCAATACCTATACAGAAAGGGACACATGTCCTGTGACGAAGACATGGAGAGATAATGCCATAAGGAAAATAGATCATACAGATAAATTAACATAACTTGAATCTATACTCAGTACTCTTTTGTAGTAAATACGTAAATGAACTAATTCTTTCATCCATATGTCCTGAGTTACATAAGTTACACACACATCTCAGTTACAAGAAAAAAATGTATATTGTAAACCAGGAACAATAGCATATATTTTCATTTCCTGACACCTAGAATACAAACTACGTAAGTAATCAGCTCCCTGTTACATAGAGCAGTTCTTGAACACAAGTATTTAAAAAATCACAAAATATTAACAATTATAATCTCAAATGCATGAATTATCTGAACAGATGAGATTTGGTATTGCTACCAAACTAGCAAATTGGTGCTGAATGACCCTTCCTGTTGCCTTCCCTTCCCTTCCCTTCCCTTCCCTCCCCCTTCCCTCTCCTCTCTTCCCTTCCCTTCCTCCCTAAAGTGTCCTAAACTATGTTTCTTTTCATAGCCCAGACACCCTGTTGTGGGTGAGGATAATAAAAGGTCAATTGCTGCATGCAGTGCAAAATTTTTTGCTTGTTGCACATAACTTGCAGGTGTACAGAAATATATAGAAGGAGAAATCAGTGAAATACATTTTTTTTTATGCTGAATATAGCCAAGTTTTTCTAAGTGGGAGCCAGTTACTGGGCTGATCAGACACTTCTGCTTTTAGAAAAGCCAAGAATCACCAGGATTTCTCTGGTTTCTCACATACCTCTACTGCTCAGCCTTAGCTGAGCTGATCAGAACCTTTCTAGCAAAATGAAAAAAACACCAACATATTCAATTAGAGCCAGAATGTTTCTGTAACTCAGAGCTGGGACACTAGTTTGATATGTAGGGGCAAAAGTAAAGGTTTATTCTGCCTTCTCCAGAGAAACGTCGGATCCAAAATTTAGGAATCAAGCACAGCAGATGGCTTCCATGACTATGGCCAATTCTCTAAGCATCATGAGTTATAAATACACTTATTAAACAGAACTACTTGAGTTTTGCAGCCAGAGTCAGGTACTTTGGTATATTTCCATGTTTGAAAGATCTTATTTTTGTTCACAAAAATATATGTCAAAAGTTTTCCTGATGCAAAATTTTCATCCTCCACAGTCTGGTGCCAGCTACTTCCTGAGAATATGTGCTTTTAAGCTTTCTACATCAGTTGAATTAACTTTGACACATAACAATCTGTGGTTTTCAGAAATAACACCTAAAGAATAAATCTTTCACGCGGGTCCAAATGTTTAAGAATTTGGAAGGAGGTAATTGCCTAGGTAATTTCACTAAGCAACTGAAGAGACTGAACTGCAGAAATTTCCTCTGTAACTCACAAAGCAGTCAAGGTACGCAGAATGCGAAGAAACACCTCTCTTGTTTTCACTGCTACATAAAATGGAAGAGGCAATTGAAAGGGGTAATTTTAGTAAATCTCGGAAGATTAAATGGAGGCAATCACAGAATAAGTAGTGCTCCTTTGTATATAAAACACTAACAACAATCTGCTGCCAAAGATGTAATATTTTCTTATGAACACACCTCTTTGGCTCAAAGAGCTGAGTAGTTTACTAAGAAGGCTGCAGATCAGCATCTCTGTAGCCTTTGACAGCTGTAGCATTGAAATATGTCTATAAAAGGGATCAGATGTAAATAATGAAATGGGATTTACCCATGACCTTCCACATATACTGAAAAGTGTAAGGAAATATTTCTTTAAGCCATAAATGTACAGTAGAGATAATGCCAAGAGAATTAAACAACCATCTGGTGTAATTATTCATGTTCTCTAAAAATAGTTTGCATGTGAATGTGGCACCATATTTCCCTATATAATTTAGAGGTTTGAATCTGAAGGAAAATTGCAGAAAATCTCAGGAAATAAAGGCTACAAAATCTCAGGAAATAAAGGCTACTCTTTTTTTTTTTTAATGAAGATTGATGCAGTCTCTTGTAAATAAGGTGGCAAGGGAGAAAGTGCAGAGAGTGGAGCGGTGCAGAGGGTGAGAGAGGAACATAGTATTTGGTACTTTTAAAGCAAACATACATGGTACAAGTGAAACTCATCTGAATTCATAATAATCCTTCCTTCATGTGCTGGTGTTCTCATGATACTTTGTAAAATATTTCCAGCTTGTACAGATATTAGGTGAGGAATCGTGAAGGTTTTTGTTGCTTCCATATTCTAAATAAACGATGTAAAGAAAAAAACCTGGGTGTCGAGTAACACAAATATTGATAAAAGAACTTTTTTTTTTTTTTTTTATCATGGGAATAAACTATTCATCTCTGAGGAGAGGTAATTTGAGTTTAGAATGCCATTTTCTGTCCAGGCTGCAAGAACCTGCCCATGTTTCTAGGAGCATCAGGCAGTTACAGGGAGCAGAAACAGTACAAACAGTACATGGCTTCAGCAGCCACTCAAACACTGACCCAACGTTTTCAAGCAAGCCACACACTGAGCTGTGTTTGAATACTGTATTCCAACAACTGCAATAATAAATTAAATGAGTAGAAACTTGTCCAAGGATAAGCTGCAGAAATTGTTCTTCCCACTCTTAATTACACATTTGTGTTCTGTTACATTAGGAAACAAAATACCCATTTATAACACAGGCAGCACTCTGAAATTGAAAATACTGCTGGGCAACTTGAGAAAAGCACAGCAGAGGTAAATTTGAATGATAATATGTGACTAATGCACATAAGTAATGAATTTACAAAGAATGTGAAGTTATTCCTCTATACTCATGTACAATGACCAGTACTACTGCAAACAAAACACTAAAATGTGTGAGGAGAACTAATGAATATCAATTGCGAAATAAATACCTGCAGTAGGTGTTGTTTGATGCATTATTTCCGAGGGCTGTGGACGTGGAGGAGACTATGCATTCCATTGTGTACTCTGAGGGCCAAGTTTCCAATACAGATATGAGTAACAGCAACGTGAGTGAGCTGCAACTCCTCCATGTCAGAGAGACGCACCACCTCTGTATGTCAAAAACCAGAAAAATATTATCTCAGTAAAAAATGTTCAGAATGAAAACTACTACAGGAGCCAAGAGTGGTTAAGAAAACATCAGGCCAAGATTCTCTTTCTTCATTTCAGTGTATGGAAACAGTTTGGTTTTCACATGCTCAGAATCCTAGTCAACAGAGAACCAGCATATTCCTTCTGAATCAACTAAGTAGCAATTAAAAGCAGGTAGGCAGCCTGATAAGAGGGTTAGAGGAAGGAAAACTCAATATGTCAAAGTCATGTCCTGCAAACTACTTCTGGGAATTTGTTTGGCTGTCAGTACAGTCTCTATCCTATTCCAGAAAGACGAGGATACTCAAGATTGACACAAAAAAATGGATATTAGTATTTTTATGATTTATTCTCATAAAGTCAAGTTGCTAAAAATGTACCTCCATGCCTACTTATTTCAAGACAATCTTTTTGTACCCAGATGCTCTTGGTTTTGTCTTCTTTTTTTTACTAAGGAATGAATACAAACTAATTAAAGAAATTCCATCAGGTTCTTGTTTTCTGTCATCTGCTTGGCTAAGACCAGTGCCCAGGAGACAGCACTTCTGTGGGATAATACAAAGTCTGCATGCATGTGTAAAATGATTACAATGAAAAAATTTCTCTTTCTACACTTTTTACAATGTTTTATATTATGTTCTTATAAATATATTCATTAGCTGCTGAGAGTTGCATTTTAAACATATGAAGTACACACTAGAAATCTTCAGACAAAAGACAGTTCTAGGAGGTTTACATCCATTTCACCAGCTTTTGAAACAGCTTCTTTAGCCAACAGCATTTCTTCCCCTAGTACCAAATATTTGTTTTTTATGGCATGATTGTTGTCTTAGAAAAAGAGGTTTGAAAGCACCATTAGGAAGATATGGTGCTATATCAAAAGTAATGTCAGGGCATTATGTCTGAAGAGCAAAGAGCAACACAGGGGTGTGTTATCAGAGCAATAAAACAAAGTAGTAAACAGCATCCTTTCCACATCCCTCTTTTCAAGGAAAAAAACTTCAACATTCTTAGATAAAACCTATGAAAAGTTATATATATATTAAATATCTACATCTACTAATAGTTCTCTAAAAATTTAGAGGAAACCAGTAGCCATGGGACAAAGTTCTATACTATCTGATGCTTGCTTTCAACTAAGTCCTGCTTCAGTTCAGTGCAGTAATCACATTTTTTTCTTGAAACCTTTAAGATGACAAACCTCTTTTCATAACTGTGATTACCAATAGTATTTATGTTAATAAATCTGGAAATAAAAACTTCCAGATACCCATGTTGGATGACTAATAAAACGTTTCATGTATTCAAAAAATCAAACAGCCTTGGTGTGTTCCTTACTAGGAACAATAGCCATTTGAACATATGCTATTTATGTTAGTTGGGAAAGTTGTTATCTGACAATACTTAACGCCATTTCTGTGCCAAATTCATAAAGACAAGAGCTGTCTTTCCAAGAGCTATTAATAAGATGCCTTATCCTATTAATGGGATACCTTTTTGAATGGCTGCTAAAAATTTAAGGACATTTTAAAAAATGTTACATTTAGAAAGGACATTTTGAAAACATTGAAGCTTCATAAGAAGTGAGATTTGATTCACAACCGAAACTCTTACTGCTTGCTGAAACCAAAGAAACATGACACAAGGTAGGCTAGCAGAAGACAGTTTAAAAAGACAGAAGATGTTGAGAACTTTTTACCACAAAGACAGTATAAACACCAAGTTGATAAAAATTACAACCCAGCATGCGTAATATTAGGCACCCTTCATGATGTGAAGCTGCTAACAAGAGAGAGGTGAACTAATGAAAGACTAACAGCAGCTAATCTTGATTCCAGTCAAGCTTTAAGGAGGCGTATTTTCCTCTTTCCACGAAACTATTGAAACAGTAGGGTGCTGTAAAAGCTAGCTGCAGCAAACAAGCAATAACAGCTGCCACTCCCTTCCTTGGCTTTACAGAACTCATCAGAGCTTCCTACTTTAAAAAAGCCAGTTACAAGCACAGCATGCAGAAGTCCAAAATTCAGCTTGGAAGCAACTGCTCATGTCACACAGTATCTGCACTATGATGACCTCAGGGGGATTATATCAATATGAATGAGACAATACAAATTTATTAATTATACACAAGGCAGAAATTTTCTTTTCTCTTGGAGTAATTGCAACTGATATTGAAATAACACCAAAACTCAAAATAATGATAAGTTCTCCTGTAAAATGCCTGTTTGTCTTAGCCCTGCTAGAATAAGTATTTCAGGTAACAGTTGTAAACAGAAGAAACAAAGAATTCTCTCTATGCATTGATGTGCTTACATAAAGTATTATCTTTGAACTATTTTCAAAAATAAGGGATAGGTTGTATAAAGAACTTAGGAAACCATTCTCAGTAGCTGGCAAATAAACCGGAATGCACTCTCTCACCAGTATCTAGGCTCACTGTACTGTACGAGGAGTGCAACACCCTCAAAATGGTATCTAAAAGATACAACATGCTAATAACTGCTTTGTACTGCCCAGCAGAAAACAGCAAGGACTCTAAGGTCTTCATTCTCCATCATTATGGCCCCAGTGTTTCTGTCTATAACTATTTTTCAAGGAGTTAATTTTGGTGGTCATGTCACTACAGCCCCTTGATAGAATTGTTGGCGGAGAAGGAGGTTTGAATTTTTTTAAGAAGAGTTAAAATTAGGACCTGGCTGTGCCATAGAGATTAATGTTGCAGAGTTTAAGTCCTTCCTTTCAGCGTGGGCCACAGTCTCATGGTTTGGGTAGATTTTTAACAAACTTCACCTCTTTCATATGGAGATCATTAAAGTTACAACCTATTTCGATGCTCCATGGTGCTTAGCTGTAATTCATCATGGGAATGCACCTGTGAAGTGACATGTTTTCATTCTGCTTAAGCAGGCACCTTCTTCTATGTTTGCATAAACCTTTTGGCAATCTGGTCTCTTCTGAAAAAAAAAGGATATACCATACATGGAGAACCCCAAGCTACTTGCCTCATGGATAACATAGTGCCAGCCCAGAAGGCGCACTCAGAGGATTTGACTGAATCCTAGTTCTGATGCTGTGATGAGCTTCGTTGTCACCAACAGCAATTCAGTGGCATGCTTTATTATGCATCACCCAATGAATTAAATGACAATCACTGAAGAATAGCAAAATTCTGGCATGCTTTAATTGCAATTTTCTATAGAAAGGTCATGTTGTTCTTCAGTTTGCCACGGGCATGTCTCCTCAAACACACAAAATACAAGACATGTAGTTATCATTTCTTCTGTGAGATCATAGTAAATCAGAATTTGGCTGTATTCAAAGAATATTATGTTAAATTATACCTCCTACCTTAATTTCAAAAGCTCATTAAGTGTTTACTTACATAACGCTGTCTATGCTAGATTACAGATGCAGTCTTTCAAACTAACAATACTGCCAATTATATTACCTAAACAGCTGAAAATATATTATGGAGAAAACACACAGATGTCTGTAAGAGCCTGAAGGAGAACTGCCATCACGTTTTAAATACTTGTATACGGATAGAATTACACAACTCAAATACATGTCACCAGCCTAGTAACTGAGATATTGTTAGTAACTAGTTGGTAGTTAGTAGTTAGCAGTGACTAAGACCAAAATAACCAAAATGTTAAACATATTAACCAAAAATACACTTGGGATAGGATTCATAATTCAACCCTTTAGGAGCTTTGAAGAGCCTACGCAGCAAATGTGCTCTGACCATATAAAACACGTGCTTCGGCCATGCAAAGCAAAGCAACGACTTACTTGAAGGGAATGCATTTGAGTTGGTTTGTACCTTGTGTATAGCGTCCTTGTTACGAACTGCAATGATTATTCTGGTATCACTTTGCAGAGCTAGTGATGACTTGGTAACCAACATCACAATCTGTGGGCAGATTCTAGGGCTAGTTTTCAAGAGAAGACTGCTGTTACTTGGCTGCTCTTGTTACTACTTTTAGATTGTGAGACTCAAACAGCCTGTTCCTGGTTTATCATATACTTCTGTTATTGCCTCAGAGGTCTCTGCAGTGAATACCTGAAGTTGAAAAGCAAGATATTTTTTTCCTCTGGTGTTGCAAATTGCTGACCCTGAAATCATAATGGGCACACAGTTTACGCACACAATGGGGAAGTCCTCACAGGTCATGCAGATCTCAGAATAAAAACTTATCCAAGAAGAGGTAACCTAACACATTATTAAGACAACTTCATGCTTTTAACTCTTAACAGCTTTACCTTAACACTAGAAGCATATTGTTCATGATGGATTTTGATGTGACAGCTAGTTCTTGTATGCTGAAAAGCTTTGGAGATACATGCAATGCTAAAATCACGTAGAAGCCAGAGTACAGCTTAGTGACAGGAAAAAGTAAATTAGTTCATGGGTACATGATCTCGATCTCCTAGCTTTTGTCTGGCTCACACTGTAGTGAGGCCATATTGATTTCAGCACACAATATACCATGTAGACTTAATGACTGTAAAAAGAGCACAAGATTCAGAAGCCATGGAAACAGTAAACAAAGGGAACACAAAGATTCTTCAGTGATTGGATGTGGTCCCTCCTGTGGGCTATGCTCCCTGCCCTAAGGATTGTTTATGTATTTTTGAATTGAAAAATCCATGAATAAAATACAGAAATAGTATGTGAACTCTTCCTGGGCAAGGCTGTGTGTTATGGGACTGTCAGTTACATTCCCAGTTGTTTACTCTCTTCTCCCTCTCTGGCCCTCTCAGTCTTGTTTTTCTTTCTGCTCAGTGGCACAGCTTCAGCAAAAGGGCAGTGAATAAACTTCTAGCAATCTTGCCTCAAACCAGGAAGTGAGGCACAACTTCTGGGATATGTGAGATGTAGGTCTGACCCTTCTCCAGAGAAAGAGGGCAGGGAAACGAGTTTTATGCTTCCGTTGAGAGTCAGTCATTAAAGAAGAGGTGGACAGCAACACTGGTATCTTCCCTTTCAGCTGAATTTTAAGAAAGAACAAGAAGACAGTATCCAAACACAGAGTGGCAACTAAGGCACTGAAGCCCTTCAGGTTATAAATACCGGTCTTTCATAAACACAAGCTTTAGAAGTTTCTGAGCTGCTGAAAGGTGGAAGAGAAGTAAGAACTTCTCTCTGCTTTCAGCCTTTCCTTGCAGCTGTCTGTCTGAGGCATTCTCAGTTACACAGTTAGGGTGAAATTTCACGAAATCAGCTCATAGTTGTAAATCCCAGCCAGCAGTCTCTCTTTCCACCTGTGATTCCCAGAACAGTTTCTGGAATATGTCAAATCTAGCTGGAGCTGCCTAAGACCTCGCTGCCCTGAGATGCCTGCTCTCCCTTTCCTCTGTGATTCAATTATCCCTGTATCAGGGTGGCAGAATCAAAGCTCCAGCCCACTGTGTTAATGTGGTTTTAGGGAGTTTCTATAGCTTCTCATCAATGGCTTAAGTTACTATACTGAAATTGGAACTGGAGCTGCGAGATGCAAATCTAAACTCTGTCCTATTGCCTCTACCCTCAAGGGCAGTAATCACAGCAGAGAGGGAGGACAGCCAGCTGCAGATATTTTAATTTGCTACAGCTATACTTACCTTGATTATTATGTCCTCGCACCCTGGCTTGTGCACCCTGACTTGTGCACAGACCCTGCTGCCATTGCACCCAAGAATTCAGCTTGCTGCAGTTAATCTATGGCTTGGAGAATTTTCCTTTACCTGATTTTAAATAAAAGAAGCAGAGCTCTGCCACTACCATGAAGTTCTGATTGACCAAAATGTTCAGGAGATTGCCATATGTCAGGTGCTAGATGGCTGCAAATTTGTTATCAGAAAGTTTTATTATGTTTCTCTGATGATGCAGTCAGCACATTTAGAGAATGCCATCAGACGTGGCCATTCTCCTCTATGTTACTGTCATTGTCACAGATTTTGGCCTGAGCTGCTGCTGCCAGTTAGGGAAGGAAAATTCCACAGCATGAGATAAAGCAGAGCTCTGTTACAGAATAAGGAAAATAACAGCTTTGATTGTTGTTATTGCAGATAGATTGTTGAGCTGGAATACCCTGCTGCTTTCCACAGAATCAGATTAAAAGAAAGATCATCTGGCAAAAAAAGTACTAGACTGGCAACTCTTGAGTAGATGGTGTTGATTTAATGCTGTTAAAAGTCACTCAAGAGAATAGAAACTTCAGATAAGACTGAAAAGTGACAAGTACTTGTAATGACTTGCTGCTTCATTTCTGCGTGGTTTGGAGCTTAAAAGTCACAAACTATTAAACTTTCAGGTGCCTTTCAAAGACAACTTCTTTCCCCAGAATTTAACATAAATTGTAGAAGGAAAAGAATGCTGAGTAATAAGTGTGTAAGACAATAAAAAGAGTATGCTGAACATGTATACATAAAGATTATTAAAAAGATAACAGACTATTCTTAAAATAAAAACCATATCCTTGATATTGATAACATATAACCTCTCCACTGGCCTTATATCTCGTTCTTTCCAGTGCGATTCTGCTTTAGCAGGGTTATTCAGGAAATAACAACACTTGAAAGAACAAAGTGTGTTAGTCTGTGAGTCACATAAAATGTAATTTTGGCTGCACTACCTGAAACTTTTAAACACTTAAAAACTCTCTGCAGCTTTATGGTGGCATTAGACCTGGCACAGGAACCAGAATGGGGACTTTCTGAGACATTACTTCTCTGAACAGGCTAAAGATTTTCTGAGTGATTAAGTGAATATGGCTCATGGCTTGAATCCTCAGCCGTATTTAGGTGCCAGATCCCCATTAAGCAAGATTTAAGTAAAGGGCCTAAATACCTTTAAAGACCCGAGATCACATTTTTTATAAAGGAAGCCCCAGCTTCTGCTCCCTGCTTCTACTCAAAGTTTTAATATGTTAATGTTTTAACATACTAACACATGTTAACAGATTTTAATGTTTCTCTCTATGTGACAAAGCATTTCACAGTCACTTTGATCTGCTTAGAATGACATCAGCTTTGTCATTTTATTTATTTACATGTGTGTTTGCAGGGTCTTTTCAAGCCACACAGAATGCCAAAGTGGTCACAGATACCTCGGTCAGAAACAGAAAACCGGAAAAGCCCTGGTCCACCTTTTCCAGTTCAGCACTTCTGCATGTCCCAGAGCCAGGAACAGTTTCCTTTGAATTTTTTCCAGCCTTGACCTGGGCTGGACCCCACAGTGATGGTCTTCGTAGCGTTGGAATCGAGGCAGTGCTGGGGGTGGGTGCTCGCTCAGCTCTGCTCGCTTCTCCCCAGGGAAGGCTGCCAGTGGGCAAACGGGAGTGCATTGAATTTGTGAGTGTATTGCACTACTGAACCAAGGATCAAACTACTCTTTTTAATTCAATAATGTACTACTTATGTCTGCACTAATAGTGATAATTATAATTAACTGTAATATTTTAATCCTCTGATATTAGCTCTGATTTAAGAAACCATGTGGGAATGATGCAGGCAGAATAGAGAACAAGGGAAAAACACAGTGTTGAATAAAACTTACAGGAGAAGCAGAATAATGCTCTGAATCTGATTCAGCAGGTGTTTTGACTTCAGAACAAGTTTTGGCAAGCAGCTTGTGCACCTAATAATCCCAAGCCAATTTGTCCTATTCCATAAAGGAGTGCCTCATGCCATCAGAGACAGGAAACTTGCAATACTGAGCACTGGAGGAACTGAACTTTCACTGGGGAAGCAGGACTTTGAAAAGAAGGAAATTCAGTCCTCAGCTGCATCAAACCAGAGTGCCAGTTTCTGCAGTTGCGGGCTACAAATCCCTGCTTATTCAGGTAGCGTTTCTTCCTGCTTGGTATATTCACTATGAAACTCTGGAAATATTATTTCCTTTTCTCAGTCTTTGGAATAGCCAACAAAAATAATCGCCAGCTCTTTCTACCCTTATCTCAGCACACTGACAATAGCTTAGCAACAATAAAATGCTAGTGGAAACTACAACCGAAAATAATGTCCTCGGATACATGTTCAGTTAGCTTTGTAATAAAAGCAGTCAGAAAACTTTGAAGTACATGACATTTTTTATTCTTATTTAGTTACAGATGTGACTTCATCTGCTAATAAAAGAAAAATTTTATTTCCTTGAAATGCACCACAGAAAATGTTTCAGGTGTACAATATTTTCTGGCATAATTTCCTACCAATGCCATATCTGCTATCTTTAACATTCTGTGTTTTAATCCTCATGTAATTTATCATTATAATTTTCACAAAAAAACAGTAAGAAAGTTTTAATTCTTGTCAATAAGAATTGGTTGAAAAAAGTGTCAGTAAAACTATCAACAAAGTAGAGGACATCAGCACAAAAAAGTCCATTGTAAATTTATGAAAATTGAAGCTGTTGAGAATTGCAAAATGATTTGGAGTTTTGTGAAAGATTATTTTTCAATGAATAACAATTGTATGCAAAATGTTTGGTCATCCTCATAGAGTTCCTAATAATATATACATGATAATCTGAGCTTCTCAAGGAAATATTTTGTATGCCACAAAGTATTTACAGGCACTTTATCCCAAAACGAAACAAAACACTTGTTGGCAAAAGTAACAGTGAGATGGAATGAGTCCAGCAGGGTTGTAAGCTCCTTAAGGAATATAAACCAGCACTATCTTTGCATAGAATGTCCTTAAAGTAAATCTTTGTAGGAAGGGACAATACCATTTGTTCAACTAATCAATAAGAAAAAAAACTACAACGGCTTCATGTCTGTAAAAGAACCAGGAAATTTCTCGGCTAAGTATAATCCTGAAGAACGTCTATTTGTGTTTTTTCTCCCCAGCAATATCCATTTATCAAACCTCAGTCAAAGCTTCCTAAACTCTCTCCTGCATTGGATCATCACAGTTATAAAAAAAGAGAAAAGCACTACTCATGAAAATTCTCAAATATAACACAGAAAAAGAAGAGAGGACATACTATTTGAACATAAATGAGAATAGAGAAGTGTTTGTTGTAAGCAAACACGCATAGGATCAGTTTTGTAAGGGAGCTTTAAAGGAGTAAATTTACAAAGCTTAAAAACAAAGGCCTGCTGTGGCTGAGACAGAAATCCAGCAGGTATCAGGGGCGGCATCAGTGGAATCACAAAGCTGAGAAAGGAGAAACCTGATAGAACTGAATGTGCTTGTGAAGCTGATAGGGATTGTGCCGGAGAAGAGCATGAAATAAAAAAGGTAGAAAATGTCACCAAATGCACAGGAGCAAATGGGAAGCTGAGTCTGCAGAAAGCCAGGTGAGGTTCCAACTTAAGAAAGCACTTTATTCAGAGGAACAGGTGAGTATGAATATACATTTATGCACTAAGTGTAATAAGCAGTAGACATTTGCATTTAGCTGAATAAAATATGTTCCAACGCTGTGTACTTTTCTAATTAGAATTGTACTTAAATCCAATGCTCTGGACCAGCTAAAGCTGTGCTTGACACTGCACTTGTCGATGCACTTCTGTTCCTAACAGCAGTTGCACCAGATGAAGAGTCACTGCTCCCAGCTTGCTTCCAGTGTTACCTGACTTGGGTCAATAAAAAGTAGTTTGATGATGGACCTACTCCAGGAGTTCAACAGCACATGCAGTAAGGGGTTGTACAGTGCAGGCATCCATCGCCAAGCAGGAGAAAAACAGAAGAGCATCAAGAGTGAGACCCCCTAATTCATTGGGCCAAAAGAAACAGAGATCCAGAAATGCCAAACCCAGAGGAGTGTGCTTTGCACCACAGGGTTTTTAGAAATATCAGACTTCAGTGTGCCTAAGATACCAGAGCTTGTTCCAGTTTCAGCTACCTGCTGTTTTTAACACAGGTAATTGTTATTAAGACATTCACATACAATCTTACTCAGATGCAGAGTTAGTAATAAGTTATACTAATTTTTAAAAACAAGGACCCCAATTATGACAAGCTTACTGGAGGTTACCTTTTGTTCCCATTAGGGACTGATGCTGATGAAGGAGTCCTGCTCCTCATCCTATGAGCAGCCCACTGATGTCCAGGAGCAGAGACTGTCTTTCTGTTTTCTGTCTGAGCAATAGAGTGATCTTCTGTCACTTCCCAGTGTAAGTGTTGTGACTATAAATAATTGAAATTTCTCCAATGTTACAAGTAGTTGTGGACACACCAGTACATTTCTTTTTCAGTGTCGCATGGAGAATGAATAATGTGAACAACTCTGTTTTCAGAGGGACACAAAAAGCAATGAAAACAAGACCTCAGTCAAACTGTCATGGGTAGAAGAGTAACAAATATATTCGTAGTCTCCCCACTAAGTCACTGAAGATGTAGCTCTACCTTACAAAAAGATTATAAAAAAGAATAATATATGCTGAAGTAAAATGCATCCTCATAACACTTGTAAAGAGAAAAATGAAGAGACAGAACAAACATAAGTGTCTTCATTATTAGGTGTTGAGACTTGAGTATGTTTAGAAAAGCCTGTTTGAAGGGAGAAATTTGAGAAGGGAAATGCTTGTGATAACAATAAAAACATTACAATTTTAATTCAGTTACTGCAAACAGAACAATCAATCATGTTGGGCAGGATTTGAAGTGTGAAATGACTATGTTAATGTAAGAAAAGGGTGATTTCTTTGATGTTTTACTCCTGGATGTTTTGGAAGCCAAGAAGCTTGTCACTACTATTTTTCAGGCTAAAGAGAGCACTTGCACTCATAATACTGTCTTACCTAAAGAAATAGAAGTGTTTGCATTTGTCTGTCCATTTTCTCAGCAGTGTTTATGACAAACAAAGAAGCAAAAGTGTGAAGTCCTTGATGTGTTCAATCTCAGTTCTTCTGGACTACCTTTAGCAGCTGAGATACTTGCCGCATTCGGGTGGCGCTTCTGTGGTTCAGAAGAGAATTTTTTGAAGAATAGTAACATTTGAAAGCAGATGATTCATATCCTGGCTAATCAAAATTAGATTATATCACCAGAGTTAATTAAGTGTTAAAGAATTTAAACGAATAATGGAAAATTAAAAAAAAAAAAAAAAAAGAAAAACCAAACCCCACTAAAACATTTTATTCATTTTACATTTATTCATGTTATAATCACAACTATCACTGCAAGAGGGCTTTTTTTTTGCTGTTTGTTTCACTTAGGTAATTCAGTTAGCTATTTAAACAAGCCAGCATCACTTTCCATGACTCTATCGTCTCCATTCCCCTCCAGTCTGCTATTTCATTTTACTTACAATTCTCTTTGGAATACACATTTTTGTCCGTAATTCCAGTGATGGAAATCTAACAGGTTCTTCAAATGTTCAAATAAAACCAAAACTGCTCACTAGACAAGCAAATAAAACAATACTTTTATTCTGTAGAAACTCCCTCTATAATCACAAGTGAGCATATGATATGGATATGATAAATGAGAACTGGTAAAAGTTATTATTAATTTCCTTGTATCAGTTCTGTTACAGAGGTCACTGGTACAAAAGGTTGTCATTCTGTTATATAACACTGCCCAGTATTCATTCGTTGAATAGATACTGTTACATTCTGCTTTCACCAAATGCTTACATTATAAATTATGAGAATGACACACAGGAAGATTTAGTTATTAATCCCCTGAACAAATCTGCCTCCATTTCTTTCCATCAAGCCTTTTTAACATTCTGCAGAGGCATCTCTAATTTTCTACGTTATTGGTTTCTTAAAAATGGAGTCATATTTTTTGTAAAGCATGTATTGATCTTCAGAGGGGTTTATTGACCCTTCAGAAGGTCTTGGTGACTAAGGAGGGAGAATAACACTGGAAGAAAATAAAGCTAAAACCAAATGCTCCCAAATAGAGCAAAGAGAAAGAGAAATGGACAATCTCATTGATTATACACGTCAGCAATAAAAATCTCCACTCTTCCACACTTGAGATTTGCTCCTCCTTTTCACTGAGTTAGATAGGCAGAAAAGCCTTGATTTAAGATAAATCAGATTTGTTGTCCACCTTAAAAAAAATAACAAGAAATAAAGATAATAACAGAAGAGTGAAAAACAAGCAAACAAAAATGAAACAGTGGCACCAGCACTGCACTAGCACTGCAGCGTGACTTTTGTTCCCAGGGGATGTAGGAAAGTATTCATGTAAAATTTTCTCTCACCTTTGCTTTAGCACATCGGGATCCTCTAGAGATAGTGGGCACAGAGAGCCAGGGAAAGCAGCAGAGAGTCGGCCACAGGAGTCTGCTTAAGACAGCACAGATGCCCCCACTACCAATTCAGCCTCCCCATCTTGATGCAAAACACATAAAAAAAGATGCGGCAATTTTGTCTTCTGGCATTATACACTTTTTTCCACTTGCAAGGCCTATTTCCAACACAAAACATCTAAAGAACAAGCTAGATAACTTCACCTACTAAAACAGAAAGTAAAATGTATATAACCGTGTAAACAAGAAATCTAAAATCTGAAATATAAACCAAATGGTAGTAATGCACTAAGTGCTGCTTTTCTCTGTTGGTCAAATTCTTACACATTTAATTTTCTATTTTGCTTTTTAATGTCATTATATGACAGTGGATAAAACCACTAAAGAAAAGCTCTAGTACTATGAAAAATGGTATGGAAACAAAAGAATAAAACAAAGTTTCAGGTTATGGAGCTAATACCCTACTGATCATCTTTAAAATTGTGTTCTCTACATAATGTCAGTTTAACTCTTACAGATATAAAAATCCACCGTGTTTTTTGGCATTTCTCACATTACAACTGCTATCAATTGTTCTCAGTCCCATACTCTGAATAATTGTCTCTAGGCAAGAGTATTTATTTCCATAGCATTACCTCATGTTGCAAACACCAGCCTTCCCAAGGAACGAACTGCAAAAGATGAGAGCTAAGTCACAAGCTTTTTCCTCAGCAGGCAAAACTTGCATTACAAATGTGGAGATCAGATTTTTCACAACTGCTGACTTATCAGCAAATTAAATTTTAAAAGCCTCAACACTCAGATTTTATCTGATCACTAGGGCTAAGGCAGACTCTTACTTCAAAATAAATTCCTCCTGAATTTGGTCTCTGCTTCACATACCCCTTGGTTGAGTCCTCATTTTATCCTAAGGAAGAAATATTTCCAAGCCTATGGAACTGAGGAAAATTAACATAAGTATAATGAAAACTAAAGACAACGGAAATATTACCCTCTTAAATAAGAGGCACTTAAATACGACTTGCACATCACCTAAAGACACTGTTCACTGTCAGGGGAAAGTACCAGATTCTTTAACCTTTAAGGTTAAAATACATACCCTCTTTTGATTTAGAGTCAAATAAGACATGGGAATATAAAACAAGATTTAGGAGGATGCTGGGAGTACTAAATCCAAACAGATGACCTAGAAAGGTTTGTTCACAGTTACCTAGACTGCACTGGTGACGGGCTGTCCTTGGAAGAGCAGACACAAGAGGCTGAGGGGTAGCAATGCAGCATGGATCCAAGAGCAGAGAGACATGCTTTCCCTGAGGGTCAGAGCTGGAGTGCAAAGAGGTTAGTACCCAGAGCCTACCTGCAACAATAAGCAACAATAAACTCAATGACACCAATAGCAGCTAAACTTGCTAAGAGCACTGCAAAAGGAAAGAAGATTTTGGGGGCTTTAAAATAAATTTTCAGCTTTATATTGACATCCTCTAAAATTCTGAAGTAATTCCCACATAGAAATTCAGTGAAAATTTCGAATATTCTGGTTTTGCTCTCATAGGCACCAATATCATCTAGACTGCAAGCTGTAGGATGCCAATTTTTTCTCTGTCTAGGTTGAAGTGAAGATTTTTGCTGGTCTATGAAAGTATCTCATCATCTCATGCTTGTTATGTGAATGCCCGAATTTTCAGGTTGTTAGAAAAAAATACAATTAAACTTCCATTAGTTATCTTCATGAAATAATAAAAAATTCTACTTTATTCCATTGTAAGTGAAACATTTCAGCTTCAATAACTTCTAAAGAAAATCATTAAACATTTACTACACATATATTTAGTTTTAGAGTGTTGATTTGAAAAAAAAAAAATCAAAATACTTAGTTTATAAACTGTCAAAATGAAGTATTTCCTTTTAGAAAAGAATATTTATGGTGAGGTGGAGTTATTTGCCAAACTTGGCATAACATAACAAATAGCTACAGTCAATCAAAAAATACAATTTTGGATAAATAAGCTATTTGTCTTTAAAAAAAATGCACATATTGCTGTTCTCTACTGATTGCTTAAGCCTGAGGGTTAGAGGGTTTTTTGATATTTATTTGTTTTGCTTTTTAGTGATGCTGTTACCTGTGATATTGGCTCTGAGAATTCCTTTGGAGTCTGATGATCTGTATTGTGGGTAAATTTTGCTTGAGCTTTGTACCATATTTGTGCTTCAGAAAGTGGCAATGAAAGCATGTCTAAATGAAGAATTTTTTTCTCAAAATAAGTTTCCTTTTAAAGAGTGTAAACACAAAGTTTAATAGCTTTAGGTATGATTTTATACACTCTTATTATTCACAAAGAGTACGTTTTGCATCCTATATGACTCACAGATACCTGTTTGCCATTCAGATGGGCTTTTGCTCCCCTCAGGGTTCAAATCCCAGTATCCTTTGTGGTTGCTGCCCTCAAGCTTACACACATTATAACTACTGTAGATGGGATGAACCCAAATAACCCCCCTGTAAGTAGATCAACTATTAATGATTTCCTGGAGATTCCAAACATGCTTCCATTAAATATTAATTATAAAACAGCTTATTACCCTACTGAAAGCAAGTATAATATCGCCTCAGTGACCTCATGGATTCTGACGATAGCTAATTCAAGACTGACGGGAAACTGAGGAGCTGAATGAAGAACAAAGGAGCACGGTTTACTTTGCTTCTATCAGCTGAGATCACTCTCCACGTGTATATGTAAAGTCATCTGCATGCAAAAGCAGCTATACCTGTAAAGTTAAGGACCCAACCATCCCCAAAGGGCTGAACACTGGACTTCTGTATGCTCAGTCAGTTATTCCATATTTAAATTGTCTCCCCTTCCTCTGTTCCTCTCTGCCTTTACCAAGACTCAGTCTTTTATTTTTCACATACAGGAGACAAATGCAACCCTGACTAGCTTAAGCTGTATAGCTGGGTAGAGTCCAGATTTCACCATGGAATCTGATTCATTACCAAGAAGCACAAAAGGAATCAACTGCCCACAAAATGTCAGTCTAAAAGCTTGGCCTACTTGCTGACCTGGAGGCGATGGCTGTGCTGCCGAGGGTGCGGCCGTCTTGCCCAGGTGGGGATGCAGCACTGGGCTGGTCAACCCCTCAACACCATAGCATCCCTCACGCCATAGCATTTCCTCCTGGGGCTTGAGTCGAACCTTCCGCAGGCTCTCCCAGGTACAACAGCATCAATGTGTTTGGTATCACAAGAATCTTAAACTGTGATTAACACCTAGGTGCCCCACTGCTTTTGTTTGAAGCAGTATCAATCCCTTTTGTATATGCCTCTGAGAGACAGCATCTGTAACAGCATGTTTGCCATGCTGAGAAGAGTGCTCCCACTGCAGGAGGAGACCTTGCTCGACAAAAAAGGGACAAAGTGAAAGTGAAAAAAAGGAGGAGGGGTGATAAATAAGCATTAGGCCTGAAGCCACTTTAATTGGGAGAAAATGCAAAGCACAGCAGCACATCCACTTAGGGAAGGCCTGTCTTATGCTCTCACTGAATCTATAGAGGATGAAATCAAGGGTTTGAGGAAGGCAAAAGTCCGCCAGTAACAGAAAAGTGATCTGCTATGACAACAAGCTCTTCTCTGAACTAGCAGAGATAACCTCATGATAAATCCATCATGACTACCTTTAGGGCTGCAGCACTACAGCTGAGAAACACTGCAGATGGATATTTTAAGTGAATAAGTTTTTGTGGCACCTGGAGGTTGACTCCTCAGCAGTGATGCCAAATGCAGCAGCACTTAACAGGGGATGCTTCCGACCCACTGGCACCAAAAGATTATGGTTAAAATTTTTATTGTGTGTCTTCCAAGCCTGCTATTTGATTAATGCACTGGCCTAGCAATATTGAATGTAACTTTAAGTGAATTTGAAATCCACTGTCTCAAACAAAAATAAAGCTATTCCAAAGTTATTTCTTAAGAATAAATAAATAAATAAATAAATAGATAGAAAGCCCCAAAGATGTTTCCACATCTTTTAAAGAGTCAGGACCAAGTTTTCCTTCAAGATTTCAAACCCAGGATATTTTTTTAATCTGTCACTCAAATTGGACCTAAAATTAGTATTTCCCAATTATTAGGTGCATGACCTGGATACCTGTTTTAGACAAGGCATAAGGAATGTAGAATTGACCATTAGTACATGTATTTAGAAGACTTTTCAAAAGGCAGACTTAAAATTGCTAGGTTAATTGACTGGTAAACCAAGTAGGATGTGTTAAACAAGAAATTTATAGTGACCTGCTTGCATAATCAACAGAAATGAATAAAAAGATGTGCCTGACAAAAAACATTCAGTCTATGCCTGGATAGGATCAGATTTGTTGCAGGTTTACTGAGATGCACTGTTTGTTTTTCTGGTATAACATATCTCCCAGGCATATCAACCTGAAGTGGCTGTGCAGGTGCCTATGCCCAAAGAAAGCAAAAGACTCTAGCCTCGATGTTTTAAAAAGACAAGAAGCAGCAATATAAAATACACAAGAAGTAATATAAAATAACCTATGTTTAAATTACATATGAAAGAAAACTAAACAAGGGTTATAGAAGTAACAAATTAAAAGATATCTGTAAGTAAAACCTGGAGGAACAGCAGTGTTTATTAACATTTCTTAATAATAAGCAAGGGAAATCCATCCCTTACATGACTGTGAATGGCACAGAGCATCCATCTCCTCTTGCAGTGAAAAACATGGAAGGCAACTTGTACTGAAATGAAAGGTTTGACAATCAAATTGAGCAGGAGAGAATAACTAAAATTCAATTGTCTAGGAGAAAGCTGCTGAAAATCTTTCTCTCTGAGCATAGCCATTACTATTCTTAATTAACAAACATTTGAAAACTATAGAAATTTCAAAGGACTGGGGGAGTGCCAGGATTAAAAAAACGGAATAAAGGCAGAGGCTGGTGGAATTGTAGAGGATTTAGATATCAGTTCCTGTAAAAAAAATGGAACCAATTTGAGGCTGTCAATTAAATTTAGAGACTATGGAAATGTTCAGCATGAGTCAACTTGATTTCTTGCAAACTAAGTCTTTTCAAATCAATTGTTCCATTTTTATGTCAGGATTTTAGGTCTAACTCACAGAGTCAAGTTATATTGTTATATATTTGGATTTCTCCTAGACTCAGCATCATCCAGTTTCTAATTCGAGATGTCAAGATCTTGGATCTAAATGACGGTACAATGAATTAAAACTTGGTCCCCCGATGGATCTCAAAATGCCATTCATACTGAGAAGATACCAGGAATGGAGCTTTAGCCATAAAACCACAGGGAATTGATTCTTGACCCCTATTTTTATCAGTAACTGAGCCAGAGCTACGAAAATTTTACTAGCACAGTAACTGATAAGATCAAAGAGTATATTTAATAGTCAGGTTACTGTTACAGGGAGACCTGAATCTCTTGGTTAATGATCACAAAGCAATAAAGTACATTTCATATGGTCAAACGTAACATAAGATAGCTGGGAAAACAGAGTGCAGGTTGTACAAATTTGAAACAAGTAATTCAGAAAGGAACTTAGAGGTCATCACAGGTAATTGCCTCAACATGAGTTCACAGCACAAAGCTGTGGCAAGAAGTCCTTGTACACATAAAAAAGTAACTTCAAGGGGAGGAAGGAAACCTTGGATTTTTTCATCTTTCTGCACAGCATGGGTCATGAATTTCCTGCTATGATCATCTGAGCATACCTCTCCTAATCAGTTCCCTGTCTTTGTGGAGGCCACAAGCACTGCTCGCACCTTGGTCTCTCTTGTCTCTTTGCTAGTGGCACACAATACTCAACTCTCCTGGTGATTGAGCGTTACAGTATTCAGACCAACCCTCCAGCAACTTTGGATTCAATATAGAAGTTCACAAGTGAGAATGTAATGACAAAGTGATAGGGATAAGGGGATCATACTCCATCAGCAGAAGCCAACCCTTTAGCCTTCCCAAGCTGAGTGGTAAGTCTTCATAAAGCCAACTGCTCTAAGACACCCAGAGTTTATCTTACGAAAGGCAGGGAGGGCTCCTGGCTACACTTTCCCCCATGATACAGGACTGACTATGCATGGAACCTCAGAGTGCCCGCACCACGGAGCCTTGCTGTGGGATGTTCCATTCCCAGGAAAGCCAAGTCTCAACTGCATAAGGGTTGGACGCAGTAAAGGGTCTGCATGTTGGCACCCCTTCAGTGAGATGAATCTTCCCAGCTTTAAACACTAGAATTAGTGACATATATTGTGCCAATATTTGTTTCAGAAAATTATCTTTCTGCCAGGAATAGAAAACATCAGGCTGACAATTCTGCTCTCAGCTTTCCAGAATTTGTACGTGGACTTCTTTATTTGACTGTAATTCAAAATACGCGGACAAACCCTTAAGACCATGTTCCTTCTTTGTCGCAGTCTAGTTTTTAATCATGTTAGAAATGAAATCTGAGATTACTGTTCGCATGTTTAAGAGCTTTCCTTCAGGAGGTGGTGTTCCACATATTCAAAAGGCATAGAAACAGCATTTTCAGAACAATGCTTTATTCAGATGTCTCGTCTCTCAAGTATTTGCAAAAATAGGTTAATAGAACAAAAGACACAGAATCATAGTTCTGTGCCCAAATTCAAATTCCAGTTAATGCCTACCAGAGCTCCAGCTACTTCTGGGACAGGTTGCCTATCTTTTTCACAGCATATTCCTTCTACTCTCCATTTCTGACCAATTAGAATCCATCTCGCTCCATTTCTGAAGATTCCATTTAGCCACGTGCTAAAACTTTGGAAGAGCCTGATGGAGAGAAAGGATATTTCCCACAGGAAGCCTTTCTGTCTTTCAAAACTTGTGTCTATTCCCTACATGTTTGGTTTATCCTTTAGCAGTTTATTTTGATGTAACTCCTTGAAGTCAGAAAGTAGAGTAGGAAGCAAGTAATCTAAAAGCATTTAATATAAAAAAATAATTCCTGCAGATCTCTCATTCTCTCCTTCTCCCTAAAAGGATTGCATTAAGTGTTTGATACTTGACATTTGTAGAAAGATCACAAGGTTGCTTTTTTTTTTTTTTCTTTTGATAAATCAGAAACTGAGGGAATACAGAGAGACAGGACAGATAACTTTGTTGTATCATCAGCACAGACCTAAAAATGTGGTTCGATACATAAATCATTTTTGTCTTTATTATTTTCCTAGGCCCTTTGTAAAGTAGATATGATAAAACATCTGGAGTATTATGGAGATGAATTAATTGATATTCATGAAGGACTTACGCACTACAGAGATGAGAGTCTTGAAAGTCGTGCCAGATGGTCATTGCTTGAGCTGGTGCAGAAGCATCACAGTTGTGATTCTTCCCCATTTCACAGAAAGGGGACCACTTGTTTCTTACAGATTACACAGAGGCTAATTTTGCTGGAGGACAGAAATGCTCAGAAAGTCTCACGTATTCAAGTATTTAGTGCTACTGTCAGGACATGGGGCTAAGAAGAGAAGAATCTGTCTCCATTTCAATCCACGGGAAGTATCTCCAAGATTATATTCTCAAGGTCACCTTGGAAACAAAACACTTTTTCTTTCAAAAATCCCCCTTCTAGATGTTGGTTCTTGTCTAGCTGGGTTGGTTTAGTGAGCACACCTGTGGGAGGTGTGCCCAGGTAGAGGAACTCTTCCACTTAGTGACAGAGCTCCAGGAGGAGGTGAGTAGGCTGAGAAGTATCAGGGAGTGTGAGAGGGAGACGATCACTGAAACCACATCCTGCCTTCCCCAAGGTAGGCCCAACAGATTACAGTCTATTACTAACTTTACAGATGGGCAGCAGTGAACTCACAGCAACAAATCTGAGGGCAACCAAGAGAGACTTCAGGGCCTTTGAACAATGGGTCAGGGGATTAGGGTGCTGGGTAAGGTCATCTGCTGGAGCAGATCATCTTGAATGGTGTCACGTGGCACATACAGGACAACCAGGTGATCAGGCCCAGTCAGCATAGGTTTGTGAAAGGCAGGTCCTTGTAGACTGATCTGATCTCCTTCTATAACAAGATGATCTGCTTAGTGAATGAGGGAAAGGCTGTGGATGTTGTCTACCTAGACTTTGGTAAAGCTTTCGACTCAGTTTCCCACAACATTCTCCTGGTGAAACTGGCTGCTAATGGCTTGCATGGGCGTACACTTTGCTGAATTAAAAATTAGCTGGATGGCCAGGCCCAGAGAATGGTGGTAAATGGAGTTAATCCAATTGGTGGCCAGTCACAAGTGGTATACCCCAGGACTCTGTATTGGGGCCAGTTCTGTTTAATATCTTTATTGATGAACTGGACAAGGGGATCGAGGGCACCCTCAGTAAGTCTACAGACAACAAGAAGTTGGGTGTTGATCTGCTTGAAGGCAGTGGGCATCTACAGAAGGATCTGGACACGCCAATCATATTGAGGTTCAACAAGGCCAAGTGCTGGTTCCTGCACTTGGGTTACAACGACCCCCTGCAATGCTACAGGCTTGGGGAAGAGTGGCTGGAAAGCTGCCCGACAGAAAAGGACCTGGGGATGTTGGTCTACAGCCAGCTGAACATGATCCAGCAGTGTGCCCAGGTGGCCAAGAAGGCCAACCACATCCTGATTTGTATCAGAAATAGTGTGGCCAGCAGGACTAGGGGAGTGATTGCCCCCTATACTTGGCACTGGTGAGGCCGCACCTGGAATACTGGGTTCAGTTTTGGGCTCCTCACTACAAGAAGGACATTGAAGTGCTGAAATGTGTCCAAAGATGGGCAACAAAGCTGGTGAAGGATCTAGAGAACAAGTCTTATGAGGAGTGGCTACGGGAACTGGGATTGTTTAGCCTGGAGAAAAGGAGGCTCAGGGGAGATCTTACTGCTCTATACAACTGACTCAAAGGATGTAGTAGTGAGGTAGGCATCGGTCTCTTTTCCCAAGTAGCAAGTGGCAGGCAGGACAAGAAGAAATGGCCTGAAGTTGTACCAGCGACAGTTTAAATAGGACATTAGGAAAACTTTCTTCACCATAAGGGTTGTAAAGCACCGGAATAGGCTACCCAGGGAAGTGGTGGAGTCACCATCCCTGGAGGTACTTAAAAACATTTCTCCCGTGTTCTCCATTTGTGGTGCAGCTCTGCACTGTCTTTTTGGGAATGCTGTAAGTCGTGATCAAGTAACCATCTATGTTTAATCTTTGAATATTTGGGTCCCCTTGACTTCAATCAGGGTTACTTCAGAAATTATGTGAAATTTAAAGACTACAGCTTATGCCTAGAACAGTCAATAAATTAGCAAGATTACTCAAAATGAACAAAATGAACAATAACTAGATATTCATTCAAATCATGCTAATCATAAATTTGAAGTAAAGACAGAAGAAAGCATGGAAGTTTAGAAAATTATAATATTCTATAACATATACAAGTTGAAAGCAGGCAATTATATTCATGATTTTATTAAATTGCACTGTAATTTTAAAATACTATTACATTTAAAATGAACAATTGAGAAGAATAATTATATTTCATTATGTCAGCTGGGTCGCTCAGATGAACACTGTGTACTGCTGGATAGATACAGTGGCACAGAATCCCATAATGTGATAGATTTAAGAAAATCATGATTATCAGCCCCATATGCTTTGAGATATTTTATTACTGCTGGCAACTGGCATATTTAAAACTTATTAATTTGAAAGGAGAAAAGAAAAAAAAGTAGCTGCAAAGGTAGCACTTGTACCTCAAAAGGCTTTTTTTTCAACTTCACCAAGAAATGGAACTTTTTAGTATTTGTTTATGTAGTTAAAGATTTGTTGAACTGCTTTAAAATACCATCTTTTTCTACAATACCTGTTCTCCAGCCATCATCTTTGGTCATCTTTGTAGCCCTCCTTTGGACCCTCTCCCATCTGTCTGCATCATTCTTGAACTGCAGGGATATAGATCTCCAAGTGGGGCCTGACAAGCGCTGAGTAGAATGGGACAAACACAACTCTATCTCTAATAGTAATGCCCCTGTGGTTGGAGGCCAGTATCCTATTTGCCTTTGCTGCTGCAGCAGCTCACAGTTGTGACTCATGTTCAGCTTGCTGTCCAACAGGATCTCCAGATCCCTTTTGGCAAGGTTGCTCCCCAGCCACATAGGTCCTAGCTACTTGATTATTATCATCCCAGACAGGTGCAGGACTTTGCACTTGTCTTTGTTAAACTTCATGCTGTTCTTGATAGTCTACTCTTCCAGCCTGTCCAGGTCTCTCTGTCAAATGGCTGTCTCCTGATGCATTCACCTGACCATCCGTTTGATGTCATTAGCAAACTTGATGAGGGTGCTTTCAAGTCCACATAATTTATGAAGTTGTTTAACACCATGAGGCCCAGTGTTGGTTCCTAGGGTATCCCATTTCAGTGGCTGCCAGCCTGAGTGAAAAAAAGAAATGGTTACTTCCCTCTGGGTGAAGCCTGTGAGGCAATTTCCTGCCCATCTTGCAGATCAGCTCTACAACATGTATTGTATCAGTTTGTCCAGGAGATGTTTATGGGAAACAGTGCCAAACACTTTGCTGAGCTACAGGCAAACAATCTCCACCAGTCTCCCCATGTCGATGGAAAAATGTTATTTTATTGTAGAAGGTGATGGGATTAGTATGACCATTTCTGGATTTCAGTTCTGTTCAAAATCAAGAAAGGTTTCACAAAGCACTAAAATGTGGGTAAATCAAAGTTCCAAGTAGTATTTAACTCTTATAAAGGTTTAAAGATTGTAAAAAGTAAAAAAGTCTAATGAAAGAGAAGTGGATCCACTCCTCTCTTCTAGCTCAGTACTGGCCTGAAGATAGACACTCAGAATTAGACAAGCCTGAATAATGTGGGAAACCAGGTCCCCTGTGTCTCTTTTTCAGAGTATTTTCTAATCTTTCATAGTCAGATCTCTCAATCTGCATTCAACAACAAGTAGCTACTGTTCTGTTTGTTGCAGGTTTTGTAAGAAATCAGAACTGACTGCATAATAAGGGACATTTAGATTTTTGGTTTACATGTGGTTCATTGCGCCGGTGGTTTGTGCCACTCTACCAACAGGTTACAGCCCTTTTTCCAGTCTAACAAGTTATGCTACAATTTTTTTTCTAATAGAACAGACTTTACTGTGTGACTTCTGTCACTTCTTAGCAATTGAATAGCACAGGATGCCTGGCTGGAAGAAAGCAAGAAAGGTTATGACATTTCTTCATCCTGTATAGGATTTCTAGCTGCTGATTCCATGGTCTGAATAGGACCCAGCATAAACCAGGCATATGTCATGCTGGCATGTAGAGAATAAGAAAAAGAAAAGGCACACACAGACTTGCACAGTTTCCTAAGATATGCCTCAGTTTTAGCTACCATTTGGGAAGCTTCTTCCTCAGTAAATTTAATATCTATACTAATAATCTTTTAGTTATACCAGGCAAATTTAAGGTAAAGCTATCCACAATGTCACTAAGTTAGAATGAAGTTGCACGAAGTAACAATTAAGTGAGCCTTTCAAAATGTTTGTAAATCCCATAAGCGCTGTCAGGAGTTGTTTTCTGGATACATTTCTTTTTGAAATTATCCCTTTTTTTTTATATTTGAAATCCTTCACAGTTACATTCATTTACATCCATTATGCATCATAGTGTTCTGGGATATTTTCTGTTTAAATGCTCATCATTCTTAAACTTCAGTCTTAAATGTCTGTAATGTGTAATTTATGCAAGGGCATTTCATTAATCACAACAAATGAAGTATGGCCTATTAACCAAGCGACTATGCTGTACCATTACATTTGTGTCACACTTGTTAGTTTAAGGGTTCTTGTTTTCTTTGGAACTTGTAGACGCTGTTTGGTTTAACGAGGTAAACTTTTAGTCTGCCCAGTCTTTAAGAATTGCAGGTAGCATTAAAAAGTCAAGCTATCTTCTGTCAAAGGAGTATATATTTATGAAAACAATATAATCTTATATTTGATGTGATACTAATGGGAAGAGCTTCAAATGTGCTCTGCAGTGACGACCCAAATATTAGAAGACAATAGAAATTATACATTATGTCCGTCACACATTTAAAAATAAAAATCACTAGAAGGAGGAATTGAGCAAATAGATAAGAAATTCATAAGGCAGTATTTCAAAGACACTCCAATTTAGTCTCTAAATTATTGTTTATGGAATCATTCACATGCCCTTAAATATACACCTTGTTGTGTGGTGAAAGAAGAAAATTCCACTCCTGAACACATGGTTAGTGCTAAGGTCAGCCTGCAGGTATTTCAATCTCATTAATGGCCAAAGAGTGTGTAAGTTATTTTTCAGTTTCTCAACTGTATTGACAGAACTTGGGGAAATATCTTGTGGTTATATAAATAACTGTATTTGCCAAGGGAGACAAAATGAAGACGAGTCTAGCTGCATCTCACAAGTCTGAGCAATCTCTCTCTCTCTCCTTCTGACCCCTCATCTTATGGTGTCTTCTGCCTGATCTGTTTGCCCTTCAGCCTCCCAGGGATTCTGCTTTCCAGGGAGAAATGGAGAATGGCCATTAGCATTGTTGAAGATAGACAAGGTTTTAAGACACAATATTTCTGCTAGATAATGCTCCCCTTTATGGAAATGCTGGTAGTCATTAAAAGTTTTGCATAACTTTTTAAGACTTCTGAAAGGCCTTTAAAGTAAATACTGGTTTTATCATCCCAAAACTTCTAAAACAGACACAAACTTTTCCTGGAGATGTTTTTCAAATTGGAGGTATTGAGCCCAGAACTGTTCTCAGTAAACCAAGGAAAAATCCCCGAGGCTAACTCACTTCAAATTTACACCACTACAAAGGAGAGATTCATTTAGTATAAATAAATTTGTCATCAATTCTATGAAGTCACATTAGGTGCAATTCCGAGCATACTTAATCCATATTTTCTGTTTTGTCATTATACTATTATGGCGCAACGCACAACTTAGCTGCAGACCAGATGCGTGTGTTGTGATAGATTCAGCTTCCAATGAAGTAAACTCATCTCTTGTGGCATTTAATTTATGTCATCTGGACGTCAGTTCAGGATTCCTCCTCGAAGACTGTATGTTTTCAAGTGATTTTTCTTTCTAGTAGCTCTAGGAAGAGAGTGTGCCTAATCCAAATACATTTTTTTTGTTGTTCAGAACTTCCTCTGAGTTTTCAGTCTAATTGTTCTTACTTATGCTTCATTTTAGCAATGCAAATAATTCTTCATAGTTCTTGATATGAATACATTTGTAGTTGAATTTATACTTCTATGATATTTGAAAGCTCTTGGATATCAATCTTCAACCTTAAACAAAAGCAATGGGCATATTTTCCTTCTTGCAGATCAGTCTCTTTTTCTAACGGTGGACAGTAGCCAATGCTTGTGGAAGAATAATGTGCATGTAGTACGACTCTTCCCTTGACAGATGACAGCAATCAGTAGTTTAGAGACTCGACTCCTCAAGCTAGGGGTTAGCTCTGGGCCGCTGTACTTCACACAGCTATTATTCATGAATTTGCCTAGTATCTTTTTGAACCAATTTTTAATTTTGACATCCTCACAAATTGAGTCATCATTTAAATTACATATAAAGGGAAAAAAAAAGTGCTTTCATAAATTTAAAGTGCTGCTTTGATTATTTCACTAAGATTTCTTGTTCCTGACTGTGGCACAGAACAACCACTTCTTTATGCTCTTCATGTGTGTTAAAAACCTTTATCATATACACTGCCTTTTTTCCAAGATTAAAAAGTTCTAGTTGTAGGGAAGCTTTTAACACTTTAATAATTTTCTTGCCTTCCTCTGATCTTTTCAAAGTGGAAGGACTAGAACACATACAGTAAATAAATTGGTTCTGTTTTTCAAACTCTTTCCCAGTTTTACCCAGTTTGTTTTCTCAGAGCTTCAATGCTAACTGCAATAATGCCTTAGCAGTTACACACCGTGGAATTAAAATGCACCACAGAAAAGCCAGACAAGGAAACTTCAAGCTGAAAAAAGCACAGGGAAGGTGTCAAAACGTTGAAAGTCTCTCAGTGCCAGGGACAGGAAAGTGAAAACAAGATGGAAACTACAATTATTCAGGGCCAGAGTTCCATTCAGCAGCATTAAGGATGTGTTACAGCTGTGAAGAGCTGTGGATATGGTTTCTCAAGAACTGAAAGACAGAGGAAGGGAATAAATTACCAGTTACCACACTCAGCTGGAATAGAAGCATTACAAATAAACATTGAAAACCATGAATTCTGTGATCTTACAAAAATTTCTAAGCCCCTAAGCCTGCAATTCTGAGGAGACTCATTGACAGCAAACTGCTGCATCGCTTACAACAGCCCTGCTCATGGCACTATAGTTACTCACCAGCATAAATCTTTGCAGCATCAGGCCCAATTTCTAGATTACTGAATAATTTTAACAGTGAAGTCTAAAAAGTATTCATCTTACTCCTGCAAGGTAGTGTACCAGCATGTGTCACCCACTGACATCACCACCAGGAAGACTTGGTTTCTACCCAGTACTGAGTAACCTACAAGGTAATAGTTTATATATTCAGTTCAGTGAGTGGGCTGAGATTTACGTGCTTGGTCACATCCTGGTTTACTAATGTCTCATACATTTATGTGGGATTATGGTTTGTGATTTGTGCTTTATGCCTGACTCCAAAACATGCACCTTTGCTCAGCAATCTGCCACCTGGCACAGAGTGGAGACCCAAAGGGTACCCCGCCCAACTTCCTTCCCCAACCCAGATGTTCACACCCCTCCTCCACTAGTGGAAAGGGCACAAATCTATTGGAAACATGTCTACACAAACTATCTTTAAAGAGAAAACATTATAAGAAAGTAGGAAAAACTAAAACTGCTTGCAAAGGTGAATATAAAGTCATCCACTACGTTGACTGCCACAAAAGCATATTGTACTGTGCCACTGATTGGAAGGAAAGGGTGACTCAGAAAAGTAATTTCAAATTATGATATTTCAAAGAAAAAAAAACCTAACAAAAAAACCAACAAAAATCATCTTAATGGAGATAGGCTGCACTATCACTCTTCCCACTGCTACTAGAATTTTATCTTGAGTAGTATGATATTCTACACTTTTCATAAAGCCTTCAGAATCTCAGAAAAATCCCCAGAAATCTTAATTTGTATTGAATGAAAAAGAAAACAAATTCCCCTTTTGTAGGTCTTTCTGTCCAAAATGCTTGAAAATCTGATCCCTAGATTTGCAAGGCACAGCAGAGCCTAGCAAGAAGAGAAATAAAAGAAAACCAGAACCTCTTTCTTTAAGTGATATTTTTAAGCCTCCTCCTCAATTCTGTTTTCTCCAGATTCCTGATCTTGTGACATTTGGCAAAGCAAAGCCTGAAAACTCTATTAGTCAGTGAGAAAATGCAGCACATGGTTTAGCTTCCACTTAGCTTCTCTTACAGAGCAGCGTTACCCTACAGCTCACCTCCTCGCGAGGTGGTAGAAGAAGTTCTGTGTTTTAAAACTGATGGTGAGGTTACAATCAGGGAGGGAGGGAAGGAGTGCAAGTCAGTGTGAGGAAGATGAGAAAAGGGTACAGCAATATAAAGGATACGCTGGAAGGAACCCAACTTACTGGCAGTAGATTGGACTGAGGCTTTGGAAGCATTAAAAGATGTCTGAGAAATACCATCTGAAGCATGTTTAAAGGCCTCCCAGTAAAACTGCATTTCTAGTGCTGCTTTTGTCTCTGATAGATCAGCTACAAAAAGTGCAATCGTGTTTTCTCCCAAACATCATGGAGAGTGAGCCACTCTGGGCCCATGTACTGACAGCTAGAGGAAAAGCAGAACTACTTCTTTCTCAACAATATTGAAATAATCCTTATTAGTCTGTTTCTCGTCAGGTCATCTCTTTTTTTTCTTTCTTTTTTTTTTTTTTTTTTTTTTTTTTTTGCGTATTTGCTGATACAGATTTTACAGGTTGAAAAGGAAACTCTTGCAGGAAATCCATCCGGTGAAATAAAGTGCAGTGTAACATCCAGTACTGTAAGAGGGAAGAGGGAAAGAAGGCAGTCTTGTAAAGCAAACACCACTACATAGAAGAAAAATACTTCTATGAGACATATACAAGGAGAAAAAATACTTCTACAAGAGCAGATGAATAATAGGACATTTTTGTTCACAGTCTATGTGCTTCATTGGAGAGATGCAAAAGAGGCGCAAAAGAAAAAAACCAAAACCCACACAATGGACTGTTTTTAGATGTTATGCTGAAATGTATCAGAATAGTCCTGTGGCAAAGCTCTGTCTCCACTAAAATAAAAAAAGAAGTTGCTGTTGACTCAGTGGAATTTAATTTAACTCTTCACACTTGTGATTTTCTATGAATGCTGGGAAATCCTTGGTGCTGTTCTTCTGCTTCATAGAGATCTATGAGATCTTCTTGATCTCTGCCAATTCCACATTGTCCAGGTCAGCACAACCTTTCCTACATCATTTAATATCATTCATATGAGTAATCTCCTTGTATCCAAGGAGAGTACTTCTTTGTGCACCAGGTAAGCACTGATGTAAATGTTTGCTGCATTAGAAGCAATTTTCACAGCAGATTTGAATATTGAAAACACATTTTGCTGTTAACATATTTGTACCTCCATAATCTTAGATGAAAAGGAATTCTGTTCGTTCATGCATCATTTGCATCCAGCTTGTTAATAGGAAATTTCACTTCAGAATTTTAAATTAGCCATCTCATTATGTAAAGACTTTGGTTTTCATGATATGGGACCCCAGTGGTCACTTACATATTTGACTTAAATATTTTCCTTTCTATTAAGTCTGAAATACTGGAGCTTCTCTCTGCATTGCATTTCCACTGAACATCTGTAAGTTTAGCCCCTTACTGATAAGCCTTTTAAGGAATGTTCTTGCTGTCAGTATTTCAGAAGGGGAAGACAGGTAATTGTAGGTGACATACCTGTCACAAGCATTGTATTTAAGCTACAGGGTTTTCTTCTACAGGAAATCACTGTTATGATTACTGCCACTTTCAGATTTAAATGTAAGAGTCATCCTTGACTTTCCTTTAGTTCATCAGAAACAAATGCAAACAAATAAAATCTCATAAACCTGTTTCCCTTAGATTAGGAAAGAAGAGTCCAATTATTTCTATTCTAACCACTGAAAGTAAATTAAAATTAAAGTCTTAAGTATACTTAAGACTTGATAACTAAAAGATGTTTGTTGAATAGATGATATATTGTATAGAAATACCAGTGAAAGTTTTAACAGGTCCTTTTTTTGAATCCAAGTCTCGACCTTAAAAACAAGCACACAACCACTGCCCCCTCCCTCCCAAAAAAACCTGCCTTAACCAATCAACAGAAAAAAAAGCAAAACCAAACAACAACTAAAAAGCCAAACATAGAAGTGCCAAATGCTTTTCTATTTGCCTGGGCATAAGCTAACATGATTTTCCTGTTGTTTCCAGCAACCTTTTTTGTCATAGCTCCCTGTTAATCGTTTTTTTTTTTTTTTTTTTTTGGCAAAAGCTATCAACAGCTTATAACATTTCCAAAATATATTGCTCAGGATTACGACTTCTTCCAGCTCTTCGCTCATTGCCAGCGATTAGCTATCCCAAAGGAAAAATCATTTGAGAAATACTGTCCTTTGAAAACATATTCTCCAGTTCAAAGACTGTGCTGAACAACACATTCCTCTCCCTTCTCTGAATTTGCCAGATTTAGAGCTGTAAGGTTCAGAAGAAGGACTCAAATTATTACTTTGTCATCATTGCTTCATTGTTGGAAGAAGGAATAACATGCATGAGATTGATGTCTTTTCAATCCTTGCATTTTAAAATTGTCAATTTCAAAAGCAAAGCAAATAAAATTTCAGTGCCAGTTTCAAAGCGAATAGTTTCTCAAAACTGTTCATGTAGAACTAGGCAAACTAAATAGGCGCTACTACAGATAAAAGAACCATCCTAAAGATGATGCTGCAGAAAGTAATAAAAAGGAAACAGGACATAGTATTATCTTTGGATTACCTGTGATTCACCAACATTTTACCACAGTGGATATTATTACAAACTTAATTTCCTTTCATACGACAGCAACTACTGTGTATGCAGTGTTCATAAATTACAGGGAAAATGCATCGTTAAAGCAGGCGAAACTCTGCATAATTCTGCAATAAGAATCCCAATTTAGACTTTGCCTTTGTAAATACTTCTAAATTTTCAAGTGGCTACTCCAAAGCACGCACACTGAAAAAAACTGAAAATTAATGAAAGAGCATCAAAGAGTAAATCCAAAAAGCATAAGTCAAAATAATGAAAATAATTTTAGAATTCGTATTTTGCAGAACAAAAGGTATCTTAGAGGAATTTTCGGTGAAATTAGAAGTTCCGGTGACAAATGTGTCACACAGAACACTTCAACTAAAGATTTTGAGAATTTTTCCACTACAAATTAAAATACAGAGTTAGACAGCTTTTTTTTTTTTTTTAATTTATTTCCAGAAGGATTGGCATATTTACTTGGGTTACTTTTAAGCCCATAATTTTTTCTACTCTTTCTGTCTCTTGATTCAAAATATCAATATGTCATAAAATTTCCTGAATTTCTTAATAAATGTCATGAATATTAATACTGCTAAACAAGACCTATTAATTTCACTAGCATTTGGAGGAGCATTTTCAGCTTATAAGTGCTAGCATTATCCAGTTTACTGATATTGTGACATTTTAGTATTTTTGTTCCTTGATTGGGAAGAAAATCATTCATTCAAAATGCCTCCCAAAACGTAGATTTTAAATATATTTTTATTGAAAATATATGTATGTTAGCTGATTTATGAGAACTTTGTTTGAAAAACTTATTTGCCGTATGGAAAAAATTCCCATGTGGAAATGTCCTGACCATCTTAACCGAGCTCAAAAAAAACGTTTAGTTTTGTTTGGTTAATGCAGGACACACACATGCATGTGTCCCTCACTGGACGAGTTTATAAAATGAAGAATCACAGAATCACAGACTGGTAGAGGTTGGAAGGGACCTCTGGGGATCATCTAGTCCAACCCCGCTGCTAAAGCAGGTTCACTTAGAACAGGTTGTACAGGAACGTGTCCAGGTGAGTCTTGAAAGTCTCTACAGAAGGAGACTCCACAATCCCTCTGGGCAGCCTGTTCCAGCACTCCGTCACTCTCAAAGGAAAGGTCTTATTTATGCTTATGTGAAACTTGCTGTGTTTCAGTTTATGCTCTTTCCCCCTCATTCTATCCCAGGGCACCACAGAAAAGAGTCTGGCCCCATCCTCTTGACACCCACCCCTCAGATATTTATAAGCATTGATAAGATCTCCTCTTAGTCTTCTCTTCTCCAAGATAAACACAGGTCTCACAGCCTTTCCTCATAAGAGAGATGTTCCTGTCCCCTAGTCATATTTGTAGCTCTCTGCTGGACTCTCTAGAATAGTTTCCTGTCTTTCTTGAATTGGGGAGCTCAGAACTGGACACAGTGGTCCTAATGTGACCTCACTAAGGCAGAGTAGCGAGGGAGGAGAACTTCCCTCGACCTGCTGGTCACACTCATTTTAATGCACCCCAGGATACCCTTGACCTTCTTGGCCACAAGAACACACAACTGGCTCGTGGTTAACTTCTTGTCCACCAGGACTCCCAGGTCCTTCTCTGCAGAGCTGCTTTCCAGCAGGTCAGCCCCTGTACTGGTGTAGGGGATTATTTTTCTCCAGGCACAGGACTCTACACTTGCCCTTGTTGAACTTCATTAGGTTCCTCTCTGCCCAACTTTCCAGCCTTTCCAGGTCAAAATGAGACAATATTTTGAAGGAAATGGTCTCATCCTAGTTTTAGAGTTAAAAACAAAGACTAAGTTTTCAAAGATAATACAGGAAGTCAGAGGCAGGATCAGGACTGAAACACACATTTCCTAAGTGCCAATACGGCTCTTTTTAAAAATCACAAGGATAAGTTTCTGTCCCACAGACACACAGTCAGACACTTACCCTTATACACAAATTTTGGTTAGAAATTCAACCAAACTTTAATATAGAACTAGTTCTTCAACATAGAACTAGCAATTGTTTACTGTCTTGCATTAAAGACAGCCAAAATGAAAAGTCTGTATTTTATTTAATGTAAATATAGATTTAAGTTTCAACAAAAATATTTGCCCATAAGGATGACACCATGTTTGTAACCGAATGACCTCTAGGAATGTGAAGAAAGATCCGCACCACACTTCAGCCCCTACGTGCTGTTCCATCTTTAACTCTCCTCCATGGCCAAACACAGAAGGTACTGAATGCTTGTCTTATCTGTGATACACTGACATTTCCAACCCAATGAAAATGTAGGTGTTGTTTTCACACTGCGTTCTTCCAAACCTTCAGATTTCACTACAGGCAAACCTGTTCTAAGATGTTGCCTGCAGCTCTATGTGAACTTGCTGTCAGATCAATTTATTTATGGATGATCGTTGAGTTTTATTCTCCTGAGGTCAATATTTGCTACATGTACACATATGGATAAAGATCTGCGTAGCTGAGCTGATACATTGGTAACATTTTACAGAATTTTTGTGCTTCTGAGAATTATTTTCTTCAGAATTACAAAGGTAACTGAGGTATTCACCTCAAAAAATATATACGTGAAAAAGGGGGAGAAACTGTAACAATTCAACTGCTATTTTTTACTATTCAGACTTGTGTTTTCCACTGGACTATGGAGCCTTAACCTATAGATGCCCATTTTGAATACAGACATCCTTTGGCAGCGTTAGTCTCTGCAATAAATCCAACAACAAACCACTAGGTCAAAAAGCTTAGTAAGAGTCACTGGCCTAAAGGCTGGCTCATCATGAAAGCTGCACAGCACTTATAGGGGCTATACAGGAACATCCTAGTTTCACATGGCTGTGCAATAAGTGACCAGAGGGTCACAAAACAGATCATTAAATGACAACATATCACAATCTGCAGTAGTCTGACCTCAAGTATGAGCTATGGCAATTTAGGCAATTTGCTGTGCTAAATGAAGAAACTGTGAAACCACTAGTGGACGCAGACACAGCCACAGTCTAAGTGGTAGTGCCCTGTCCTATCTTTCTCTCTGGCCATACTGTCACCTGCCAGCCTATCTCAACTGCTTGCAGCTTCCTGTAACTGTCTGCAAGTTTTGAAGAAGCTGGCTATTTGCTTTGCTCTTCTTTCCTATGTTTATTTTGTTTTGCCGCAGCTCTGGTCGTCAACTGAGGTTTAGTAACAAATTGTGTTACCAGGGGCGTAGTCACAGTTGCATGAGTTGCCACAGTTACTTTAGTGATCATTTCTTCATTGTGGAACCTGAACTAGAGGCTGCCCCCCTACCATGGGAAATAATGCTGAGTTCCAAGGGATCATGTTCATTCACATAGTCAATACATTAAACCTTTTTAAGCCTCGACTCTGTGACAATATTCCATGTGCAGACCATTATGCATGACGAGTGGGTGTTCTCACTTTGACTTCAGGGGGTCAGCACACTCACAACAGAAGTGTACATCATCCTGCTCAGAGGGCTAATAATGCAATCACCATCTTTGTCAGAAGCCAAAGATCCTGAAAAACTACCTATAGTACCTATCCAGGTAAACATAAATATAAAAATTATCAAGAAGGTGCTGAGATCCTTTCTCTACAGACAAATAACCTTCAGCCATCAGACCTGTAAAATCTTTTTACATGTAACCAACATGTCAGTTTGAAATACTGAATTAATTCTTCTATCATATTGTTCACAGCAGTCAGCATCCCTCCAGACTTGTATTTAATACCATGCCTAAGACAGAACAAAGCAACCGTCCTGTTGAATGCCATGCTGCTTTAAATTTCTCACTGCTTGGGCTTCAGGAATGAAGTATCTATAAACTAAACCCTGGTGAGATTGGTGGGTGTAGGGCAATGCTCCCCATAAATTTGCAACCTATAACAAGCCTGAATGTTCAATACTTGCAGATAAATTAACAAAGTGCAAATCAAAGAAAATCTGTAGTTTATATACACATTGCGTTTGATCACTAGTAATGACAGAGAATATTTTATATGTTATAGTAGTCAACTTGAGTTATACTCTACAATTCTGCAGTCTAGTAAGGAATTCATAAGTGTTGCCAGATAGAAAGATGAATCGATGAGGAAATGTGAATCTAAGCCTTTGTGCAGTATCACATAGACTTATGTAAAAGTCTGTCTTTATATTCTTCGATCATTAAGGCTAAATAGATCCCAGAAACTCAATTTTTGTATTCCACAGGGCTATGAACCAGTTACAATTATATTAGATCATTTCCCCACTTAGAGAAATGTTTCAAGATTTAAAAAAAAAAAAAAGTTTTGACTTTCATCCCAATGCTTTAGAACAAAATGAAAATCTTCAGACCAGAAAAAAACAACTCCTGAAAAAAAAAAAAAGAAAAAAAATTCAGAGTTGAAAATAACCAGTAACCTATTTGCTTGCATGCTGATACTAAAAAGTAAAGTTCATGCTGCTACTGTATTTGACCCAGCTCAGACCCATGAGTAATGCACTCTCATAAAGCTGACTGCACTAACACCAGGCTAACATGGGCTTTGGGAAAGAGGATTTCTGTTTTCCAGGAAAAGAGATGTTCCATCAGAACCTCCTAGACAGTTACAGCAAAATACTTTTACATTTTTCTGTCATAAAACAACAAGCTACTTGGATTACTGTGTTCTGTGATTTGCTTGGTTTTTTGTTTTGTTTAAACGAGGCCCTTACTCTGCCATAAATTAGCTTCACAGTAACTTCTATGCAGGACAAAGACTTCTGCTGATCAGGACTCACAGTGACAGAGTAAATCATGCAGGAAACCAACTGGGGGAAATCATCATTCCGAGGGATGTTTGTCTTGATTTCCCTTTGTGTGTTCTGCTTTGGATTGCAGAACAGAGTTCATGGAAAAATAGTTTGAGAGTTTTTTACACTGGGAGGTTTGAAAATTCCCAGATAGAGAGGTGGGCAAGGCAAAGGCATCTATTCTTCATTTATCTAAATAAAAATGTTTTCCTTACTTGAAAACGGAATTTGGTGGAGAGGCAATTCTTGTTAACATTGACTTCATTGAGCATGGATCGTGCAAAGGGATCAACTCACTGTAAGGAAAGAGAACTTTGTAGTAATATGGAGGCACAGAGGTGTATTGGAGAACTGATTTAGGCAATGGCAACAGAGTGGGCATTGGGCAGGAGCGAACTTGAGGGGGCTGTCAGAGCTTTCAGGGACAAGGATGAGAGGAGACCAGGAGAAGAGAGGAGAGGAGAATGAGGCTTTAGGGTAGTAAAAGAGGTGATATTCGTAGAGAAATACAGGAAAATGGGCAGACTGAACAGCACAGTCTGTGCTATCAGACCACAGGTCCATGCAGCCCAGTGTTCTGTGTCCAAAATTGGCTAAAACACATGTCTATGATCTTCCTCTAGAACAGAGAGGGGACCATGTGATATTTCTTCAGACACGTGCACAAGCACCAACATCTGTGGCTGAAAGAACTGAGCTCTGGGTTAGATAGATTTGTTCATAGAATCATAGAATGGCTTGAGTTGGAAAGGACCTTAAAGATCATGTTTCCAACACCCCTGCCATCTGAACTGCTCTCTTTCTAAGAACAGCCTTCTTTGAGACAGGATCTCATTTTAGGTTCCTGAATTCCCCCATACACCTTCTTACAGCCACCACCTCCTAACCTCCGCTGCCTATGCTTAAAGCTGCCCTTTTTCTTTATCATTCTCTCAGGACTGCATTCACGTGTAAAACTGGCAAAACTCACGTTTTCACGTGTAAACTCTGCAAAAAACCTCCCAGCTTTTCTTTGCTAGCCATAAAAATATTAGTTCCTTGTTTTGCTTGCCATCAACAGCTAAAGAAGCATAAACCTAAAACAAACATCAAAAAATCAAACATCTCAGGACTTACTGTGGCATCTTGTGGAGAAGGATGACTACAGTGCATTTCTGTCTCGTGAAACTGACCATCACGAAGCCAGCCATGGCACACAAGCCTCAATACCCACCAGGCTCTGAGAGGTTATCAGGGCTGAGCTGCACATTCTGGGGCTTCAGTTTAGCCAGACGTCAGAAATTTCAGCAGAAAAAAAATAGGTTTTGGAGGTGCAGTTTTCAATACAAACAAGCATATTGCAAAGAGCTTTACATCAACCTTGTAAAGCACTGCTATTGAAAACACCTTCAGTTTTAGCACAGAAGTTTTCACATTTATCTGGCTTCAATCCAAGAAAAAGATTAAATAACCTTAAACTTACTCAAAGAATAGCCATTTGCAGAGTCAAGATGAGAGACCATCTTTTTCCAGAGCTAAATTCCAAGCTGCAATTAACCTGCCCACTTCTTTTCTTGGCTTTCTAGACAGCTTCTGAAAAATTATATTTACAGGGAATTTTTGTCAGTACAACATTTCTGGCTTTCTTCCTAATAGATAAGGGTAATGATTCCATGAAATAGCGCAGTAGGCGATATGATGTCAAGTTTTATCCAGTTTATTAATAAATTACATCTCATGAGAAAAGTTTCTCCCTCTTAAATATTTCTTGTCTTTCTCTAGTGGCAAAAATTTTCTTACAAAATGACAGTACTTTATCCCATTATTATTGTATTTTTTTTTTCACATCACTTCTGAGTTTCTGGCCTCTCCTAAGAAGATCTTTTCTCTTGTAGTCCAGGATCTCTCCTTTAACTTCTAAAAAGTGCTTAAACACAGTGTTTAGGGTCTCCAAAGACTCTGGACTTGTTTTGTACACCTGGAACCAAAATGACTGCATTTTCACTTGTCCCTGAATTGCCATAAGAGGGTCAGATAAAAGAATGAGTCTACAAATGCCCAGCTGAACAAAAGCATGGATACAGTCCCAGAAACAGAAGTCCTATTACCTTGTCACAGTCTTTTGTCCCCTTGCTGCGTCTCCCCATGTCAGTGTCACCCCTCAGAACTTCACCTCCTTTGTCCTTCCTCTCTTGCACAAATGTGCAGTGACCAAGCACAGAGTGGCACAAAACCAGAATTGTACTGGCAATGAAAGGAAAAGGTTATGTCAAACCAGAATCAATAGCAGAGCCATTAGAAATGTCACCTGCAGAGAGTAAGATGAATTTCTTGAACTTCCGCATCTCCAGTAACAAAATAAGCACGTTATGAGCAAACTTCGTATCTTGTCTTACAGTTTGTACTTCACAAAAAAAATTTTAAAAATACAATGATAGAGTAATGATAAACAGTTTCTATTTTGAAATCACCTCTAAGTTATCAACCCCAGAGAACCTTGTAATAATAGTGCCATTACAATTATCATTACATACAAGAATCAGAATCAATCTAATTGTACTAAAAGCCTTTGGAAACACTTTGACAACTGAAAGCTTTATACTACTGAATACATTTACAGCAGAGCAATTGGCTATATGACAAGAATGTACAGTTTCATAAAAGCCAGGTGCAAATAAGTATTGTTCCACATCTTTAGAAAATTGTTAAATGAGAATGGTGGCAAATAATGGACATATTTTAGTCTTATTTCTAGATTGGCTAGTAATTGTGGCCAGCACAATGCATTTGGTTTCATAAAAATCAGCCGGTTCTCATGAATAGAGCCATGCAATATAATGCCTCACTTTGAGAACACAATTGAAATTATTTCAGAAAAAACAAACCAATAGCACTATTAAATTCATCAGGTGTACAGCCCACCGTGAAAACTAGGGGTTCAGAGCCCTTCTCCACTTCAGAGTCATTTTCTGCCTCTGGAAAAAATACTTCAGTCTAAATTCAGTAAGAACTTGAGAGCATAGGATTTTGGTCACAAGGCCAGATCTCTGGTCCAGGTGAAGTCTTGAACCCACAGGCTTTTAATTGCAGGTTTGCGCACATGAGCCTAGCATTCCTAACAGTGCTTTCTTGGCCTATAGCTGTCATTAGGCCATGCATAGGACACAAAAATGTGAATATTTTTACTACTTCCTAAGTATCATATACATTTGGTACTGATTTTAAAATTATGGCATTGTCAAACCAGGACAGGCATACTAAGAATGTAGAACTAATAAATACTGGGAACAGAATATGCAGCCTGAAATGCCGTGTCTTTCCAGAGCCTGACTGCTCTCATCCATCCAACCAAAAGGTCAGAATTTGCCTTTTAAGACAGCAACAGTTATTCTTTGAAAGAAATGAAGACAGCTTTCTTTTTCCTCTTTTAAAGTACATGTGGCACTTAAAAATGTACGCAGAAAAGAAAGGCTCTCCCCACCTTTTTTTTTTTTTTTAAATGTCTAGTAGCTGGTACATCCCTCCAAGAAGCAGGAAGACCCTAGGTCTAACCAATAATAGCACCAATTTGGAGTGGAGCTATTCCTCTCTTCTTCCTACAGAAGCATCATGACTTGCCACTATACATTGAACCAAAAGAAGACAGACCCAGAGAGAGCACACAGCTCTCTGGTATAGTAGGTAGAGTCCTCACCTAGGAGATGGGTCCTGGATTTCTTTCTCATATGCTAAATTGAGTGGTGTCTCTGGTGACTGGAAGGCCTAAAAAAATAGGAAGAGGCTCAAAAACTTCCATTTTGGTGATGGTTAGGGACCAGATCCTGACAAATACTAGGTATGCTCAGATCACACACATCAGACCTTTCTGTTCTGATGAGTTTCAGGAACACATTGTCTGTCAGTGAAACAAGTCTGGTAACTACTGGAGTTTCCCATCAAATAAGGACTCCTAGAGCTAGAAAAGCTACATCACCATGTTGGAATTTGTCATCCAATTTCTGTTCTAGAAGCTTCAGGCCTTTTTGAATGTAGTGGCTTTGTAGTATTTTAGTAAGACTCTGAAGATTCAGATGTTTCAGAAGACTTTTCTCAGTCAACTCACCTATGAATGAAACCTCCAGCTATATAGGCTGAGGAATTAGTAGAAGGAGGGATGCTTTAGCAGCAACAGACCATAGCTAAGCTACCTCCTGAACTCAAGTTGTATCTTAATGTTTCTGATTGTAAGGGGCTTAGTCAGCAGCTTAAACATTAACTACAGAGATTAAGACTTCAGTGTGAGCAAAGGTGAGACAAAAGAAGGCGTTTTAATCAAGAGGACTTAAGGAAGATGGCAAGCAGGGTGCACAGTAAATGATTAACAAGAGACAGATTGGATGTTCATCATAGAATCAGTNCCGAGGGAGGTGAACTCCTCCAACGTTCTGCAACCTCCTGCTAACAGCTTAAAAAAATCGTCACGACTGCCAAGCGATAGAGCAGTCGCGGATCACCTACGGTTCCCCTTTGGGTACAGATCCGTTTGACGTGCTCCCAAAAAAAAAAAAAAAAAAAAAAAAAAAAAGAACCTGAAGACATTTGGATTGTTTTCTGATTCTTTTTTCTGTTGGTTTCCATTTACACTAGAAGAGGTGGTTTTGCAGGTAGGAAATTCATTATTATTGAATTCTTCCAGAGACTGCAGCAACTCCTCAGGAAATTACAGGTCATATCTGGACTCACTTTAATTACAGTAGCCCATTAAAAAGTTCATGTTTCCCAGAACTGCCTAACACCATTTCTAACAACTATATTTGCTAGTGGCTTATCAGGCCAAAAAATTTCTTCCTCTTCTTTGTTTGTTTTGGTTTTTTTTAGTAGGACCTCCAGTGATGAAGAACTTTAGTGAAAACAAGAACAGCATCGAAAGCAGTAAACATCCAAACATCTAGAAAGCACATAAAAATATTTTTTAAGTTCTATTAAGAATGAAAATGTTTCACTTCCTGCACCAGTGCATTCAGGCATGTTTCTGCATGTGTCTTGTAGACATATGTTTTATAGAGAATTCAGGTTTTGCCTTGGATTCATCTGCTCCAGTCAGGTATACAATATTCGTATCCTGCAAAAAGATTTTCCTAGTCAATGACAGAAGAAGGAGAAGGGAGAAATTTTAAGCAAAACAAAACAAAAACAAGAACAAAGACTTGATTAGAGTTTAGAAATGTAAAGTTTCACCAACAGCGTTATATTCACTAAATATTATTTATCTTTCTCCTTTACATTATTATAAGATAATGAAAACTACTAAAATCTTAGTATTCAAAATCTGTTCAAAG
>VWZK01015072.1:0-17679 GCA_013396935.1 Baryphthengus martii
GGAAATTCATCCAGGTGTCAAATTCACTTTAGGGCTCGATGTTCAGACCCCTGTACTTCAGGAGCACAGAGAGGGGCACACCCACACTTGTCAGTCTTCAGTGGCTCACCCCTCTGCAGGCTTACCTCTGGAGTAAGTGTGATCAGAGCACACGAGTGAGATGGGTATGCCTCTTACCTTATTTGAGAAGCTTTACTCTGGAGTTTAGTTGGTGCTCTGGACTGCTTGTTACTTGGGCAGTGGCATGATGATGGAAGCGCTCTCATGTGTATGCATGAACAGAAACTCTTGAGTGCCCCCAGGGTTAGGCAGCAGTTTGCTAGTGCTTTTAAGAAAATCTTTTGTGGCTAAGGAATGAATTGGGTACGTAACCACAACAAGAAGCTTGGAATTTATCAATTAAATAGATCTTTCCTCCAGAGGATCTTATGTGTATTTTCCTGCCTCTGTTAGAACACCCTTTTGTAATTGCTCATGCCTGCCTAACAGTGTATTAGACTGAAGCGCTTTCTTAGCTCTATCTGTGTTGCCTTCTGCAAACCTGCTACTGGGATTAGGCAACAGCAATCAGAGGGAAAAAAGTAACGTGAAACAAGTTCTTAGAAGGAGTCTAGCTCCCTTGAGCAATAATACTGTGAAGGTACATGTGTCTTATGATTCAGGACAATATTGTTATATTGTTACTTCATTATCATCGTCAAGTTGGCAACCAGAGAAAGAAAGACAAAACATCTTACTAAAAATGGTCAGAGTCTCAGTCCAGATAGAACTTCATCAGTTAGGAAGCGTGACGGATATTACGGTTGCCTAATTTCTTACACAGATGCTGAAACTACCACTAGAAAACAGTTGAAGGTAATCTTCCCTTATTTTTGCGGCTGCTGGTGTATCCAAAATGAGGGCTCACTTAGATAAAATTCTACAGCTCTCTGTGCTCACGAAAGACTTCCATTACAGTGAGCTTTTAATTTTTCTTGACAGTCATTTGAAAAATGTTGGCGGTGTCTGATACTAGTATTGCTCTGACTCTAAAATACGCACTTAGCAAGTGCCGTGGGTGTGTGAAAGTTAAGTGTATGAATTAACATTAATCAGTGGTTTATAATGTTAAAGTGTTGTGTAGGAGTATAAAATCTATGTCAATAAAGAAGGGAAAAACTTCTGTAAGCAAAGTGAAATAATTTGCATGTTCAGAGGTACCACAGCAGAGTTTCAAGAGAATAGACTTTGCGTGTACACTGACCTTTTTTGGTCACTGTTTTACAGAGGCCATATGGTGTAAATACTTGTTAAGTGATAAATTACTGCATGAATTCTGTTCACAACATATGTAACAAAGAGCCCCATGATAAGTGCTGCGAGCCCGGGTGCTATAAAACAGGGTATGTTCACAGTATGTGAAGTAAGGCAAGCAGGCAGGGAAGAAGTAAGTTCTATTTCTTCACCTGGACATCCGTAGAAAATTCCCCCATTCTCCTCCCAGCAGGAGCAGCACTCCTTGCTACAGTTTAGGGAAAAAAACTGGGTATTTGTGAGCATTTATTTGTAATTGACAGATAGTGACAAAACATGTATTTTGCAGTAACCAAGGACAAATGTTTAAAGCAAATAAGATTAAATGTTCTTCCTGGACCCATGCAGGGAGTTTTCTGCCTGATCATCTACTGTAGTTAAAGGTCTGACTTTTATCATGTTTTCGGCTAGAGTGGAACTCAGTGCCTTCTGTCCACTTCTTTGTGTGCAGTGACAACAAAGTGTATTTTACAGTGCAAGTTAGAAAATAAGCAGATATTTATATTTGTCTATTATTTTATCATTTTAGGTTCTGTCTACAGCATGGGAAAGCCTTTGCTTTTGTATGTATTTTTATTCTACTGGAATTTCCTAAATGGTAAGAAGCTGAGTTGTAAGAAGTGGTAGAACTGTTCGTTTCCTCACCTTGTTTAAGCACAGAAATGTCAACTCCTCAGTCTTCCTTCAGGTGCTAGCATTTGGGGCTTTCTTCCTAATGTTTTAAATAAAAAGTTCTTAGCATGATTTTATATTAAACTAGGTATGTGTGCTTAGTATGAATGCTTTGACACGGGACTAGGTTGAAAACCCTGTTGGTGTTTCAGCATAAACACCATTTCAGACAAGGTACCATTTGCATTACACAAAAAGTTCTACTGGCACTGTCAAACCTGACAATTGCCATGTGTTCTTTAACATTGTGTGCAAAACCGACATGCTTATATAAAGCGAATGTTCCCATCCCAGGCACTAACAACTGCCTGTTACTGTGGCAGTGTTCTGAAAACAGCAGCCAAGGGACTGTGCACACATTTTTGCCTATTTTTAGTATAGCATCACACTTAGTGAGTGCACAAAGCAGGTAGAAATAGCATGGTTTGTCCCAACGTGGATGAGTGCATGCAAAAACATTGAACGTTTCTGAACAGGGCAGACACGTTTGGTCCTTAAAATGTCCTTTATATAGGGTAAGACATGACTTCAAAAATTAGGCTTATAATTGGAAAATTTTCTTCCAAATGTTGTTTTTCAGCTTTATTCACAGTTGAAGCTCCCCAGTCAATTTACACTGTGGAACATGGGAACAACGTGACCATGGAATGCACATTTCCAGTGAATGGGAAACTAGAGCTTAGAGATTTAAGTGTCAGCTGGGAAAAGAAAGATGATTTAAAGAAGGAGGTTTATGTACTCCTTAAAGGAGAAGAAGACTTTGAAAAGCAGCACAGTGACTTTAGGGGAAGAATAAAGTTGTTGAAAGAGAATCTGAACTTGGGACAGTCTCTCCTTCAGATCACTGATGTGAAGCTCAGAGATGCAGGGGTTTACCACTGTGTTATTCGCTACGGGGGAGCCGACTATAAGACAATCAATCTGAAAGTTAATGGTGAGTGTACTGCTGCAGGTGGTTCAACACTATCTGATACTGTTAAAAGGTTATAGATGGGTCCCTGAAGTAAGACATATCTGGGTTAGCATTTAACGAAGCCTCTCTAGAGAAAGGAGAGGTTGTCATGGCATTACACCTCATGGTCCCTGCACAGCTGTGGAACTTTCAGTTTCTGTCTAGGCTGAGTACACTTTCTGTCCTTTATTTCCCATAACAGCATATGAGGCATGGTGTTGCAAAAGCGTTTAGACAGGACAAAGACTAGAAAGCTAGTGCAGTTTTCTAAACAGTGTCAAAATAATAAATCCTGTACCTCCAGTTACCATGGAGAGACACAATAGCGATATTTACCTTACCTGTCAAGAGTATTCATTACAAAATCCAAGATAATGTACAGAATCTTGACCCAGGGGCTGGAGATAAAGAAAAAGTGTCTGGCTAATACATCCTGTTCTTGTAGCTTCCTACTAGTAGTAATTTTTGTCCACTTGTTTAGCTCCTTATAAAACTATAACCCAAGGAGTGGTGAGAACAGCAGACAATGAATGGAAGTTGACGTGTTGGTCAGAAGGATACCCAAAAGCTGAAGTGATATGGCAAAACAGAGAATACGAAGATTTGACTGATAAGGCAAACACTAGTTATGAAACTGGAAGTGACCAGCTGTATCGTGTGACAAGTACCCTTACCATCAAAAGTAACAGTGATGAGATTTTTTACTGTATATTCTGGAATAAACAGCTGCAAGAAAATACATCTGCCATTTTACACCTAGCAGGTAACATTTTAAAATTTCATTCATGGTAATACACTTCAAGGTACTATGCAATTTTGTCCCAGTTGAATCCACCATGATTTGTTTCTCTTTCCTATCTAATTTTGAAAAGGCTGAAAAAATATACCTGTGTTCTTTAGTTCTTCCACTGTACTAACATGTTCATCATGCATGTGTGGACAGAATTCCAGGATAGAAATTTTGCATGACCTACAGTTATGTGAAATTTGAGTCTTAGTGTTAACAAAAGTTCCATTATTTGAGAAGCATGTAACTTGGAGCCTAGGAATGAAAGCCTCCCGTATAAATTAAACAGACCTTCCAAGAATATTTTATTTTGCTGATGATAGCTGTCAAATAAATTTGAAAAATATGGTCTTTTCCTGCCGCTACAGCCTTTGTTTGAGCGTATTTAAATTTACCAAACTGTACACAGATTTTATTTTTTTTTTCTCTTATAAAGTCTGGATTGAAGGAAGATGTACGAATGGAGAAGACCAATACAATTTCTCGTTAGACCTTTTAACTGAGCACACCCTTACTGCTTTCGGTTTCGGGTACTCTTTTAATTTCTGTGTTGTACCCGCAGAAATGTTTGCACAAGCTTTCAACCAGGCTGGAGACCTGATACACTTGAAAAATTATATTTCTATTTATCAGACTGTTATTGGTCAGGTCATTTCCCTGGTCCTGTTCACCACACACTTTTAAAAAGCCCTTTGCTGACACAAATTTGGGGAATGGCAAAGAGTGGAAACAATCAGCTGAGAGTGAGGAAGCCAAGTCATCCTTTCAAGTAGTGATAAGCAGGAAAGTTTAGCTTTAACAAGAAACGCCTCTTATCCTTTTCATTCAGAGCTTTCCCAGATGAAAAGGACTCTATTTACTTTCTCAATCAGCTCTTTCCTGTGGTCTTGATGGGAAACTAAGCTAGACTTAACACTGTGACTTGGTGACAACCAGGATTCATGACAGGAATCAGGCAGTGTCATATGGAATGCAGGAAGCAAAGATAGATTTGATTATGTTCTTTTTTTTTGTCCCTTTATTGGGATGAGATATGGTGAAGTGCATCATCACCACCTGACCTTAGACACAATTTAAAATGCTGTTACCATGTCTGAACTGATCATAGCAAAAATGATATGGTGAAACTGAAAGGGAAAGGGAGAAGCTTGTGCAGTTACGTAGTTTCTCCCTCCTACTTGTTTTTCTTTAAGATTCAGCTGATGATGTTCTGTGGACCGAGAGGAGACGCTTTGTTGGAGCAGTTCTCATTGTGACTGCTTTCTTTGGATCAATGCTTCCATTTTTGCTCTGCATAAGAAAAGGTACTCAAATTATTTATTGTTATGTATCTCAGTTATTTCCAATCTGTTCTGTTGTTTCATTCTTGGAGAGGTGGAATGAGATAATAAAAGTTTGCCTTAGATCTTTCAGCCTGAAACCGCTATATGTTTTTTACCACATTGTTTATTTCTTTATCTGACTTAGTTAAATACTAGCATGTTAGCAGAGTAGAACAGGTTGTCAGCCCCTCACAAACCGTTTATTTATGCATATTCATTAATATTTCTTATAGGTAGTGATGCAGAGCAATAAGATTAGTGTCTAATCTATCCAAACATCGAAGCACAGCTTATGCATATACTGGAAATGGAAGTTTACTATTCTTGTCCTCTCTTTTGACTGCAGACCAGAATGCTAGGAGCAGACAGGGCACTGAAGGTTTTTTAGTTTGTTTTTTATTTTTTCCTTAATTCTCTGAAAAATATCATTGAACTGTGAGCACATGGGTTTTTTTTTTAGTGATCTAATTGTTATGAATTCTACATATATATCATTATTCTGATTAAAACACTATAAAAATGGTGGGCTGAAGTGATATGTCCAAGGTCTTGAGTCTGGAAGATTCTTTTTTTCACATGAGAAAATATTTGCATTATGACTTCACACCACTTGATACACTTCCTTGTTCAATTTTGGTTATTTTCACTTGCTAGCTAACCAAAGAAAAAACTTGGAGAAATCATTTTTAGTGTATCTGAGCATGAAAAGAATATGGCTTGTCCTCAAATTAAAAAAAAAAAAGAGAAAAAAAGGAAATTTGAAAAATGTTGCTTAACCTGAATAAGTACTGGCTTTGTTGTTTTTGTTTGTTTGTTGGTTTGTTTGTTTGTTTTCCTTTGAGGGAAGGTAGATGTATTTGAGGATTTTATAGTCAGGGGTGTTTTTTACTTTTCATTTTAATGGATGCAGTAAAGTCACGCAGATCTCAGAACAGCCGTAGGACTAATTTGAAAATATTGAAAGAAAAGTGGTTTAGCTGGACATTCTGGTTTTGGCCCGAACACTTCCTGTGTATAAAAAAATTGCAGATTTTTTTTTAGCTGATAATGTAGTTACTTCTTTTTTCCACATACATTTTACTTTTTTGTGTGTGTGTATCAAGTTGTCTGCAGAGTAAAAGTACCAGAGGCACTGAAACGGATACAGTACTCCTAGCATTATACTATCATACCAGCATGACTCCGTAAATTAGTACCAGAAATGCTTCAAAAACCTGAACAAGATAGTTGACTAAATGCTTCTCTGGAAATTCTTGAATTTTATAGGCAATATAAATGTATGTAGCTGGCATGAAACTCAGCTGGAACTAATGCAAAGGCTAGCTGTGCTGTCTTGTCAAGTGGGATCTCAAGAGCTTTCACATTACGAGAGGTGTACTTTCTGAGGTGGTGTAGCAGAACTCTTGTGTTTCCTGTCTGCCAGCTCTCTTTCCCACAGTGAAAACCAAAACCAGTCCTAATTTATGTCTGGAAATTACACAAAACCATCTACAAGCAAAGTCTACACAGAGAGTTCATGTTCAAATTCCATAAAATAAACACAAGATATAACTAAATGTGGATATTCAGTCGCAGTATTTCGGTAGCAAACTCATCTCCTGCGTTGGTGCTATGGAAAGTTGCCCAGGGAGAAGTGTTCATAAGCTTGATAGGCTTGCAGGGGACACTAACAGGCTACAGAAGGCCTATATATAACCCTGGGTGTCTAAGAATATACTTATCCTAAAAACGTGATAGGAATAGGAGCAGAACATCAACGTGGAAGAAGGGACAGCATAATCCTTGACTTATCAGAAGATTCCCATCTGGGTATTTCCGTGAAGTTCAGAGGTTTCCTAGCTTGTTTGAGTAATATTTATTGTTCTTGTATATACATGTCATGGCATATATGATTGTCATGAGCATGTTATATATGTGTGTGTCACAAACTACAAATTGGTTCAGAAGCTAAAGTAGTAGCAACCGGTTTTCATTTTAAAACCCAAGCCATCCTAGATCACTCGTACAGACAAGTGATTCTTTCAGAATGGACCCTTCCTGGAATATGGATTTATTTTTGTTTTCCCTTTTAAAAGCACCAAGAAGTTGATGCCCTTCTTGTTCCTTGTTGCTCAATATGTCCATATCCTGGGTGAAAATATACAAAGGATAAGCATTTGAACAAGTGTTTTCCAGCAATACTAGTGTATAATATCAATAGAGTTCTTAGGCTTAGGAATGAGGAAAGAAAATTGAAAAGGAACCTAACAGACTGGGGGCACTGAAGGAAATATTTAAATGCTTTGAAGAAATGATGTGTTTTGAGAACCAATGATTACACTATGCTAAATGTGCCCTTCCTACCAGTGTGCCTAAGCCTCCATTGGACATAAAGTAAGTATTTTCTTTTATTTTTTGAATTTTTTTTCTCTCTTATTTTCTTTCAGCTAGAGCAAAAAAGGACAACAGGATACCTGTGGCTAGTCCATCAACAGCAATATGTACGTACAACATAAATCTAGCTCACTGTGATTCTTGTGGAAATAATTGCTTGGTAATTCACTTTGTAACTGTGACAATCAAATACAGACTTACATCAACTTTTATTTTGCATTCCACTTTTCATTTATCAGTCATTTAGGCTGGAAAAGATCTTTAAGATCATGGAGTCCAACCATTACCATAACACTGTGTATTGGATTTGGGTGAGCTGGAGTTAATGTTCCCCAGAGCAGCTCTGACGGTGCTGTGCTTTGTACTGGAAGGCAGATAAGAAGCCAATACACACTGCCAAGTCCACCACTAAATCATGTCCCTAAGTGCCACATCTATGTATCTTCTAAATGCCTCCAGCGAGGTATTTATCATTAATTCTGTAACAACTATAAATTACAATTGAAGAATGACTTTTCATTAACATGTCAACTTCTTGAAAAGAAGATGTGAAAGAAAGGCACACTTGTTCCAGGAGCAGATGTGGTCCTGATATGCAGAAGAGAGAGAGAGAGTGGTGTGCTCTGTTTTGGAAAGTCTGTGCTAGGATGGGACATGCTCCCTGGCACGTGTACTGCAGGCTGGTAGCACATCCTGGTGTGAGCTTTGAGCCACCCAGTATTATAGCGTGCACTTGAGGATTTTTGTCTCATTGAGGAGAGAGGATTTTGCACTGTTGAGAGAAACACAGGAAGGAGCTTTAGCTTCCCTAACAGTGTCTTTTTCCTCCTGTTGAGATACTGATGCTATTTGCTATGAACAAAGCTCAGTGACTGGCCAGTACCACCATAAGAGCGTTAATATTTACAGTGGGACAAAAGAGATTACAATGCTTTAGCCTCCTCTCATGATGGCTCATGGTTGCTGTTTGTTTTTGTAATTTGTTATATGGTCTTATAAAGAGACCACTTCAAATTCAACTGTTGTGGTAAAAGTAAGTTCTTAGAGACAGCTGGGGTTTTTCCTAAGAAAACCTCCCTTGAGAATATGTGCACAAAATGAACACAACATTTGATATTAATCTCTTCTTCTGATCTGCATATAAGTCCCACAGTTCCTGGATGGCCTGAGATAGCAGTTTTTAACAAAAGTTTATCACGATATGAAACATTTAAGCTATGCTGACCTATCTGTTTGTACGTTGTTTATTTAAAGGGCTGTCAAACGATAAGAATACACATGACTGCAGAGATGCAGAAAAAGAGCTGAAATGTAAGTATAAATGATAGAAGGAAAAATACTAGTAAATTGAATACAGCCTAAAGTATCTGTGGTCACCAGAGCCTTGATTCATGGCTGGTTTATGTAGTCCCTTGTTTCAACAGACTTCAAGAGAAATGCAGCCTCCCATTCTCTGTCTCACAAACTCACCATCATAACTTATTGTATACTGTGAGCCATGTGAAATAGTTAATCTGTTTTTTTAAAAAAAAAAAAAAAGGAAAAAGAAAAGCCACACAAAGGAAAACATGATGTGGAGATATGTAACAGTCCAAATTAGTCATTTCTCTAGCTCCTGCTTTTGCTACTGAAGTAGTTGTGTCAGCCCAACTGAAGGAGTGGTCATGGCAAAGGGGAGGGAGACCTTAACCCATCACAGCCACTCAAGCAAGTCTCAATCCATGAGATTGTTTCAGCAAAGCGAGAAGATAAGTGACCAAATCTCTGAAACTGCTGTTCCATACAGTGGTATGGAATATGAGACAGAAGAGTAAAGTTACTGAGGTTTTTCTTTCATGTTCTTTCTGACTTGTAAAGCACTTACATTAATTATATCCTGAATGCCTCCCTGCTACACTTGACTATAGTAAACATAAACAAAGGTAAGCCTGTTGGTCCTACAGGTACAGATCTCCAAGTCACAGTTAAGGCCTGAGGACATGCTGCTACAGATACCAACAGACAGAGCACTGAGTGTATTTGAAAGGCTTTAAAAGAAGATTCTAAAAGCGTGGGGGACCCAAGCCATAGCAATTTCACTGTATTTGCTAAAGAGCACTTCCTATTCCTACCAGTGTGTTTGAACTACCATTTTATTTCTTCCCATGATCATCTTTTTTTTTTTTTCTGTTTGACTTTTAAGTTAATTTCATTGTAGATCTTTAAATTTGACAATGAAGTAAGATTTTTTCTGATACCTCCAAACTCTAGGAAAGGGTCACAAAGCCATGCAATGTTCTGTGACTTCATAATTTTTAATTTGGTATTTTTTCATGTAATTCTTCCTTTTACAGATTTGCAAATTGAGAAGACCTAGAGAAAGCAGGGGAAGCACTTTTTCCTCTGAGGTGAAGATCTGACAGCTCAGATGTTCTGTATTCTGCTTATTCGGGAGAATATTTTTTTTAGTTTTTATTTTGTGGTGGCAGTCTTCTTAAATATTATTGTAACTTGGGAAAAAAATCAATGAAGTTAATAGAACTATTATAGCATGAAAAGTCCTTGAATTTAGGATTCTGTATCTGTGACTACACATAGAGGTATTTATTCAAATACCAAAGTTTCTGCTTTCTCAAGTTTATCCACTTTCAAGGGCACAGTTCATTTAAAATACTTATGAAGCACTTTAGGTCTATGACCGTCATGAATTTCATGGCTAGTTCTTGAATAGGCCATCTTGTGCTCTGGGCTTTCTCTGCGCGCGTGCGCGCACACACCCACATACACACCTCTGAGCTCTCAGTTCCCTGAGATTTTGTTTCTCAGCATTTGAATAATTTTTTCTATACTTTGATCCTCATAAAAGTTAAGGGTGCAACACTGCAAGATGCCATACAGTCAGGGCATTTTCTGTCCTTACTCTACATCTTAAAATACCAGATACTCACAGGTAAGCCTGAAATAGATACTGGCAACTATGGCTCAGAATTTATTAGATAAGTCTAAGTTTCTTGTTCTTTTTCTCTGAAAAGTGTTTTGGGGATTTAATTTCCTTGCGATACAGCTGGCACTATTTGGTTACTGCTTGTTACTCTTCTGAATTACAATTTGGGGATAATGCAACTCTTCGGACATTCAGGAAGAAGAGCTCTTGATTAGGAATGCCTTTTTGTTCACCTTGGGAATAGAAGAAAGAGAACCTTCTCACTTCTAGGACATGAAATACATGCTTATGTAGTTATTTCAGGAACGGTGAGGGATCATGTCTCTGGAACTCATTTCTTGAGGTACTGCTCTCTTACATTTTGCTAGGTGTGTGGCTTTTTTGGGGGTCATACACAAATGAAAATTATTTATTATAATGTTATTCACAATTATATTTTTTTAATAAAATGTTTTATTTTTCTTGTGTTTGTTTCCTGCTTTTTTCAACTTGTCAATAAGTAGTGTTAGCACTGCCTATACTTTTTCTGGGAAAATCAAGTATCTAGTATTTGGACGTACAATAGCGTCTACACCCATGCCATCCCTCTGATGCGTCATACAAAGAAGAGACAGTGAAGAGCTGGAATCTCATTAGATTCAGGTTTCGTTTTCGGTGAATGCAGCCTTTGGCTCAGGGCTTCACTGCTGGCAGCATTCAATCTAGCTGATGGCATTCAATCTAGCTGATGTGAAGTTGTGATTAATACATCTCAGCAAGCTGTCTCATAACCATAATAGAATTGGCAGACCTCAGTTAAGTAAAATTGTTACTATAATTTCCCTAATTCATTGCAGAGCTTGCATATACTGATTCTGGCCATTTGTGTCTTCAAGGATGCTATGTGAACTTTAACATCGCCTTCTTCTTCCTAGTACTCTTTTTGAGACCACAATCTGTGTGTCACTGAAGGCAATGGACAATTTTCAGTTATTCCTGGAGTGCAAGAATGGTTTTGGACATACTAGGGCACTTTGTAGAAAAAGATCTCTCTCTCCTCAACTCACAAATGTAGTTTCATATCACCACATAAATAATTCCCCTTCTAGACAACCTCTTCATTTTCTAGTTCCACTTTGAGACTGCAACAGCTGTTAGCATATTAAAGTAAAAGTAAAAGTCTCTTGCTTTTGGTTATTATGAACCTTTTCAAGGCAGTGCTGTTAGTGCATATCACGGAAACAATGTTGGATGTCTTCATCAAGCTCCACTGGACAGCAGGAAGTGTTAGATTTATTGTTTCCCAGTGCTGTACAACAGAGGAGTAAAGTAATGAAACGAGGGGGAATAAATGTATTTTTTAATTCTGTAGCTGAACCATACCATCCAAAATGCCAGTGCTTGAATTTCCAAGTGATTGGCAGGAAGCTTAGAATTTTGCTACCTTGTTCGAAAAGCAAGATGTGTGCTGGATAACAGGGGATGTGAAAAGGCCTATCCTCTCAAAATTCTACTTTATAGCTCTCTGACATCCAAGCCAGAACTTGTCTAATCTAATTTTAGTAATTTTACAGATTAGGCTCCAGTGGTTTTGGATATCTGAAAAATGAAAGCCAACATGAAGCTCGAGCACATTCAGCTTCAGTAAGTGGTATTTTGCTTCCTAGTGGCCAGTCATTGTTAGATGCTCTGAAGTGCTCAGAAAAGTGTTCATATGCACAAACTAAACTGGCTTGTTGGTATTTGAGTTCAAGACCCAGTAAATGAGTGAGGAAGTTGTGGATGGGGTAGGCAAGCAGACAGCTAATCAGAAGATAAGGAACATAGCAATGAACAAAACAAGGCTTCCCTGAGGACTCGATACAAGTAGAGTCTCCCTTGGTAGGACATTGGTATTCTGCAAAGACATTTGCTAGGAATCACCATGGCTCCATCTGTAACATCCATCTTTTACAATGTCTCTGGCAGAGATTTATCTCCTGCCTTGCCCAACTCAAAATGCCTACAGCCTCTGCAGAACTTGCACATCATTTATATTTTTTTTGTGCTTTTTTCTTTGTTTTACCATTACTAAATGCTTTAAAAATGTTATGAATTACAAAAAGTGTTTGCATAAATACTTCTCCCTAAATAGGATATTTGTTTTAATGCGGAGGGCCACAAAGCAAAGAAGGTTTTGGCAGATGGGGGGTGAAGATGGAGTTAAGACAAACAGTGGGCATAAGCATCAGTCAGGAAGAAGCATTTTTGGAAGATTCAGTTCCCCTACTTTAACATACTGTCTCCGGAGACAGGCGGGGGGGCTTAAGGTGATAGCGATCCCCTGCAGAGCCCTGACAATACCACACCGCGAGAAAACCAGTACTAAAACACCATTCAGACAAAAAGACGAAAATGCCACATAGTACCAGCCACTCCCAGGACATTCCACTTCTGCGGGGGGAAAACTTGTTAAAAGAGCAGAATATTCCCCATGTTGATGCTGTCCATGAAGTAATACCCCAGGCATACAAGCAGAATCTTAATCCATCTCATTCCAGCATTAATCACCATCCACTAGACAGGGTAGGACAACAAGGAGTAGAAGAAGTTAAAGAATAAGTGCATAATGGGGAGCTAGAGTACAATTCTCCCAAGTGATGAGGAACTAACTGGAGCCAAAAGGGTATACGAGTCCCACTTGTTGCATTAAGGTATCCGAGAACCTGCAGCCTGCTCTAGGTGAACCTGCTTTAGCAGGAGAGTTGAACTATGATTCCGTGATTCTGAGAAACTGGGGAAGAAAGCAGTATATCCTCTTTAAAGTCTCCTGTTCATGATGCGATCATAAATTAAAAGACAAAGTGATTAACTGCAGTATGGAAGTAAATAGTATCTCACAACATTAAATTGCACAGATATTGTTGATAAGGTTGTTTAATAGAATAGAATACTTCATGATGGAAAGGACCTCTGGTAGTCACCTAGTCAAACCTTTCACTCAAAGAAGGGCCAACTTAAATCCCATTGCCCAGGCTTTGTTCTGTCAAGTTTGGTATATTTGCAAGCACAGAAATTCAAAACCTTGCTAGGCAACAGTGTTTGACTATTCTTATCGTGATTTTTTTTTAAAATTAATATGGATATAGATCCATATTATTGTCCATATCCGCAAATATCAGGTAATCTCTAGAGTAATCCTAGTAAAATTAATTTGATGAAAATTTTTAAAAAATGTAACTTGATAGTTACGTGAATGCAGAACAGTCCTAGTAAATCCAAGTTCAGATGCTATGGCTGTATACAGCTCTAAATAGGTGTAAATTCAGAAAAACAAAAAACAAACAAAAAAAACCCCAAGAGTGTAAAATCAGAATTTGAGCATATAAACTTTACGGAATGCTTCGAAAAAACTTATTTGGATACATGTTCTCTGCAATACTGAGCAGTGAACTGAGAGCATGTCCAGCATGCAACATCAAAATGAAACTGGAACTGCTCACAAATTCCTAAGAAACTTGGTGGTTTCCTTTAAGACAGTCAGTTGTTTTGTGACATAAAGCCTGAATAAGATCAGCCTACAAGCTGTGCTGTTGGTGCATGGTTAAACAGATCATGAGAGCTGGATAGTTTCTGCTGTCATGCAAAACGGATAGAGCTACTTTATAAAAACTTCAAATATCTTAGCTGTTACATGAATCTGATCCAATGACGGCGTAAAAATCTGATGTGAGTATAACACTGCTAAAATGCAAATGGTTATTTACTGTATTTCTGACTGATGAAGATGGTTATTTACTGTATTTCTGGTGGATGGATTACAGATTTTTTTCTATATTAGTAAGATTTACTTGAATTAAGTTTATTTCAAATGCTTTGTAGGGAGTAGACTCTGATTCAGAGACTGGAGAAGCCCCAGATCCTAAACCACAGGTCCGTATAAGTTCAAACCCTGGGGGCGTAAAGCATTTTAGAAGCTGAACCTGCCTTGCAACTTAATCTTCTGTCATAGGCAAAGGCAGAAAAGTGATGCTAGCAAGCTGCTTCATCTTATGTGTTGGGATGTTGCTGCTTGTAAATCTTTCATTCTGAATTTCAGGGAGGAGATGTATGGAGAAAAAAAATCTGCATATATTTGGATCTATCTGTTTCTGCTTACTTTCTTTTGGTTGTTATTAAATCCCTATCTGCAGATGTTAGTTTGTTTTGATTGTAGCACAAGTCTGGGGACTTTCATCTTCTGCATTCCCAGGAGGAGTGCAAAATAAGAAAAGGAGAATTTCTTGTGCTTCTCTGAAAGGTCTTTCTTTCTGTAGAAGCTGGTGGTGTAAAAGAAAATCTGCAGTATATTATGCCAAAGCGTTAGCATATGTTATTGTTCAGTGCTGCTGCTAAGCTCAAAGCTGTGTGCTTTCTAGGACACACAGCTGCATTTTAAATGTAATGACATTTTTTGTAACAAAATTTCAACACAATCTTATCCTAGAATCTATGGCAAAAGAATAAATAAATAAAATAATTAAAGGTATTAGAATTACTATGTTTGACACTGAACAAAAGGTGACAGTGAAAAAGGTACGACAGGTAACAGTTAAACAACGTAGGGAAAGTGAAAATTCACAGCGAAGGCTGACAAAGAAGGAAATGAGAAATGATACCTCTTCACCTGAAAGCCAAAGTGAGACAGAGAGCGGACTGAAATCATGCAAGTAGGATGTCACAGGTGCTGAACATTGGATATAGAGCAATAGACCTATGCAGTAGATTGACTGCATAGTGAGGAGGGCAACAAGGGACAGCAGTAAGGGTGCAACAGCAGAGAAAGGAACAGCAGGTGAGAGGGCATGTGATTGAGGTGGGTTGGAGAGAAGAAGGGCAGAAGACTAAGTCCACAGAAGATACTGAGACAAGTCTGAAAAACAGACTTTGAACAAATGTTAATATGCATTGCTGTTTTTTTTAATGAAATCCCTGAAATAGACACAAAGTGCTTTGTTTCTAATGGTGAGATATAAAACTGATGTAGTTTGTATGAAGATCTAATGCTGCTTTTTTGCTGTTTGTTTTCTGACCCAAAATTTTAAAACTTTTTTTTTAAACTATATTTTTTAAAAACTAGACCCTTCACTGAAAGGAAAACCTGTTTAGTCCTTTAATGAGGAAGGAGAAAAAGGTTGTGTCTTTTTGTACCAGTGAGAGTGTTGGAAGGAAGATGCATGGAAGATAAAGGAGTTTCAATCACAGAGCAAGAAAAAATAAAGCAAACAGCCACTGGGACCCTCAATCTTTAGCAGTTTACCTATGTGTACGAGAAGATAGTCTGTTTTTCTGCAAAATGAGCGTAAAATTCAGTTTCATGCTGGAAAATCTGAATTACCCAAAACCAAGCCAGCTTAGGTATGTGAAGCAGTAGTCACATTAGCCTGATACTGCTCTGATGCTTTCTTTCAGCCAAACGAAGCCAACTAGAATGCCATGTTAACACAGCTTCTAGTATTCATATGAGTTTCTCTTTCTGGGATATGTCCAGAGGGCTGCGCTGTGCTTTGTGCAGGCATTGTCTTCGAAGAACAAAACTACAAAGACTGTAGAAGGAGAGAGAATAGGGAAAGAGTGATCAGAGCTGGTCTCTGTAGTGTTCTAGAGGGTGTTAGTGGCAGAGCAAAAATATTGAATGTAGGAATGAACAAAGGAATTGCAAGATTGCTGTTTCAAATCTATAAAAAGTCTATCAGCTCAGGATTTCTCAGCAGTCTTTCAGATCACCTGCAATATCTTGTTTGCTAAAATACACTTGATAGTTGCTGTGGGGCTGGACACAGGCCACCTGTCAGCCTGGTGATTCTACCCTTCTCCTCCCAGCTTCCATCTGTGGAGTGCAAAGTCCCTGCTCTCTTTCAGGAACTTGTAAGAACATCTCTGTTATATCTGATAAAACTGAGCATGATCATATCGTAAGTGTTGTCAATGTGCTAACTTGGTCTGCAGGGAAATAGAATACAATGAAGGGTCTGTCTAGAACACCTAATTAACTTTAAAAGGATTAAGTGCTCTTTCCTTAGTCCTTCAATCTTTTAATATTTCAGACTGAAGGCTGAGCAATTATTGTGAACTTCTGTGTATGCTTGACTTCTGCTTTAAACCTGGAGAAGAGCCTGTGTGTTTGGAAGCTTGTTCAGATTTTCCAGCAGTTTTAATTATTCTAGTGGAAGACACACTCTTAGTCTGCAAAACTCTCCTTGCTTACTGCTGCTGAATGTCGTTATGTAAACGCTAAATGAGTTTGCTGTTCTTAATTGTCCATTCACTGGAATACAAATATTTTAATAGCTGAAACAACATTTCCAGGAAAGAGTTATCCATGATTTGTTAGACCACAATGTCCCTGAATCAGAGACTATGCCTCTGCTTATGTTAGTTTAGCAGACAGCATAAAGAAGATTAATCCATCACTGGATGCTTTGTTATCCTTGTGCTGGCAGCAGTCACAGAATCATAGAATGGTTTGGGTTGAAAGGAACCTTTATGGGTCGTATAGCCCAAGCCCCCTGCAATGAGCATGGACGACCAAGGCAAGCAAAGGTGGTGCCAAAAAGTCTTGTACTAAGGTCTTATGCTAAGATGCTCCTTTTATTTAAGAAAAACACTATGATCTTTCAGGTGCATAGGTGAAAGGAATGGAACTACCTTCACAGTTAACATTTTTCAAATGTGAGTTTCAATCTTTATTACTAAGGAGCAGATTGCAAAATATTCTGTGATTTCCATGTCCCTTTGCTTACAAAGCTTCTTGCAAACTCTTCACTATTGTCAGCATTGTGGGAGCTGTTCAGTCACTGAGGTCAAGAAAGTCCTCACACTTTTGACCAGATTGGTGCCAGCCTCCCTCATAGACTCACTGTGATTCACAACCTGAGTGTTCCCCAGCAGTGAGATCCAGAGGCCACAACAATAAACACATGCCAAAGAAATCTGCAGAAAGCACAGTGACTTAAAAGAAGTGTCCTAGCTTCTGCTGAAGAGCCCGATGGTTTAAAGCATATAGCAGAGTTTGATGTTCCCCTTTTGCCTCCAATTTTTCCTCCTGAGAGCATCCTTATAACATACAGCTCTGTTAGAACAAGCACCTCTTAACTTCTGTCTATAGAACTGAATGAAATCAATACTTCATGTTGAAAGTTGAAGAATATGTTGAAAATAATATTGTGACCTGGAGCATATGGCTTGTGCAGTTTGAAATGGGAATGCCAAGTCTAAATTTTCTGGGAGAACAAGAAACATCTTTCACACTCCTAACCAGGAGAATTATGGGCAAACACATGAAAATTTATGTGAATCAGTGCATTCCATTGGTTAAAAATTACTTTTTTTTTTTTTTTTTTTTGGGTTGGTTGTTTTA
>VWZK01015072.1:19142-43570 GCA_013396935.1 Baryphthengus martii
GGGTAATCCAGGGATCTAAATATTGATATGGAATACTGTTCCATTCTTCATTCAGTTCCTTCCTCTATGTCCTCCTGCTTCTAGGCAGCCTGTGCGGAGAAGCAGGAGACTGAGGACGGTAAATTTCTCTATGGTATTAACTGCAAAACACTTTGTTGGCTACACAATGAGTGAAATTTAACCCATCTGCCAGGGCAGTACAGGATCTTTGTTTCTGCATCCTAGAAACAGAGATATTGATGCTAATATTTATTAGCTCCTTTCTCATACAACTAAAATAATGATTTATCACACATTAAGTAGTAGCAACTCTGTCAGTCCTCTGATAAAGGTAATTAACTTTCATTTACATGTAGTAAGTCTGCTTAGTGTAGTTTGTGTATCCACATTTATAGTCACATAAAGGTTCTGATTAGCTGTGACGTCAAAAGATTAAGGTCTAAATTTCCAGGAAACATTCTCTAATTTTGACTGCTAATGTTGCTAAAGCTTGAGCCTGACTTTCTGAGGTACTGAGAGCTCAAAGTGGAAGCAATCAGAGAAATACAGCACCTGAGAAACTCAGAGCCAGAATATTTCAAGCTGAGCCACAAATAAATGGGGAAGTAAAATTAAAACCCCTCTTCAGTAAGTCTAGCTCTGGGGAAGTCTAAAATTGCTCCTTCTCTTCTTTACTTCCTTGTAATTATTTCTGGATCTCCTTTGCTAATTTTTCAGCTTATACTGTATGCTAGCATATTTTGATCGATCTAATTCTTTCTTTTCTATTATCTCATTAGTAATGTTATAAATATTGTTCCTGTTTGGTTCGTTTTGGAGTGGTTTTTTTGTTTTGTGTAGGGGGTTTTCTTGGGGTTTTTTGTTTGTTTGTTTGTTTTTGCCTTTTGCTTGTGTTGATCTGTATACAAAAGCACAAACAATAGTTTGCAAGTTACTAGAACACTGAGACTAACTCTAAAACTGGGCTTTCTCCTTTTGCATTACATCAGGGCTGTCACTTTACCATTAGTAATACAAAGTACATGTCAGGCACTACCATGTGCAAAGTGAAATAATTAGCAGAATAAATCTTCATATCTAGTCCATTCTGAAACAAAATTTCATTTACCCACCCAGAGAATTCCAGAACCTCACACTGAATTCCAGGTACCTGCTGGTCTTGAGATTAAAGAACTCAGACAATAAGTATTCTCAGAAAAGTATGCAAAGCAGAGTTGACACAAAATCAGGGTTAGTGATCTTATAAGCTAGATGAGGTGTTAGTGCAGGCAGTTAAAAATGTCTGTTTGTGCATGTATATGAAGCTCTCCGACATGTGAGAAACCAACTGCAATTGATTTTTATTATTCATGGATAGTTTCAAGGTGAAGTTGTTCTAAAAGTGCTACCCTGTCAGACTATTTAAGACTGCTTGCAAGATACAGATTCTGAGAGCCACATGGGTAAAGTTGTGGAAATGTTTTATTTCTCTTCATTGCCATGGGTCCGTGGTTCATATTCCATGTGCATACACAGGTTGTTTTCCTTGTTTCTATTGGTAGACTAGTGTTTGTTGTTATTTTGGATGACTTCTAGATGAAGTGGGTATTGAAGGCTAGCATGGCTCTAATCCACCTCACAGGAGAATGTAGTTGTTTCAATTTTCGATGCAACCCTACTTTTGTTTCAGATCCATCTGAGAAAATGTTCCAGATTCTTACAATGCTGTTGCTGGAAATGCAGCTCTCCACAATTTCAGGTGAGAGAGAAACTACCTTTCAATTCCACCAGCAGAACCAAAGCAGCAAGTACTGCAACACTCTCAGTGCATGGGCTTCAGCAGCTCCAGCAATACTTGCACGAAGAGCCAGCAATGTCTGGAGTCTCTGCTTCGCAATGTTTGACAGAAAGCACTGTGCACTAACTGAGCACAGGACAGACGTTCATCACTTTCTGCAATCAGGCTTCTTTACAGCATAGTGTATTGACAGCTGAGGCATCCAACATTAATTAGCAGGCACGGCTATGAGAGGGAGCGTGACCAAAGCAACCTAAGCCAACTTCAAGGTAGAACCACCTCAGTGTGAGGCAGAGTGAAGTAAAATCATGTGCATTCCCTTGTCCATGACAGTAGCAAGAGCAGCTTGGCTAAAATCCAGAAGGTGCTTGGCACTTTTTCATGTCATTTTTTTCCCGCATTATAGTAGTATTAAGGTGAATAAACAAACATTGCTAAGGGGAATTGAAGCTTTCCCTGTAAGTACTTAAAAAACAAATTAAATGAAAGGAATACATAAACAGTTGTGTGGATTTCTCTTTTGAATGTCACTAACAATACTTCCAAGTGCTTCTGAATTAAATCTACCAATATATGGTACATCCCATATAAAAAGTAGCAACAAGGTCTATTGAATGATATATCATAACTCACCTTTATCAAGTACACTTTTAAATGGTAAACTATTCATAACAACATGAATTTCAGGTTTGGTGAACAGCTAAGAAGATTATTTTGATAAAATTTGTGTAATACTGTTGCATGGAGCTGAGAAGATGCATGGAATCAAATGATACTCGCTTGGTTCCAGGCTTGGACTTTAATTGCTACGTAGCGATCCTTCCAAGTTACTCGTGCTTATCTAGTGCAACTCTGTTTCACAGGAGTTACACTGCATTTTCTCTTTGTAAAGGCTAATGAAATTAGATTTAGTTATTCCACAATTAACCGTTGCTTTTACTAGCATCTTAGGACATACATGATGTAGTCATAGTTTCATAGAAGTTTTCCTTGTGTAATCACTGACTTAGGCTTTAGATACACCTAAATGTGAAAAAAAAACTTTGCTCATTCTGCCATCTTTCAGACTCTGTAATCAATACAGAATACAGATAAATTGCCGTAAATACTACTGACTTGGTAAAAATGTTAACGTGATTGGGAAGAAAAAATGCTTTTCACATTTAGCCATACCAGTAGCACTATGTCTGACTCCATGATACATTTTTGCCTGCATTTAAAGAAAAACAGAACATATTTTAACACAAATGAAACTCTTCTTTTCCTGCTGTAGCTTTATTTACAGTTGAAGTTCCTCAACAGCTATACATGGTGGAGTATGGGAGCAATGTGACCATGGAATGCAGGTTCCCTGTGAATGGCTCATTGAACCTAGGACTCCTGACGGTTATTTGGGAGCGAAAAAGGCAGGGTCAGTTGAAATCAAAAGAAGTGTACACACTCCGCAATGGGAAGACATTCCCTACATCCGAACATCACAATTACAGAGGAAGAGCAACACTTCTGCACAGTGAACTGAACTTGGGCCGAGCTATGCTTCAGATCACTGGTGTGAAGATCACGGATGCAGGATCGTATCTTTGTCTCATTGACTACCAGGGTGTGGACTACAAGTACATTACTTTGGAAGTAAAAGGTTAGTGGCTGAATTGAGTATAGCTATATATTCATTGAGATGTCTCTACTGAATTCCTACAAGCTTGTAGAAATTGATTAATATGGAGGTATTGGTTGCTAATTCTTTCACCAAGACCCTATGCTCAGCGAACCAAAGCCGTTGTCTCTGTGCTGACCAGTCTTTAGTTCAATAGCCAGAGGAACTCCTCTAGGGGTAGCCTGTGCCAGAGAGGGAGAGTGACTGCTCCTCCTCTATCCTTCATCCCTCCTCCTTCTTCCCACACCCTCTTCTCCAGTGCCTCCACCGCCTGCCTCTCATTTGACCCCCTGCCCTCTTGGGCCACCTCTGGCCATTCCCAAAAGTTTCTTAGAGGCACTTCAATTTACTTAAAAGCCCTGCTGCTACTACCCAAGTGGCTGGGAGTTCCCCAAGTGACTGCAGCTCATGGAGCAAGCACATGTGATTTTCTGTGTTTGCCAAAGCCAAATAGACATTCCCTTTAAAAGTGATGGAACCACTCATTCTGGAGGTCATCTCTAAGCACATGGAAGAAAAGAAGGTTATCAAGAGTAGCCAGCATGAATTTGCTAAAGAGTAGTCGTGTTTGATTAATCTGATGGCCTTCTACGATGATGTGACTGAATGGATAGACACAGGGACAGCAGTGGACATTGTCTTCCTTGACTTCAGCAAAGCTTTTGACACTGTCTCCCATTGCATCCTAGTGGGTAAGCTCAGGAAGTGTGGGTTAGAAGAGGGGGACTGTGAGATGGGTTGAGAACTGGCAAACCAATAGAGCTCAGAGGGTTGTGATCACAGAGCACAGAGTCCAGTGGGAGGCCTGTAGCTACTGGTGTTCCCCAGGGGTCAGTACTGGGTCCAGTCTTATTCAACATATTCATCAGTGACCTGGATGAAGGGACGGACTGTACCCTCAGCAAGCTTGCTGATGATACAAAACTTGGAGGATTGGCTGATACACCAGAAGGCTGTGCTGCCATCCAGCAAGACCTGGACAGGCTGGAGAGCTGGGCAAAGGGGAACCTAATGAAGTTCAATAAGGGCAAGTGCAGAATCCTACAGCTAGGAAGAAATAACCCCCTACACCAGTGCAGGCTAGGGGTTGAACTGCGGGAAAGCAGTTCTATGGAGAAGGACCTGGGAGTTCTGGTGGACAATAAGTTATCTATGGGACAGAAATGTGCCCTTGTGGCCAAGAGAGACAATGGCATCCTGGGGTGCATAAAGAAAAGCATGTCCAGCAGGTCACAGGAGGTTCTCCTCCCTCTCTGCTCTGTCCTAGTAAGACACATCTGGAGTACTGTGGCCAGTTCTGGTCTCCCCAGTTTAAGAGTGACAGGGAAATACTAGAGAGAGTCCAATGGAGGGCTGTGAAGATGATTAAGTGACTGGAACATCTCTCTTATGACGAAAGACTGAGAGAGCTGGGACTGTTTAGTCTGGAGAAGAGAAGACTGAAAGCGAGTCTTCTCAATGCTTGTAAATAGCTAAAGAGCAGGGGGTCAAGAGGGGTCCATCTCTTTTTAAGGGTGCCCTCTGATAAAGGACAAAGAGTAATAGCACAAACTGGACCACAGGAAGTTCCACCTCAACGTGAGGAAAAACTTCTTTACTATGAGGGTGACAGAGCCCTGGAACAGGCTGCCCAGAGAGGTTGTGGAGTCTCCTTTTCCAGAGACTTTCAAGACTTTCAAAATCCACCTGGACATGATGCGATGCTGTTTGGCTTGACCTAGATGATCCTGCTTTGGCAGGGGAGTTGGACTGGATGATCTCCAGAGGTTCCTTCCAACTCCTACCATTCTGTGATTCTGTGATTCTATGATTCTATGACAGTGACAAAGGCATATGTTACTGGATAACATGATGGAGCAGTCGTTCGAAAGGCCTCTGGTGTTTCCTGCTAACTGCAGTACATCCACGTGATGTAAGGCAGCATTTATTTCTAACCCAGGCATCTAAATAATGAGCTTCGTCAAACACAGAGATGGCTAAGCCATTTTTAAGACCCATATTGGTTGTTCTGAACTGTTCTCAAAGGAATTCTAAGCTCATTTTGTTCTAATACAATGAAAATACCACACTTGTTTAAAAGCCATGGAAACACAAACAGCAAACTCAGCATTTTTCTTGAAGTGGCACATTCAAAGAGTGATATAAAGTCTCATGAGACTTTACTTGTTTTCCTCTGTGTCAAGAAACTATAAATTCAATCTTAACTTCTGCCTTGTATAAACTAGTGGAGTAAGTTCTGTCACTATAGGCATGAGAAGGATTGAACAATGAATATTGAGTTGTTCTTCAAAACATCCTTCATAATTTCAAGTAAGAGTACCTCAAGTATAGCCACAGACAAAATATGACATCAACAGGAAGGAGTGCAAGTGAAGTGAAAAAATTATTAATGTTGTATAAATAGTTTCACTGAATTTCTTATGCAGCATCCTACAAGAGAATAAACACTCAAGTAATAAGAAAACCAGGTGAAGACAAGTTTACTTTTATGTGCCAGTCAGAAGGCTTTCCTCTGGCAGAGGTGTTCTGGCAAAATGAGAAATTCAATCTCAGTGAATCTGCAAATACCACCTACACACTGACTGCAGACGGCCTCTACAATGTCACCAGCATCCTGACATTCAAACCAAGTATGAGTGAGAACTACAGCTGTGTGTTCTGGAATAAAGAACTGGATGGAGAAACTTCAGCTCACTTTTGCACTTCAGGTTTGTATTACCTTTAACTTGTACAAGCCAGCGAGTGCTTGTACACACATCATGTTTGGTTCTAGAAAACATTGTAATATTGATGCTCTGGAAAAGAAACAAGTCAGTACTATCTATACTTGTGAAGCCTCAGCTAGCTTGCACACCAGCAAGCCCCATCTGACATTTTTCTGTGCGTTTCAGCGTTAGGGTAGCTCCCATTATTTGGCTGTCAGTACAGAGGAAATTCTTTAATCTGCGTGGGTGTCTTCCCTGACCTAGACTCATAATTAATCATTCTTCAAGTGGGATACAGATAAATTGCAGTAGTGCTCACTCAAATGCTATACAAATGAGAGATTTGACTCATAAAAAAATGCTTTACTCATGTAAAGCTTCTCATCGTAATATTTCAGAATAAAGTATTCAGAAAATGAGTGTAAAATACTACACTGATAAATTTAAAGACTCTTTTGTTTGGTCAGAACAAGACTTTGGAGAATCAAAACTAATAATGTCATAAACAATGCCTGTTTTGCAAATTGTAAATTTACTTTCTTTTCATGTTTTTAACAGCTTTAATGAGCACACAGCATAGCGGACAAAAATCCCCGATTTTATTTATTGTCCCCACATGTATGCTGGTAGCTGTCCTTCTCTCTGCGCTAATAGTCTTTCAAAAGAGAAAATCATTCAAGAATGCACAGCCTCAAAAAGGTAGGTTTTAGTTCAGGTAATGGATATTTTCACTTTCTCTTTATGTAATAACTCTAGGCATGCTTGCGTGACTTTGGTCACATCTTATTTCTAGATGCACTCTGTTCTAAAATGAGATCTTGGACCATTTGAGTTGGGTTTTGTTTTCCTCACTTTGTTACTTACATGAGACGAGGTATATGAGAAGATAATATTTTTTTTTATCTGTCCAAATACTATTGCATAAAGAACACAAACAGGCTTTGGGTAATGAGGGTTGTGAAACGATAGTTTGAATGGTATTTTAATTCATGCCTACAAAGACCTTGCAGCTACAGCACATGACACATGACAAAAAATATTTGTCTCTGTTCAGCATACAATATAAGCTGTATTAGACTAATATGAATAATGTTTCTTTCCTTGTTTGCAAGTATAATAGTGGAAAAGTAATATAACAAACAGGCTATTAATCTAATCTTTTCTTGTACATGAATGAACTCCAGTAAAGTCAAACAAATGTATTTATTCGCATGAAATGAAAGTCTTTCTATTAAGGACTTCAGAATTTGGTTCAAAAATTTGTAAAAGAAAGAAGTTTAGAGAGGTTCATATATTTGATGTGAGTTAATATTAAACTTATATGTGCTTAAAGCTCAGTTTAATCTAAAAGTTTGTTGAATTGTATTGCTTCTTTCAAATCTAGAAATGTTTAAGCTAAATTTGTATATATTTACTTGAACAGGCAGGAAAAGAAAACTGAACCCTAATCTGAAAGATGAGAACAGTAAGTCATAGAATTTTCTATGTTAATGCTCACAGCTTTTTCTCTCTTACCACTAAAATCTTTATAAACCTATAGATGGCAACTTAATGTTACATCAAAACAGGGTAGTTCTGAATTTAAATTCAATGTTTCCATTTTCTAAAAATGCAGTATCTAGCATTATGACTTTCTCTTTTTCTAATTTATGAATATTTATTCCCTGTCATGGAGATGCAGATAGCTGGCCTATATAGCTTGCTATACAACTTTGTATACTAACTGCAGTTTTAGTAGCCTTATTTTAGCAGGGTACACACAGAAAGCTGGTTGTTTTGGAAGGGATTAAGATTTTTGTGGTAATAGTCTGTTATACTTTTGCCTCAGGCCACAGGTTTTAACAACAAATAAAGTCATGCCTCATTTATCTGAAATATTAGATCGTCCACTGAGACACTCTTCATCTCACGACTAAGTGACTTTTCTAGACATCCAGAAATTTTTACATTGCAGAGCAGAAGTAATGACTAAAAAAGTATCAGGATGCTGTTGTATACTAAAATTGAACTGAAAAAAAATAAACCACCATACAAAACTACAAAAAAAATATGATAAGAAAGCTCTTAAAACACTTACTTATATAAATTAGTTTTGTAACCTATGAATTAAAGTCTGATAGGTTAATTTAATGTCAGGAGAGAGACTGTGACCAGTGTTAGGTATGGTGGTACTGGGTTCAGCTATAATTCCTTGGTGTTCAAGCAGACCCTAACACAGTCTATGATAGGCAGTCCCCAGGAATATGAATGTTTCTCTCCCACAGATCAAAATTGGAGCAAAATTGTGATGGAGCTGACCAAGAGGTCTCAAGAAAGAATACATAGCAGTTTCTAGACACATAGTCAGCTGTGGGCTTTTCCAAGGACAGGATTTGCTGGGAAAGCCACCCATGTTTCTCACTGCTAAAAAAACAATAAATCAAGAAGTCACCAGCTTAAAAAATAACTTGCATAGACAAAATAAAAACTAGGGATTGGACAGAGGGCATGAATTCACTGATTCCTCTGTCACCTCAGATTGTAGTGCTTACATCTTACTCGTAGCTCTCCAATCCACCGCTGTCAGTCAAAAAGACACTTTCAGAAAAATACTTTCACCTTTTAGAACTCAGCACTTGCTGTAGTCAAAGGCCTTTTCTTATTTTTCACATGAAACTTTCGTGGAATCATGCCATGTGCAAATGAAGAAAAGCTCGAGGCAAGCAGCAATCTGGAGGACAGCGCTGGTGCGTGTCTGGACATAACTCCAGCGTACGTTAACTGAGCACAGCGTGGCTTCCTGTGGCTTCTTGATTAAAAAGTGAATTTTTTCACGTTGTAGGCCCTAGCCTCCTCTGTGCACTTACTGAAATGAAGACATTAAAGGAGAGGCAGCTGCTTTTTTTGTGGTTTTGTTTAACTTCTTCATTTTAATGACCGAAAATCTTTGTGCTATTGCAGTAAGTCATATGACAAACATTTATATTTCTCAGCATCATATATTTTTAAGAAACACTGGAAAGAACCTTTTTTCCATGATGAGTAGGTAGGTGAAGCATAGAAGCCACAGATACTTTACCAGAGAAACTTGGAAAAGAGCCACATGTCCCTGGTTACAGTAACAAGGATTGTTCTTGTTATCGTTTTAATTTACAGCTCAAGCTGTATCAGCACTGAAGATGTAAGACATTTGACCTCATCACTGAAGTCCCAGTTCTGCAAACTTTTATTCAGATGCACAGATTGTACTGACAAACGTTTTTGTCAATTCGGTTGTATGGCTGGTGGTCAGGGATAGCTTTGATGTAATAGAAAATTCAGAATTTGGACCACAGATAAGAGAGGGACAGAGAATTCTTCCCTGTGAAAAGATTGCAACAGGTTGTCTTTGTAATTAGTGGCAGCTTTAAGGAGTCATTGTAACTTCAGCATGGCCCTGGAAAGCTAGCATACAGTGAAGACAGGGCTTTGACCCTTTACCACTCAATTGGTAAAATCAGACTACTTCTTAGATTAAATTATTGCAGATTTAAAAAATAATATTATTCCATTTTCTGTCTTTAAGGAGATGATTGTAACTCTCAAACTGAGGCTTTGTACTTGTCAACTGTCACAGCTTCAAGCAACAGTGGGAATGTGGGTCTGTGAAAACTTCATCTCACATGCCATAATTTGCACTTTCTGTATCTGTTTTTGGGGACTTCAAAGAAAAGTTACAGCACTTTAGCTTCACGACGAACAGCAAACTCATGGGGATTTATTGGCACTGCAGCAACGGAAACCTATGCCTCTTCAGATACTACGTTGCGAAGTTACTGAGAATTATGCTGTCATGAAATGTGGTTTACCACATTGTGAAGAGGTTATGTGAGTGACTTTGATACACTTTGCCATTGGACTTACTTACTGTTGTTGCAGGAATTTTTGTTTAAGAATGCCTTTATTAACTGTTCCAGTCTCAGGAATGGTGCTTGGATTCAAACACCTTGTGGGAATTTGAATAAAAGGTGTACATGCTATCTTACGTCTAGACAGTTATCTTTCAGGTGGTGACATCATTGCATGCCTGTATCTCATTTTCAAACTTTCCAATAAATGAAACAGGAGATTACCACAAGTATCCACCAGCATGGCAATATACGGAAGATATTTCATATCACAAAATCAATAAGAGGTTGAAGTGAAATCAAAAGACAGAAAAAAAATATAATCCCAACACCAACAGTAAATCAGCATTACGTCACAGAAGAGAATTTGAATGTGCAGTCTATGTAAAACCCCAGGTAAAAAGCCACATGATCTGTGATGCTATGCTATATGACACTAAGGAGTTTTGCATTTGAACAGATTACTCAACAGAATTTTCTTTAGGAGGAATTTGGAAGCAAAAGTGAAAATGAATCTCAGCCAGATTTCTCCTCTGATTATTTTTAAACAATAATTTTATCTTTTCTCAGAGGCATGCCAAGCACTTACCTGTTTTACTTTCTATGACTGGAATACCTAGAAATGCCTCATTTCACTCCAAATAAACTGTGTGCTGGGCGTAGCTTCTACAGTGCCAGTTTTGAAAAAATGCCCAACAGGAAACAATTTTGCGTCTTAGATAGGCATCAGATAGTGAAGCAAGGGCACCAGGTATGATTTGTCATATTATTTTCAAAGAGCACTGTTTCTGGTGAGCTGCATTTCTCCTAAGATAGATGTACTAGGATTGAAGAAAGGTGTTCACATGGAAACTATGTTTTTCATTGTCTTGCTCTCGGAATATTGTTATCTGTTTTACAAAAGATACTGTATCATTGATGTTAAAGTTTTCTTCATAGCACTTGCTCTGGGTTTAGATGGGAGCTGCTTCTCCAATGTCACATTGCAGCTATTTACTTACTCCAGCACAAAGTGGACCTACAGTACTGCTGTGAGACCAGAAAGACAACAGTCACACTCTCTTCTGTTTCACTAGGATAGCAGGGTTGCTGTTGATTTTACTTGTGAAAGAAAAATGAGTATCTCTCTGTCATCACCTCTACTTTAATGTCTATATATTACACCTTTAAATACTCATTTGCAGCCACTGGATTCAGCTGAGATAAATCTACACTAGGCTTGCTATGTCCTTGCTGACATGGCAAATCAGGTAGATATCAGAGAATCAGAGGCAGCTTCTTGAAGCGTTGCTTAGCTTCAGACGCAGTAACAGCTTGGGAACTGCCCTGGCTTGCACCATCAAGTAATACTTAAGGGTCAGTGCATAAGGTGAAGCAGTTTCTCCCAGTGTCAGACTTGAACTCCAATGGGAACTATGAGCCCCTTCTGTTGGCAACAGTGCAAAATATAACCCACTGTCTTCCTGGAAGGACTTAACTTGGCATTTTTCCGTTTCTCTTTTCCTCATAACCACGAAATGGAAGTAATTAAAAATGAATTAATATGGATGACTATAAATAGTACATCACAGCCTTTGAAATGATATTACTGTGACTACCATTGCACCTTACTGAAATGAAAGTAATCCTTACATTATACTGCTGAGTAAATGTTGCCTTAGCGTGGAGACAGGGAAGACCAGGCGTGGGCAGCACTTCTGCCCATTCTACAGGCATAGCAAACATTACCCTGCTTTCCCTCTTAATGTCTCTCTGTACACTGAAAGGTTTCACCAGGCATCCCTAGGCAGAGGCAGCTCAGCTTTGCACAACAATCCTATGCCCTATCCACTCCATTTCATATGAAAAGAGCAATAGTACTATTTACTGCAATAACCATAAGAAATCTATCTCGGTTTACAAGTTTCTGTTTTTACCAGCTTTCAGTGGCTACTTAGGAACTGCAGGAAAAATAAATTGGGATGATTGTCACATCTTAGCATGTGTTTGTCTGTTTGTCAGTAGCTTGACCAGTCTTTATGTGTCTATGAATTAAGGCATGAGCTGTTTTTTACTGTAAATCATTTAGCATATGATATGTGTGTGATACGATGAGTCTCCCTGTTCTTTCTGCTTCAGCTACTGTTTCACATGTTGTTATCTTGAAATAGCTGAAGTAAGAGTTTTCAGATACAGATAAACTGTCTGCAAAATGTTTGAAGAGCTTGGTTGGGTTTTTTTTATATAGTTTTCAAGTTTACAGTGAGTCAAGAGCTGATATTATAAAACTATAAAATATTAGATATTGTCAGATGTAATATACAGATTAGATTGTAGGGATTGACTTTAAAATTACTTAGATTCTCAACTAGCATTTTAGAGTGGCGTAGTGGATATTTTACGTAGGAATTTTCTGTTATCTTTTCTGCTAGGTACCTCCTTTATTCATCTTCATACATTTGTCCCAACTAGGAGAATATCATCAGCAGTAGCATGTTAGTGTACTGCATATAGGCACGGATTCAGTTAAGGTTGGTGGAATGTTTGTATGAAAAGACGCGCAAAGAGTCTGCTCATTCATTTATAGTCATCAAAAACGTAGTTCACTGAATTTTAATGATGACCATTTTTTACAAGCAAGTTAAAAAAATTGGGGTTTAAATATTTAATTATTCTTTTCTGGCAAGGGAACACTACTTTTGCAATCCTCTGACCCGCTTTACTATGAGTGAGATACTTGCTATTTTAGTACAGGAGCAACTGGCAAGTTGGGTGATTAGTCTTCTTGCTCATTCCTCACCTCTGCTTTTTACCATAGATTTTAAGGGCTTGCAGTAAGCTCATCTGGACTTTTCTACCACAGCAACTTTTTTAGTACCTGTGCGTTGCAGCTTGCTCTGGGACTAAATGGACAGAGGAGAATAAGGTTATCTCTGTTTTGGCCCATGTTCGCTTTCATACTGGCAACAACCTAAAGCCGCTCTATTTACTTGATTTCAGTTAGCACAGACATGGATGGCTGAAAGCAGTACTTAACATCAAGAATGTTACTGTCTTTGGAAAAAGACTGAAGTGGAAGAGGGGTTTCTAATGGCCAGTCGAAACATGTCACAAGACTTAGGTCTGCATACTAGAAAATTGCCTGCTGATTCTGATCATGGCTTACTGGGAGCAGTTGAAAATGCCTTTTAGAAGTTTGAATTGCTAATGAACAGAACCTTTCTTAAGGTTCTGTTCATTAGCAATCTTTCTTAAGAAACGACGTAGAATTTCTTCCTTCATCTGATGGAAACATGCTGCTTGCCACAAAAACCAGTATCTTCCTACTTCACAAGAAAAGCAAAGGAGAAAGGTTTTACAAACTGCCTCTACACTGTAAAGAATCACTGTTACTGAAACAGTGATCTTCAAAGTTGGTTTTTTTTCTGTGGGGGTAGAGGTCAACTATGTGACCTCCAGAAGGCCCTTCTCACACAATTACCTTTGTAAATTTGTTGTTCAAATTATCTTCCGTATCCTTTTAAAATCATCTAGCTTTTCTTATACTCTGATGAAATTGTAGCCTGAAAGAATAGTCCCACATCTATGACTGTCATCTGGTTTGACAAGGCATCCTGGTTTTCCTCAGCATGGTGCTGAGTGTGTCCGAAAATACTATTTTATAGCCAGTGCACTGTAAAATTTCACTCAACTTCAATATGCAGCCATATGTTAAAAAGCAGCTGACATGGGTAAGTCCACTCTGCAAATATTGTTAAAACCTGACTTGAAAGAAACATTAATCGAGTTCAGATGTATTTACTTTTGTCTTTTATGCTTACTGCCCTTTATTTGCAGCTGAGGTTTGTTTACTCACAACTATCTTTCCCTAATGGGCTTTTCCAAGTGAGAAGTGAAATGTCTTTCATGCAAAGTCTGTGTTAGAAAACACTTCACGTAAGGCAGTAAAACAAGCTGTAGGCAGTAGAAATTTGAAGAGTGGGTTTAACTGCATTCCTTGTACCCACGTGTTTTTCAGGTAGTGGGGCAAGATGATTACATGATTCTCAGCTGGTGAAGACAGGGCTTTCTGTGGTGAGATGGGGAATCTAGACAGAAATTTAGAGTTCTTATTGCAATGAAAATATTGCTGGCAAGAAGATTGCTGTGCTATGGGGTGACTGCATTTGTGTATGAAACTGCCTTTTTTCATGTGAGATGATGACCATAACATATTCTTCCAAGATCTAGAATAGATAATTGTCAGTCTTAACATTGCTGCAGCTTGGCAACAGCTATACGTAACTGCTAGGTTGACAAATCGTGAAACAACTCTTTCCATCTTGTATCCATGGAGAAGTAAAGTAAAACCTGGCAGAATAAAGAAGCCAGATATCAGTGAAGAGGCTGTCACTGAGAAAAAGAGAAGTTTTTGGTGGGAAAGGGGAACAGGGGAAGGTCAACAATTTTTGTTTCAAGAGGGACTTTTTACAATTTTTGTGATAATAGTAAAGTCAGGTGAAGCACTGTGAGCTCAAAGAATTTCCTGGTTCATGCAAGAAGCCATGAACTGCTGAGGGATGCTTCTGCGCATCCCCAAAGTATTGCAATCTCAGTTAGTGGAGCTGTCTCAGACTGGTGAGAAAACTGGAGCAGCAAGATAACAGTAAATTTATTGAGCAAAAGCAGCATATTTAGAACTCCATGTAAAATTGTCCTGGTTTGAGTTAGAACAGAACAATTCTGTTCAGTTATTTTACTTTTCAGTTCAGCTTCTTCTAAGAACTGTCTGAAGTTAATGGCAGATTTTTGCAGACAGTGTCTCCTTCTAGCAGTGATAATACTTGATGTTTAGAGTTACTAAAGAGTTGCCAAGGATTGGTACGCAGACCAAGGCCACTGCCGGATCTTGTGCACCACATTGGGGATGCAGAAAGTAAAAGGCCGCACCTGCGGGGAGGAGCGGACAGGACAGGTGACCCTAAACTGACCAACAAGGTATTCCAGCCCAGATATGTCATATTTGGCACAAACCTGAGAGATCACGAGGGTCAAGCTCTCTTCTTCAATGTCTGGCATCGAAGGAGTACTCTTTCCATTCTGCCTTTGATCCTGTTCTGTGTGTTCCTGAATCCAGTTCCAGAATCCAGCTCCTGAACACAGTTCCTGTCTTCCACTAAGTGCAGCCTGGGACTTTCACAGTGCATGCTCCACAGCATCAGTGGTGACGGTGATTTAATTGCCATCAGGGGAGGGTGCATGTGTGTTTGGTTTGATACTGGTTTTGCATATATTTGTACATATTCCATTTTATTATTATTATTTTGACAAAAGTCTTTCATTTTCTGTATGTTTGCTATGCATAACTCATGATCCTAGAGTTGTGAAATAAAATGTAAACCACAGACTGTAGACACGGATTTAACAGTTTAACTTCAGAAATTTGGTTGGGTCAGTTATTCTAGGACTTCCACAATGCTGAGTTGTACAATTGCACTGCACGTTGGAGAGAGAAAGGTGGAAAACACCCAGGGGTGTGAAAAACTTTATTGCATCATTCAGGTCGGTTTTGAACAAACCATTTCAGGGCATCAGCCAACTCTGTTCAGTTCGCTGTTGACGGCTTCGCCCACTTTCTGATACTTTGGAAAAGGGAGTTATGCTGGAAGTCAAACTGTGCACTGGGATAACAATGTTCCTGGTGCTTCCAGGTGTCTGGCTACAGTCTGAAACATGGAGATTTAGTTGTGCATCTTGCCTGACAGAACTGCTAATAGGCAGAAACAGAAAGGTTCTTAACTAAAATAGGGAAAGCTGTGAAGAACTGTAGGAAGTGATTAGCAAAATCAGCTAGACAGATGGGCTCACAGTCATAGAGATGGCCAAGGATTTTCTCAGGTCAAAGGTTATCAACCTATGCGTCCTCTCTCCATCAAGTCTTTTATAAATCACACATCTTTTATTTATCTGCGTATTTTCAGCTTCATTCTTTAATTCATCTGCCGTTGGTTCCCTGTCAGCTACAGCAGCAATACTGCATATATAACTTAGCTTCAGTTCTGGTCTACATGTGTGACTTGATCCTTAAGATGCTATCTCAAAACAAGATCAAAATTGAGTTAACTAAGCTTCCTGTTTCCAAGCCTGCATAATTGTCATTTTTGGCATTGTCCTTTGTACTACTCGAGTACTCCTTAGGTTTTGTCTACCTGCCTGAGAGGGAAGATATGATTTCTGTTAAGAAAAAGATCTAGTTTAGATACTGGAGGAATAGTTCACCTGGATATAAAATTGTTTGAAAATCAGCAGTGGCATATAAACAGAAGTATAAAGTGGCTTCGTGCTAAATGCAGTGTGAAGATTACACTTCTTCAGAGTTTTAGAGTTCAGAGGCTCAGAGGAAGTTTTTTAGTGAAAGTAGTAGAGCAAAACCCAAACTTGTTTACAGCTAGAGCTCAATAATTTTATGGAAGGGATGGTATGACTTGGATCTTGTGACATCAGAGTTGTGGACATGGTAATCATGAGCCCTTCTCTAATTCTGTGTGCCTGTCTTTAAAAGATCATATAAACTCTTTTTACCACATGCTGAGGTCTATACTTGTGAGGACATCAGCTTTCTTGAAGTTTTAACATTTGAGACACTGCTTCCCACCTAGTAAGTGTTGCCTGTGTTAATTTTCCTTCATAATCCTCCTTAATAAAAAGAGAATCAAACTGCAGTTATCCACTACAGAGTTTATACTCAAAGACTTACCACTTAGGCCAATGAACAAGAAACAGGTTTGTTGTTTTAATTAAAAAAGTGCCCTTGGTGTCTGGCCAGATGCTTGTGCAAATCTGGGTTTTTCCCAGGAGAACAAGAACACATGCACTGCTTTGAAACCTTACTCGTAACAAGAAAGAGGTTTCATCTTGCAGTGTTATGAGGTAAATGCTCTAGTAAAGGGTCCCACTGCTAGTTTAGAAACCAGAAGCCCCACACCAAAAATAGAGAACAAAGTAAACAGTTACTGAGTTCTACGTGGCAACTGCTGTGAGCTAGCCATTCCCATGTGTAGGATGATGCTCAGGCTTGCTCCACGCCAGCCTGTCCCCTCACAGTTGTCCTCCTGCAGAGGACAGGTACGAGTTACTGCCCTGCCTGCTGCTCAGATTCTGCAGGCGCTGGCCAGCTAACCTCTGTGTGTGCCATTCACAGGCACATGGCATGGCTTTTTACAGAACTTGGCTTTGTGCAATGAGATACACTCAGTGAAGAGCAGCTACAAAAGCATTTGAAACAAATCATGCCAGCCAGTCTGTGGGGGCAAAAGTGACACATCCCAATTTAAGTCCCTCCTTGTGACTATGAATGTCCCTGAGAGTCTTTTAAATTGTTAATCAAATCCAAAAAGCCACAGTGAGCTAAGAGAAATAAAACTAGCACGACTTAATGGAACGTGACTTGTATTTTCAGACTAATTCTTTGAGTTTTTCCACCTTGGTAGATTTAAGTTGAACTTTTTATCAGTGTTTTAACAGCATCTTTTAAAAATCCACTTTTATTCATGGAAACAGAGGTTCCTCCTCTGGCTTTTGGAAGGCTGAGACAATGGGATAAGGTTGTGCTTGTTTTCCTTCAAAAACTGGTAACTGGAGATCTCAGTTCCACAAGCTGTTGTGTATGAGCAGATGTGATACATTTACAGAGGCACACTAAAGTACAGCAGACTGCACCATAGCAAATATACTTTAATGCAAGGAAGTACTTACCTGCTTTCATAAACTGATTGCCCAAACAGTAGGCTATACACTCCAGTGTCACAGTACCATGTGTATTTGAACTTCTAGCTCTGGGAAACAGTTGCTGCTAAAAGTAGCAGCACAATAGCTGACTATGTTCCTAAAAAAGTAAAAGTAACTGCATTGAAAACTCAAATGGCTCCTCTCAGAATGAAGTAAGGTACTCTGTTTCAACCCTGTTTTCCATCCTGGTATGAGTTCACTCAAAACAGAGGCTACTCTTTTGTACTGAATTTTGCTATTTGTCATCTGATCTATTTCTTAAGAAGCTCAGAATTTTCTGAGAAAGGGATTTAACTAGCTGTCTTTGTGTTTTTGTAATCCCTCAAAAGAGTATCTCCTATCTGAGAAGCTTAAAGTGTTTTTCAAATGTGTGTAAACACCATAAGACTGTTTTACTGATGGAGAAGGCAGGCATGTACCTTAATAAAAACAGACTGAAGGATATCAAAGGAATAAAAGCTGCATCTCTGGAGGTTTTGCTACCAACCCCATATAACCAGTTTTACTAGGTTTACAGGGCAAAATAAGTGTCAGTGAGCTGCACGATCAGGGTAGCCTCACAAGGGGCTATGAACCACGAGCAAAGGGCACGAGCACCAAGCCCTTCCCAGCGCAGCCCAGCCCCATGGTGCCTAAGCAAGACCAGGGCAGGTGACACAATCTCTCAACAACCCCTTGACAGCCAAGGTACAAGTCAGGTCCAAGACCCACCCAGGGTTCAGCCAGCCAGGTCTGGAGACAGTGCAATCTATACCACGGGCCCACAGTGTGTCTAGGAAAAGCAGTGAGTCAGGATAGCAGGGGACAAGGCTGGGCACAGACCATGCAAGTCTTGGATACATGGGCATGAGCTCAAGACGGCTCCTGGGACTGTGGATAGAGGGTATGTTGGTGGGGTCACCAAGGGGGCCAGGCAGCAAAAGCCTACTGGTGGCATGTGGCAACCTGGCAATGAGAAGTCTGTTCCCTTCTGTAACACAACCTCTGTTCATTATTACTAGTTTTAATAGTAATCATCTCTATGCAAGAGCAGGACATCTCCTGTCACTGCTGTCCTTGGAGCAGCTACTTCTGCAGTATCTATACTTTGCCTGCTTTAGCTGTTGTATTTTATTACAGCCTTGCAAGTTACTGTTTTTCAGTATTAAAGAGTTGAGTTTAGTGGGGTTTTTTTGCAATAGGGAAGTGTAGATGCATAGAGCTATCACATTCATACCCAAATATAACTGTCAGTTAACAAAAATCAAAATTTGTTAACTTCCAGTTGATTTTCATTGCACAGCAACAACAATTTTTTTTCCTTAGGAAAGCAGGAACAGTTTGAGCTCCGAGACGAGATTTGGAAATCTCTGAGCAGAATCACAGCTGACTTGACCCCTATACCCTCTCAAATGGACTTGTCTCCCTGAAAACATGAAAGTAATCAAAAATCCCAAAAATCTGTCCCAGCTTCTATATAGTGAGGCTGAGCTGACCACAGTGCTGCTAACAGAGCTTACCACAAGTTAGGTGGATTGCTTACATGCTTTAGTGACCTAGGAACTTCTCTCTTTATCAAAACATATTCGATTAAATCTAATGACATGCCACCTCAGGGGTGCTTCCGACAGCTGCACGGCGTGACTTTGCAACTTTGCTACTTCTCACAACACATCAGACCAGAAGATCAGCAGGGCTGATAAAGCAAAAGCAAAGGGCAGAGACCTTTCTTGCAGTACTTCTGCATTTACTGTACAACCACGATCAGCCACGGCCTTTAACATCAACACAGTGTTATACAAGATGTCATGGTATGGAGCCAAGTGATTTTCAGTTGAAAACATCAGCTCAAGTACTACAGAAAGACCTAATACCAAACAAAGCAATGGAGAACTATAAACAAGATCTCATAATCAGATCCCATCTTTTACTGAAAAAAAAATAATTAAAAAATGGCAAACTGCAAGAACAAAGCAGTACTATTAAAATAAGACAATGACAGATACTTTCAGCACCCCCTCTCCCTCTCCCATAAGAAGGAACAGGCTGCTAAAAGTCTGAGGCATGTTCTACGAAAGGTGTAGAAAAAAAGTAATTTCATAGCTAAGCTAATCATGTGGCTATTCAGTTATTCAGTTCCTGTCCTGGCTGTGGAGCACGTAACCCTAGCATACTGTGTGTGTCAAATAGCAACAGAATTTAGAGTTCCTCTAATCGGGAATACATTAGAAAATTAGGAACGGTTTCTTTGTATTCTAGACTAATGGTTTTCAGTCCTGTTTTCTGTCTGGTTCCTTTCCTCTCCCCCTGCCCTCTTCTGCGTATTTCCTATTTCAAATTTCTCTTTAGCAGTATGTGCCAACAGCCACAGCAAAAGCAAAAATAAAATGACAATGCATTTGTTAACATTTTTACATACATAACTAACATCAGCTAAGTCTGAATATCACTGTCTGGCTGATGTTTCAAATAATCCCTTTTTGCTGGTAAGTCTCTAAATGCTTTATTTTACGAATATAAATCTGAATATTTTATGCTATTTGACTGGGGTGCCATTTCAAGTCAGACTCTACAAATACAATCAGACAAGCTGTCTGATGCCTAAGCACTGTGCTGTGTCCAGGGATGCTGGGTATATATGAGTTGATGTCTCTGAATGACATGAGAACAACAGCTCAAGTTACTTCTCTTAGGAAACGCTGCTGAGAGATAATTTTTCTTTCTTCATTTTTAAAAGACTATTTGCTGTGCATTAGCAGCATATATGCATTTTGTAACACAGAGACATCCAGAAATCCAGCTCTAGTGTTCTTTCAGTTTCAATGACACCTCGCCCTTGCCAAACAGGCATGACTGTGGTACCTCCCATTGCTACAGAGATGAAAGATACTTGCATTTTACCTGTCATTTATATGTTGAAACACCAGATTGCTAAGTGGTTCCACCTGTTTCATCATTAATAAAATTATAATGTCCTCTTCTTGGTGCAAATTCCTGTATTTCTTCACCTACTGTATTCTTCTACTGGCAGAAGTTCAATTTTCAGCTCTTTAATTTGGATTTTCATATCACACTGTCTTCGGACCTTTACAGCCACATTTGCAATACAGCACAGGACTCTGTAATACGTGCATTTTATTTTGCTGTCTCAGCAAGAGATACATTATTTTGACATCCAGTTCTTAGTGGGAGTATGAGGAAAGAGGGATGAAATGTCAATAGTTCAAGGACTACTATAAAACTTAGAGAAGTGGATCACAGGATGGAAGTCTCATAAGACCAAGAATGTCACATGGCTCAAGACAGCATGTGCTCATGAACAAGCACTTCCTTTAAATCCAGCTTTTCTCCAGATTTTGCTGAGCAGTAGCACAGCTATTTTTACCATGTATACACAGAACTAAATCCTGAGGAGTGCTGAACTATTACAAGTCCCTTTATGTTCAACAGAAACTGCAAAAACTAAACAGCTTCAAGCACTAGATTGGTACACTGCATTTTTCTACTGATTTCAGTTATGCATGTTCTGCTCTTTATTACAAGCCTTGCAAGCTTGTAATTTTTTCCAAATAAAAAAGCAAAGATTGCAAGAACGGTTTTGCCTGTGTGCTTTCCCATAAGCTCTCAGATACCTATCAGGGTAATTAAGCAGAAAATAAAGTTTTGCAAATCCATCTATTAGAAATTAATTTGTAATTGGTGATTCACTAAGGTTCCTTTTTATGTCAATAAATATTAATTAGAACTCTATTTATACATGTTTTCTCGATGCTCTGTCAAAGACACAAGCGTGGCATTATGAAATGTGTTGCCTGAGTAAAAGTTGAAGGAGGATCAGATATTACTGTGGATGAAGCATAAGAATTTTGCCTTAGTTAGTGTTGGGGACTGCTCATGGACTATGTATTATGTATCCCAAATGCAAGTGACACAGAAAAGACTCTGATTATGATTCTGGGAATTATGATTTTCATTCTTTATGTAATCTTCTTCATGCTCTTCAAGGAACAATAGATACTGGCTGATCCACCGATTTCTGAAAAAATCATAACATAGGGAGAAAACATACGTCTGCAACATGACAGCCTATTGTACTCACTGATATACCTCCTTTTGTTTATTCCGCACCTATCCAAAAGCAAGCTTCACTGGATACTCTCTAGGTCTTTCTTATACTAGAAGGAACAGTGAAGATGAGGTCCTAATTCATCCTGTTGAGTTTGATAGATTTTGCAATATTTTCCTCTCATCTCTTCTGTAATTCCCATGTAAACACAAGCCACACTCACATAAGAATGGACATGCAAGCAGCCTGTTCTAGTTCCACCTCTCTATCTGATCAGTCTTGAAGGTCAATAGTGAAACATATGTATGTCCACATATCTTCCATGTACTTTCACATTTGCAGTCCTTTTCAGGTCATGTACAATAATTTTCCACATCCTGTTCACTGAGCTTAACCCTGGGTCAGATCCCAGCCAGCAGCCTGCAGTCCTGAGGCCTTCTGTCATTCTTTTTGCCACTGATGCCCTTTTTGACATGGAAGGGTGAGAACAGCCAACAATGTTCGAGTGACATGAGCGCCTTGAACTCACACACTGGTAAAATAATGCTCTCACTACTATCAGTAATATTGAGTTGGCATTGGTTAGGGTAGAATGCCAATGATTTTAAAAGTGTTTAAGAGTTAATATTATAGCCCTGGTTTAGGAGTGCATTAAAAACGTATTTCACTAATTTTCAGTGTGCGAATAAAAAGCTCTCATTTTTACAGTAGGGCACACTAAAAGTACTGAAGTGTTTGAAGCATTTAAGCATCACTGAAGCCAATGTGAGTTACCGAGGCACTTAACACTCTTGAAAAACTGAAGTCTTCTGATTAAACATCTTGCTGCATCTGTCCTCTATCAGGCACGTGCATCTTCAATGTATCTGGGATTGGAGCAATTTTCATTACCTACATAAGAAAACATAAAGCTAATTCTTAATAGGGAAGTATAGTATTTTTAGTAAAACCTAGTAATTAGTCTTAATAAGTCTGTAAATATGCCAGTCACTTTGAGACCTGTGTTTCCCAGGATTGTTTCAGAACAATTTGTGCTGTGCTTCAACATATGATTCCAAAACAATGAGTAATGGAAACATTGCTGCCTGAGCATGTCCTCATTTTACATCAATTGCTCTTTATTTACTAAAAGTATTAAGCCAAGTCCTAAAGCAGTATCCAGGCTGGAAAACTGACGTCTAATAATACAAAACGTTTACCAAAACAGGTAAGTGTCAATGTACGGAATTGTATTTTGTCCTGCCAGCATTCCAAACAACTCGCTTCCCACTCAATAGTTTTGTGGCTATTGTCTACAAAAGCTGAAACACTTCTCTTTTTTTCATTAAGATCATATCACTAAAAAGAAGTGCTTTGGTTACAGTTAGGAAAATGTCTGTTTAACTCTGTCAAGGAACTGCTGAAATGTTGGCATGGTTCAGTGACTGAAGAAGCGTGGCTACTGGAGTGTAGCCTAAAAGCAGAAGTTCACATAGCACTTCTCCTTTTATTTGGTTGTTTTGATACTAATTTACAGGTCCTGAAGAACAAGCTCTATAGCTCCACATAGCGTTTATTTGCAAATGTCAAACCTCTGAACATGTCACAGGATAGAGATTTTTCTAAATGTGGATGAAGTCAATCAACTCTCTGTACTTTTTTCTAATGCATTCTTTTTTAATGGGTTTATTTTTCTGTTAAGTTGTTTAAGATTTGTGAAGTCCATCTAAGAGTATCACTGACACTATTCACACATTTTGTGGGTGTATATTACCAGCTAATCCTGATGTTTTATCTTTTGCCCCTTCAGATCTTCAGTTTAAGTACAAGTTTCTGCTTGACAAGCAGCTTAGGATGTCTCCTTGACTAATTTACACATGTAAAAGCCTGAGGAGGCACCTGTTATTAGCAGGATTTTTAAAACAAAGACTTCACAGAATCACAGAATTGCTATGGCTGGAAAAGACCTTTATGACTATCAAGTCAAACCATTATCTAACCCTACGAGGGCCACTGCTACACCACATCCTTAAGCACCATATCTAGGTGGCTTGTAAATACATCCAGGGATGGTGATTCAACCACCTCCCTGGGCAGCCTGTTTTAGTCTTTGATAATTCTGTTGGTATAGAAGTTTTTCCCAATGTTCAACCTACCCATCCCACCCGCACCCCATGTGTAACTTGAGGCCATTTTTCTCTTATCCTGTCAGTTGTGATTTGTGAGAAGAGACCGACCCCCACCTCACTAAAGCTTCCTTTCAGGTAGCTGTAGAGAGCAATAAGGTCTCCTCTCAGCCTCCTTTTCTTCAGACTAAGCAAGGCCAGCTCCCTCAGCTGCTCCTCATAAGAGTTATTATCAAGGCACTTCACCAGCTTCATCACTCTCCTGGTGACTTCCTAGAGACCACACAGATGTCCCTGCATGGTCTCAGACCAGAAGTCAGAACATTTGGCATGTTAGGAGTCTTAGTGTATCACTCAGTCATATATGAACACAGTGGTAGTGGTCACTTCTGTCACTGAGCTCTGGATTGAAGTGGGCACGGGGGTTCCTGGAGCCAGGGAAACCAGAGAAAGGGCAGAGACACCTGCCAGGAGCTGGCAGCTCTTGCTGGTGAGGCTAAGGCAAACAGGGTGTGGGGCTGCAGCCAGGG
>VWZK01015073.1:0-21466 GCA_013396935.1 Baryphthengus martii
GGAGGAAGAAGCTCTCTGGTGCTTAGCCACCAGATGGGATTAAGCCATGACAATATTGATGAGGATCTCTTACACAGTGCTGGAAACCATTTCATCAGGCACCATTTGATGGGAGAAGCTGGAAAATGCCAATGAATCCCAGCTGTCTTATACCTGGGGGAATCTGACGAGAATAACTCAGGGCTGAATGAGTTGGCAATAGCTCTTGGAGCAATTCCTGCTGCCTTTCTTCTACGGCAGGTGAGACTTTCCAAAAGCAATAATTTGCTAATATTTAGCAGTGATCTAAATCAGAGTTATAATGTTGAAAAAACATGAATGCCTAGATTACACAGTCCTACACACAGAGTAAGCCTCAAGTTCTTCACATAGGAAAGTTACATTCTGCTTACTTTATAGTTAGGAAAACAGAAGTGTAGAGCTGTTGCTGAATACACAATTCAAAGCTAGTTATGTGATTCAACACTTAGATTCCTCAGTGATACAGAGATGTAAGCATCCCTGAATAATATTTTCTTGTCTTCTTTAGTTGGTTTCAACCCACAATATCCTAAAACTCACTTTTATCCTCTTCCACATATATGACAGCAAAGCGATATCCTTGAGAACAAAATGTGCAGCACTCAGAACAATTTTTAAAAAAACAACAAAACCAACTAACTAACAAAACCCCACCACAAAATGTGCAGAGTTTTTTATACTGTTCTGGTGTTAGAAGTTTCTACAAACTGAAAATCTGGTCTGCTCTTATACTTCAATGACCAGAATTTTCAAAGTATTCCTGATAGAATCTTACCTTGAAGAGGCCTGTAATATGAGTCAGTGGAGGTTAGCATCCAGATATTCCTGGGTACATTTTGTCAGTTTGGCAGTCTTAACAAATATTACCAAGCATAAAGAGGAGAATTGAAAACTTGTGATTGAGTTCCCTAAGTGGAGATCAGCAGAGAAAAAAAGTTATATTGAAGAATATGCGTTTTTTGTTTTGCAGCAGTAAGAAACCAAAGGTAAGCTAAGAAGAGTCTGGATGTCTCACAACTTTCGGCTCTAATGAAAACATTAAATTAGATAGATTTCCTTCAGGTTTTTACTGATCTCCTCTGTTGAAAAATGATCCTCACTCATCTCCAGAACAAAAGACAGCAGAGAAAAATCTTTGAAGAGAAAGTCTTTAATGGGGCCTTATGCAATTTCTTTGTACTTCTCTGCCCTAGGAATAATGAGAAGCTATTTAACTTCAGCAGCTTACAGAGTAACTTACATATTGCTAGAGTTAATGATAGAATAAGTCCAATGCAGATTTATATATTCTAAGGCCAAAAGAGATCATTGTGATGAATAAACCCTGTGTTAGTTCCTATGCTTAATTACTTCCACCATTAAAACTGCAATTTATTTCCAGCTTTCTGAGATCTCTGAATACTACTTCCAGTTGCTAGATTCTGTCCTAGATGAGAAAGTAAGATAAACCAGTTCTGTAAGATATCTCCTTCCTTTCCCTTGAAGTAACTAATGGACAGTAAGCAAATCGCTACTTAAACTTCTCCTTAATAAGCTAAGTTGAGCTGTTTAAGTATTTCACTGTAAGGCAGAGTTTTCAAATAAGCCATACTAGTCCATCTCTGAACCTTTTTCAATTTACCATCAATTTTGAAGACTGATCTGTTAGCAGCTGGATATAGCATTCCACTAAAGGTCTCACCAGCATCATGCACAGAAATAGCACCTCCTCCCCCCTGCTCCTCTCTAGTATATGTATGCATACAGCATCCCATGTCAGAACTCCTAAGATGCACTTCTGCAACTGCCCTGCCAGATTTAGGCAGTTTTCTTTCTCAGACTGTACATTAAGATAGGTGAGTACTTTCAAGTCCAGTTTTATGACCAACATAAAACAATCTAACAATGGGTTGCTGCTAAAAATAATGACTTTCCTTACCCTCTGTCATTTTTTCTGCCCTACTCTTGTGTTCTAACCCCAGTCACCCTGTGCTTGCTGATCTGGCTGATAAAAACCCAATAATTTTAAATGGCACTGTAGTCTTAAGGTACTGATGGTGATATTGCATGCATATAATTAGCAGCTCTTAAATGAAATCAAAGGAGGACTGGGTCTTTAAAGCTGACCAGTGACCCAGCTCTGGCTGGTGACTAGCCAGCAAGACAGATAGCTGACTTAGCCAGCTTCCTGCTCTTTGCAGGAGCTTGGAATATCTGAGACAAATTAGAGGCTCTCCAAAATAGAAACGTGGTGTGATGGCACAAGTTGGGAGAAGCTGTACTTCAGGTTGAATAATCTCTTAGAAAAAAATGCCTTTAGAATCACTGCCCCTCCTTGGGAATTGCTGGAACAGATCTTTCTGTTTCTAGGACTGTCGTATGAGATCTGAGATGAATGCAGCTCTGGACACATGCTGTCCTCTATGTGTCCCCTGGCTTGGCTTTTTTATCAGCAAGAATGGCAACAGCACCGACTGATCTAATCCCAGAAGTCACAGACAGTTAAGGCACAAAGGAACTCAGACAGGCAGGCAGACATCCTGACCCCTTGGCAATTCCAGGTCACCATGGAGGATCTGTCACATCCATTGGCTCTAAGGTTAGCTTAAACAACAAATGGATACCTGCAGCACCAGGTTGGAAGGCAGAGGCAACCAAAAATTAGCTCTGCTGAGATACGTGCAATGCAGGTCACCCAACTAGTCAGTATTTCTATCCTAACCCTTTCTGCAAGCTATGTTTGGCCTGAAGGAGGGTTGGATCTTCTCACTGGTTAGCTGGAGCAGAAGAGGCTTCAAATGTACAGTAGAGAGCTGACCTCTGGTGCTGGGAGCAGGGGTATAGAGTAAAGACAGCAAGCAAGACACGCTCCTGTGCTTCTGAGCACTGTTTCACAGTCTGTGTAGTTCTCTCACTAACACTGCTTTAGACAAATGAATAAAACCAGTTGATGAATGAAAGCAATATGTAGCAACAGGCTACAGTGCTTGGCAGGAGTATTGTTGTTTTCATTTCTGTGCTTTCATAACAGTTCTTCCTCCACAAAGCATCTAATCAGCTGATGCTGTAGAGCAGAAAATTAATGGTTTCCTTCAGAGAGCCGCTTCATGATGCCAGAGAGCACGGCAGGATTGTTTGTAAATATTTGATTAGAAAAAAGCAAGCAAAATTGGTGTGAAAACATGCAAGAATTAATGCTGTGCCACTATCCAATAGGGATATTTATAGTACAGAGGTGATGTCAGACAATATTAACACGTATGATACTACACTAAATGCCTTCACTCACTGGCACCTCTGCCCGTACAAAGCCAGCATTCTCACAGAACCAGGCTGTAAACACCTGATTGACAGAAGCTAACAGTGTTTCCAGGGGGTACATAGGGTGTTCTGTTCTGCTCCATCTCTACACAACACATAAAAGGGAAGGTGCTGGAGCATCCTCAGAGCCTTTGAGTACGCTCTCAGCTCTCTCTTTGCCAATCAAAACAGGGGACAGGGCTCTGGATGAGAATGAGTCCTGCTTCTTTGGTACTCAGTGTTCTTTGAAAATATCATAACAAGTTGCCAAATACATGACCAGTCATTAACTCATGCATGTTTCTCTGTGGATGTTTCCATGCAACAGAAATCTATTTTGTGGAGGAGTTTCTCTTCAAGGAGAGGGACATTGGTAGGGCATAGTGTGATGAGCTTGAAGACTCTCTGCATGCACACCCACAAAAGGAATTTAAAGGTCGCTGCTGCCACAAAACAGCACAGCCACAAGAAAGGACACTCCTCCAGGAAAGACATGTCCTTGCTTGCCCACTTGGCTGAAGTGGGAAATCCTTCATCTGGTTTCCAGTCCAATATCTGTTCCTTCACTTCTAAATTTCAGGTCGGGAAATGCAACAAACCCTCTGGCAAGGCGTGTCATGTGCACTCCTGAAGGTTTTTTTCTCCAGCAAGTGAATCTGACAACACTGAGGTAAACTGCTTAAGAGAAGATAAGAGGCCCCATCTTCCTGAGCTTTAAGACACTGGTCTTAAAAGGGCCACACATTTGTCAGAAGCCGTTAGGCAGAAATAACTCTGTCCTGATACAGAGAAATGATTTCTCAAGGCCCACTCCAGCCTGATTGTGTATCATTCTTTAACTTCATACTTTGACTTTCGTATAAAACCAACACTGCAATAGCCAATTATTAAAATCAAACTGATGTGGTAATTTACAGTTCTTTACAAAAAAAAACAAAAAAACAAAAGGAAAAAACTTATGTTGTAATATAGAAAGTAGACATCATCAAATACCTTCCCAATGAAAACAGTGGGTTGATTCTAATCTTTTTTATGTGAGCAGAAATTAAATGTAATTCCATAGCCAGACATGCTGGTAAACCTAGGCATGAAATCAGAATAGCACTATTTTAGATACTGCTGATTGCCCTCTCCTATCCAGCACAGAAAATACCAGTAAGGTGTGGTAATCATCCAAACTGACAAGAAGCATTCATTGCCCAGTTATCTCAGTCATCACGTGTGGTTTTCAGAATCCCTGCTCTGCAGCTGTTTGCCCAAACTGACAACAATTTCTTTTTCCACTTCAGTTGGAAGTCACATTCCCTCCTCTCTCCTAACTATTTCTGCAGTTATGTAAGTAAACGACAAAAACCATGATTAATAGAGCAAATGGCATCCAGTGAGGCTCGGGGAAAGCTGACAATTCAAGAAATATTAGAATTCAAAGTGGAAAAAAACAATAGCTTGTTAAAATATGAATCAGCTGGTGGTCAATGCAGAACATGCAACTGACTGTCATTTGTACATTAATTGACATATCCTTTTGGCGGCACCTACCTTGAGAGTCCAGTTGAAGTAATTTATACACTGTAGCACAACTCAAAAACCAGCATTACAGCCTTAGTATTCAGGCTGAGACTACATACTGTCAGCTGTAATACCATATGCAAGAAATGATAAGAATTTGTTTCAAAGAAGAAAAGGAAATTGCAATTTTCACAGCATGCTGTGAAGTCTGGAAGGATTAGAGGCTGTCAGAAATCCTGCAGTATAGGAGGCACATAGGAAGAAGCAATGCTCTGATGCCTTTAAAGTATGGGAGATCCCAGCGGGTCCTGGGTTCGGCTGGAAATCTTGAAAACCCTTTTTCAAATCTGAAAATGTTTTTCAAACTTTCCTTTGCAAAACTTAATTAATTCTTCTCAGTGGGAATACAAATTTGGAAAATTACATTAAAAAAATCATCAATAGTTCAGGCACAACAACAATCTAATAACTGCAGATAGACTAAAATGCTTTAAAGGAAGCAAATTAACAGCAATGAGCATCAGACTAGCAAAGATGGATCACCGATTTCCTATTGTATTCTAGGGATCAGAGTAGAGTGAGAGCTGGTCTCACAAGGCATGGGAAACTGCAAAAGTTGCAATGCATAGTCATGAACATACTGGGACCTTCCTTAGGTCACAGAATTCCATTTATTTGGGAACAACTACCTGTACCTTCACGAGGGACGCTGCTTAAGACAGTTGTGCAACACAACCTAGGCATACTATTGACAGGAGCCACCGCAGGGCTGCCAGTTCCTGGAAGCTTATCAGGAGTGCTGCAAGAGCACGAAGGGTTTTTTCCAAGCCTCAGCTTCATTACTTAAACACAAGTTCTGCTTCTGCTTTGTTTCATAACAAAATTTTGCTAGCCCTCATGGAAATAAAGGAAAGTTTTAAAACACTAAACAGATTCCACCCTGAAAGCACAGGAGGCAAATAAAAAGAAATCAAGTCTTATAATCTGTAATAATGTAATGATTTTGAGAGCCTGCCTTGCGATCTCTGAATGATCAGACTTGGCAATACCACCTTCAGTGAAAAATTTCCTATCTACCAAAGAAATTTTCCCTATTCCCTGAAACATGAATTCCCAATGCTTACTAGTATTACCTTTTCAGCTTTGAGTTCTTCCCATTTTCTCACTTTCCTATGTCAAAAAGCTTTTTGCTGAAGACATCATAAATCCTTATTGCATCCAAAACAATTTAAATCACATTATTTTTATCATACACAAAGAGATATATATCCCATCACTTCCCATCTTCTAAAATTCTGTCCCACAGACTGCTTTAGCAATCTAGCTTATTTTGCTTTAAGTACACCTATCAAAAGAACCAACTATTAGTTAGTAGACTTGTTAAGTTCCTACATACAAATAGAGATATTTTGCCTATAGTGGCTTGTAACAGAAATTATTTACATACCCAGCCTTGCCTTGAAGAGTCACTATGGCATGCAACGTAGCATGGGGCAGATCAAGTAATAGAAGTTACAGGAAATTTTGCATGCTTTATTCTGTATGTCCATGCTGATAATTTTCTGTACTATGATGTGACTGTGGGGTTAACTGACATGATGCTCCTCATGCTGATTCATGCAGCTGTCTAACTCATACTCTCTCCATGGATTCTTCTACAGTGTCCAGCATTTTGGTGTGTGCCTAGCTAAGTTCAGAAATAAAGCAATGAAAGTTGAAGTTGGGTTACTAACTAGCCCATTTGGTCAGCATAGTACTGACAGTCACACCACTGCTAATAACGTTTGATTACAAGTTCTGCAGACCTCATGTACAGTGATTTATCTTCTCCCCATCTGAATTAGAGGCAACAGATAATTACATCTCAGCGCAGAGACAAAAGTATTGTCACAGTATGAGATAATCTAATGCAAACAAACTGACTGGAGCAGCATTTTTGAGGATACTTAAGCACAAAAACTCAAAGACATAAAAATTTCTTTCAAACCAGTATATCCACTATATTTCAGCCACACAGCAACATGAGCATTAAGAATTCCAGCAGCACCTTCCACATCACAGGACAGAAGCAGGGATGTTCTTTGTGGCCACCTTCTCAACACACAAAATCTCCCTATTTTACTACCAGAGAACTGCTTGTCAAATTACAGACTCCGCACAGAAATTCACCATTAAAGTAACTCCTTAGCTTGAAAGACTCTAAATAGAACTGAAAAAATGCAGATTATCTGATGATATTAGGCCTGCAACAGTTAACTTAAAAAAACCAAATACATAGAATTCTGTACAAACCATTTGTACAGCCACTGAGTTTTCCAATGGTAGTGCTTCACTACAGAAGCTGCAATCCTATAGTGATCACAGATTAACAATAGCTCTACCTTCTACCAAGGATTTTAAAACTTTTGAGCTTTAATAGTACTGAACTAATTAAACACTGTAAATTATGCACTAGGCTATAAACCAAATTTATGGAGTCAGAAGCGTTCCTTATCTCTGTGGTTGATTTCACAACTACAGTTGCATCTGAGAAACAGAGGAAATAGAAAGACCTCTCAGGTCATTCAATCCAGAGCCTCTTCCTGGCAGGCAACTAGAATAAACCCGTAGCATACCAAACTCTTCCTTAAACTAATAGATGTGCCTGCACTAGCCTTAAACAGCTCTTATGCCTTCTTGGCATTTATCTGCCCTGTTATGGAGCGCTATGGAGGCTAAATAAATCAATTTATTTAGTCTTCCTGTGCGTGGAGACTCTAATTCCTTAGGAGAAAGTGCCATATAAATCTGGATCATTGTTAGGTAAAAGGATTTTACAAAATTCCTGTCCTTTGTTTATTTACTCATGTTAGTGAACCTCATCCTTGAAGTCCTAATGCAAAAATTTAAATCAAGACCAGAGTCTTGCTGCTGTTATCTCTCAGATAGAAAAGCATTGAGATGAGGAAATCTGCTTTGTAGTGCATATCAAGGTTTTAGTAGTGAAAAATAAAGCAAGCAGAAGAAAAACAAGTCCTTTAAACTGCAAGCTGATATGTAAAAATAATTAACTATCTGTCATAAGTTAATACATTATGGCTAAGTAATGCTGACCTGTATTTTATCCAGATTTTACTTTATTGTTTATCTACATAACATTGGGTTACTGGGGGCACAGTATACATTTTGGGGTTGGCTGGAGGTACGACTAGCTGCTCCCTAAGAGATACCCAGGCTTGGTAATGCAGCCAGCAGTGCAGGGGCCTCAGCAGCCAGGGCTTGTCCCACTGCTCTCAATAAGTGATGCTGGTGAAGGTGGTCAGGGCCACCAGAGCCTATTACTGGAGTGTGTGAGTAGACTTGATTCCAGGACTTTCGTTATGGTAAAGTCAAGATATGATGGTAGTTTAACCTTAGTATTTGGAAGGAAAGGGAAATACAAAAACAAACAGTATTTGGCTTAGAGAACGTGGGCATAAGAATATCTATATTTCAGAAAACTAATCTTTAAAACAAAGTATAAAATGCTGCTTTTAAGAGAGCGTGTAGAGCTGTTTTGCCTGTCTTCAATACCTTTTGATCATCTTCTCCTGCTGAGTCAAGGGGTCTCTCAGCATAGACAGGTGGAAAGTCTTTTAGCAGCTTTTCATTACGAGACCATCACCTTTACATTGATAACAAAGAGGATTAACCTGAGTCTGCTTGGTTTCTGTTGCTCAAATGCGGAAAAAAAAAAAAAATTAAAAAAAAATTTCTACAGTAATTTAAATGTAGCTGTTTCCAGGATCAAAGCTAAGAAAGGGAAGGTGTCAGAGTGGCTATATTGAACAGGTAAGACTCTATGGCACTCAAATGTTTAATCTCCTGCGGATACAAATGCACTAATCAAACTAACTGGGCTAGACAGCGAGGTAAGTGGGTGGAAGTTAATGGCCTGCAATGCACCAGAGATGTAACAGGATGGCTGAGCAGCTCCTTTGATCCCCAGACCCTATAAAGTCTATCAATGTATGTTTTTCCCCAAACACATCAACAGAGCTCTTTATCATTTTATGCTTAACAAAATGTTACAGCAAAAGTTGATGTCATGAGTTGATTTAAAATTAAATTAATTAAAAGGTTAAGGCTAGGAAACATTAGACAAAGCTTACATAATTTAAATTACAAATCAGAAATTAAGTCACCAACCGAAATTAATCTTTCATATGATTCAGTTAATGTACTATACTTATAAGGTTATATTTACTAACAGTGTTGACAATATAATAGGTACTGTACTGACAGCATAATAGGTCAATTTTACATCTCAGAGCCTGTATATGTGGTAAGAGATATTTGGTATTTGTAAAACAGATTTTAAATTGTTGTAATTTTCAGTGCCAATTACATTTAATTGATCACAATTAGTTATCTCAATACACCGGATGTATGATGGTTTAAATTTCTAACACTGATTCCACTAGGGAGGTTTTTCAAAAGCCATCAGACCATGGAGGAGGATACAGGTGTTTAGGAAATGAATGTTTAAGTCTCCAACACGAGACAGCGCAGAAAGCAGCCTCTAAAAATGTTAGACTCCTGGAGTCTAAGATACAAAGAACATGAGGTTTTTTCTACACTAAATCTTTAAATTAATTAAATGAAAAAAAATCACAGCTGTGACAGACCAAAACTTAGAGACAAACATCACATCTTTAAAATTTCCACAATGTGGACATTCACCACACGTGAAAATTTATTATTCTCAATTACCCATTTGCTATAAAAAGACACACTTTGGCCTGAATTCATGTAGCTCCAGCTTGTCTTTGATCTTGTTATATCATTTATCTGGCAGATTAAAGATCCCTTTGTTACATGATCTCCTTTCCCAATATAGGGAGTTAACAGACTGCAATCCAACTACCTAGTAAGCTTTTCTTTGACAAGCTGAACAAACCAGATTCCTTGAATTTGTTTCCCAGGTCACTCATCCTTCCTTAGATCATTATTTCATTCTTTTTTGAACCCTTACCACTTTATCACCCTTCTCCTTGGCATGTCACCAGTGGTGAGCATGCCTTTCCAGGGTGGTCACTCCAGCACTAAATAAAAAAGGTTCTTTTAGCCTCTCCATTCCTTTACAAAGCTCCCTGTCTACAGAGACAAGCATTTCTGATGCAGTGCAGCAGTGGGGTTTCATCACAAGCTGTTTTTTTCAAACCATTGCCCCTCAAGATAGGGCTCCCCTCATCTGGTTGCGTAGTTTGAATATGAATAGACTCTTGGATGATGTCACACAGAGTGATGCCTTGTACTCTGCTACAAAGGGACCAAAATCATTCTTTGATCTGATTGTTCCATTCCTTACATCCTCCCAGATATTTGTCTCATCAAAACATTTTATCAGCAATGATTTTCTGTTTATTTCTCCTTCATGGATGAAAACATAGATTAGCATTAGACCTAGTTATTAATGACTTTTGTTATGCTTGCCTCAGAGGCATCTGATTGCTACATTTTATTTCCTGCCTTTTTTTTCCCCAAGAGCCTCTTTTAATTAATACAATGCAGGCATGGAGAACTCCTTACAGCTATTAAAAAGTCACATAGCACCGAGAGCACTCATAAATAAACACAGAGCAAGCCCAGGTCCTCCAGGGTTTTTCTTTTTGATCGTGAGGGTACTCTCTGTCCATACAAATGTTCTTTAACAATTCACAAAATTTATATATTCCCTTTACATCTTTTCTCTGTGATTATTTTGTTGATGCTTGCTTTCTGTACTGTAATATTCCCTTATAATAGCAATTATCACTTGCATATTACTTAGTGGGGCTTCAATCTGCCTGTTATAACAAATATAATAAACTAAAATCACTAAGCAATCATTATGTTTTAATTCTGTGATTGTCTCTGTTTTTTTTCTTAGCATAAATTCACTACTGATAGTTAGATATCACTAACTATTCTACCAACTAGCATTAGTAGCTGGTATCACCAGCATTCACAAAAGGTGACAGTCTTTCAATTTACAGGGCAAATATCCAAAGTGACGCCTAACAATATATTCACAGCTAAAAGGAAACACACAGCCACCATGTTGGCACAACACAGTTCTTAAATCTGTTACCGGAAAGTCAAAGTGAACCTCCTGGGTCTTTTACCACTGAAGACATATTTATCAACTTCAGATCAGCGCGGGGCACGTGCCTCTGAACAGATGTGGAGATATTTTCCCGAAGCTGGGATCTGTTATAGAATTTTAGTGCTTTATACAAAAGTAGCCCAAACAGCAAACTTAATCCAGGTTGCAATATGAGGTTCTCTTTGAGGTGTGTGGGCCACATGAATTTCTATTAGCCTTTTGTGGTGTTGCACTCAGAAGAAATCAGTAGCTCTACTGTGGGGTCCCAAAAGGCTGAAGCTCGCTGCTGAATCCAGTCCAGCACACAGGCGATTATGGGACTCAGGAACTGCCAGTGTCTCCTCTCCAGTGCAGTCCCCTCACACAAATCACACGTGCACACAGCCTTATACAAGACAAGGAATTTCAACTAAGCAAGCTAAAGTGCTTGTTCTCTCTGTGACAAAGTCTTCAGTCTCTATCCTCCATATAAAAATAAACTCATGTAGCTTAGAGAAAGATTGTCAGGGAACTCTGCTCCCAGAATTCTTTTCTGCCTGTTCTGGGAACAATATACAAACATCTCAAAAGCCACCTGGAAGAGACTTTCTGTGAGCTGGTTCAGAGATCTAAAGTTGTTAGGGAGTATTCAATCCTTTTAGTGGTCTTACTTAACGCTCTTCGGTCATTCATCAGAAAACACCAAATTTAATAGCATCTTGTTATTTAAATCCAGTCCAGACTTTCACATGCTGCTTATATCTACCACTGCAGAGAAGGAAATTGCCCACAAACAAACACCTGGTTCAGTTTGTAACACTGACGCTCCTTAAACCCATGGCCTATACTGTTAAATCAGAGTTTTCAGGCTTTAACGGTTCTCCTTCTCAAACACATACTTCTGTCCTCATCACAAGGACTGCCTGTCATCTCAAACAACTTTGCACTTAACTCTTCCAGGAATTACATTGCATGCAATCTTCATTAAGCGGGCTAAGTTTTGTCCTCAAACCCATGCTTTATATAAAGTGCAGTCTTGCATGGGGATGGACTAATAATGTTTTGAAATCCTTTTCAGTTCTATTTTCTATGACTTTCTAATGTATCAGTGAGTTTCAGAGACCTGGGCTCTGTAAGTTGTTATTTCCATAATTTTACTGAGATCTCATTGAAAACTAGAAGGATTTATCTACACTTCAAGATCAGATAAAGCATTATAGCTTCTAACAAGTAGTTAAAATGAATTAAAGTTCATAGACTTTATCTGTATGCAAGTGAGATTCTTTCCGTGTGAGGATCCCAGTCCTGCTGACTTGTCTTCCCTGTTACCTAGATCTCCAGACCTATGGAGAGGGTAAATATCTTGTTAAAGCTGTCATCCCTCGTCGGGATGACTGATGAAACAACTGTGTTAACAAGAATATATCTGTATATTCCTCCAGCATTCAGTTAAATACACTATAATATTTGCTTTTAAAATATACATGACATGGAATTAGCAGAGCACGCACTAGCCAGATTAAAAACTGTTTCACCACCAGAGCCTAAAGCAGAGCTGTAAACAGAAAGAGAAATGAACAGAAATGATTTCTAGGACAGATTCCCAGGCATCAGTTCCTAGTCCAGCACTGGTTAATACTTTTAGCTTCATCTACATAATGATATAAGATGTTCGCTGAGAGAGCCTAAAGGTGACGCAACAGTGGGTGGCATACATAAAAGAGAAGCTAGATGAGTGTGCCTGGTTATGGCATTTGCACTCAAGAAGAATGTAGGTACATTGAAGAAAGGTTAGAGAAAGTTCACTGAAATAACATAGCAGATGGAAAACAAATCTTGACTACGGCTTGATGAATTCAGTCTAAAGAAGAGAAAAATGAGAGATGTCTTCATCAATGCATGTGGGCACTTACGTGACTTATGGAGAAGGCACTTGCTGGAAAGGCTTTTTAAGCTTGATGCCAAGAGAATAATGGCTGAAAAATTAAGTTAAGACAACTTCAGCCTTGAAATGAGATACCATTTACTAGGGGTCAGATCAATTCAAAGTTGGAACAGTACAGCAGGGAGGTGAAGGACTCACCATCAGGGGGAGTTTTGACAAGGAAACTGAGCATCATTGTAAAAGATATGCTTTGATCCATCTTTTAAGAAAAATTCTCCAACCAGCATATAAAGGTAGGACAGGATCCAGCCCTATTGTCTATTAACTTCTTTTTTGACTCCAAGAAGATTGCCCTCCTCCTGCTCAGAACACCTATAGGCTTGCCTTAGGAGAGTTATGACCACAGCTTTTGCTTCAATGTTTTGATTGCTCTTCTACCGGGATCAGGAAGGAATGTTTCCCTGACATCTAATCCAGATCCCAGATTTCCTTTTTCTACAAGTTTATCATAATCAAAAGACTATCCACAGCTGAAGAGAAGGTACTTGGAAGGGCAGGGCACAATTCTGTAGTATTACTGTAAGTCCTTTCTGATGCCTGGCACAAGCATCTTTTTTACAAGCTCAGGATACTACATGCTATGACAGAGTATCTGCTCCAACTCAGACTGCCAAGACTTTAATGTTTCCGTGTGTCTATACAGCATCATAAGGTAAGAACCATGCTTGCAAACCATCGGGGTACATGGTTGCCTAAAAAATTTCCTTCCCTTGGAAGAACCTGGATACAGGTACCTCGGCCTCTCCTATCAGGATAGGGCTTATAGACCCTGATACTGATAGAGGACTTCAACAACTCAGACATTTGCATGGAGAAATGGCACAGCAAGCTGCAAGTAGTCCAGGAAACTACTGGTGCGTGTGAGGAAACTTCCTAGTACCAGTGACGGTGAGCCTGACCAGAGGAGAGACACTGCTGCACCTGTTGTTCACTAGTGCAGAAGAACTCATCAGAGAGGCCAAGACTTCAGGTAGCCTGGGATGTAGCAATCATTCCCTGGAGGAATAAGGTGGTGGATAAGAGAAGGCAGCATTGACATATAAGTAGGGAGTAACAACTGATGTCAAACACCTGGACTTGTGCAACGTATTTGATACTGTCCCAAATAACATCCTTGTCTCTAAAATGGACAGACATGGATTTGACAAGTGGACAAGGAATTGGCTGGATGGTCACACTCAAACAGTTGAGCTCAGAGGCTCTAAGTGGAGACCTGTGATGATACCTCAGGGGCTGGTATTTGGACCGGTGCTGTTTAACACATTTGTCAGTGACATGGACAGTGGGATCGAGGGCTCCCTCAGCAAGTTTGTGGATGACACCAAGCTGTGTGGTGTGGTTGACACACTGGATGGAAGGGATGTCATCCACAGGGACCTTGACAGACTGGAGAGATGGGCCCATGTGAACTTCACGAAGTTCAACATGGCCAAGTACAAGGTCCTGCACATGGGTCAGGACAACCCCCAGTATCAATAAAGGCTGGGCAATGCATGCATTGAGAGTACCCCTGTGCAGAAGGACTCAAGGGTGTTAGCTGATGAAACTGAATACGAGCTGGCAATGTGAGCACACAGCCAAGNACTGAATACGAGCTGGCAATGTGAGCACACAGCCAAGAAGGCAAATCACATCCTGGCCTGCATCAAGAGAAGCACGGCCAGTAAGTCGAGGGAGGTGATTCTCCTCTTCTACTCTGCTCAGGTGAGACCCCATCTGCAGTACAGTGTCCTGCTCTGGAGTCCTCTCTGCAGGATAGACATGGACCTGTTGGAGCAGGTTCCTAGGAGGGAATTTATCAGAGGGTTGGAACACTTCTCCTATGAAGACAGGCTGCGAGTGCTGAGTTTGTTCAGCCTGGAGAAGAGAAGACTCTGGGAAGACCTTCTAGCAGCCTTCCCGTACTTAAAAAGGAGGCCTACAGGAAAGATGGGCAAGGACCTTTTATCAGGGACTGCAGTGATAGGGTGAAAGATAACAGTTTCAAACTGAAAGAGGGGAATTTAGATTAGATATAAGGAAGAACTTCACTGTGAGAGTGGCGAGACACTAAAACAGGCTGCCTAGAGAAGTTGTGGATGTCTTATTCCTGGAAGTGTTCAAGGCCAGTTGGGATGGGGCTTTGAGCAACCTGGGCAGGGGTTCTAGAACTAGATGATCTTTAAGGTTCCTTACAACTTGAACCATTCTATGATTCTATAATTACTTACTTGCATCTCTCAAATTCGTATCTAGCAGAGCAATATTTTGTGAGAAAAAGTATTTAGCCTAGCAGAAGACTTTGGGGCTTGGAACAGGCTGTGCATGAATCTAAGTGGTGTGTAACATGGAGCTGATCTTAATTTTCATTAAACCTTTGGAGTGCATAGTAGATTGGGAATTCTCTACTAATTATTTTTTCAATGTTTGTTTTCCAGAGAGAGATGGCCCAGGTTTTTTCACAAAAAGAGGAAGACGAAAATGGCATACCTCCAAAACCACTCTTTTGGTCCCTGCAGGATGACTTTCACGTTGTAGAAGTGAAAGGGTTGTTACCAGTCATTTTATGTATTCTGATCTCTAATTTAAATGTCAGATTCTGCAAATACTCATCACAAATTATGACGTGTAGTAATGAATACTCCTTTCAGTGTCTGTGTAGGATCAGATCCTGTCTAAGAAGCTGTCTACAAGGTAAAAGAAGCATGTTCCTTGACCACGTCAGTCTTATTTGGTGTTCATCTTGCTATCTTGTTTTGACTACCCTTCATGGAAAGAAGGTTTCTCAGTGTTACAGGAAAACTGCAAAGCCCAGAGCTGAGCAGGAAGCTGCAGTACCTTGCTGTTAAAGCCACTTGCCTCATTTTCTCCTCTCCTTATTCCCTCAAAAGCACCCTAAGCATGTCCAATTCAGAAATATCCTTATTGCAATGACCATCCATCAACCTCAATCAGTGGAAGGCAGGAAATAAGAGACTGTCCATGTTCATTGGGCAGTGCATTTGAGAAATTGGAAAATACAAGACTTCAGTAAGTAGACACAGTCCCCCTGTATTTACCTGACACTATGCTGTAGGAGAGTGCTACAACAGCTGGACCATGATCTCCGTGTTCAGTCGTGACTCCTCAGCACCAGGGAGCCTTGGGACACCTATTAAACACCAGCTCATGTCTTTGAAAGCTCTGGCCCAGATTTTACACCAATGTGGCTCAGTCACAGAGTCATAGTAACTCTTACTTCGGAGGCAGTCATACCAGTATAAAGACCTTTTGCTAGCTTTGCTCATGTTGAATTTACATAAGAAAGCTAGGGCACTATAGGTGTCTTTATATGGTCTACTTCTACGTATCTGAGGCCCCATTTCAGACCCAGCACTGTGAAGGACTGACTAGATACCTCTGTCAGAAACCTCAGATTTACAGTTCTTTAGGTATGAGTCTATACTCCTCACCCATCCCTGTGACAGGAAAGTTACATTTACTGAGTGCAAAGAAACAGTAGAATAAAACATATTGGGTATACAGATACTGTTTTCCCTACTGACCTCATGTGCTGACAGGTGGAGCTGCACATAAAAAGCCATCTCTGAAGGCTGTCAGGGGCACACTTGCTTCTAGAACATGAACCGAGGTGATTGCCGAGACCTGAGCTTGTGTTTATGGTGCTCCCACCAGCAAAGCAGAACAAAATCCCAATATCCATCACAGCCTCTTCGAACCCGGTACTGCAGGCTGTCAGTCTAGCCAGAAACTCAGCAATCTCTTTTATGCAAAAACAAAACCAGAAAGACAGCTCCTCCTGATGGGAATAAAAATTAATTCCAGCCAAGCAGCATAGATCCTGAATTGCAAATTACGATGACAATATTTCCTTGTTCAGAAGGGACTGCCTCATGCCAAAGAAATGCCATTAGCATCAGAAACCTCATCCAAATAAATCACTGGTGAAAACTCCAGAAACGTGAGACAAAAGCAAGGGAGAGGATAGGGCCCTCTTTGTAAAGAAATCGCCATGCTAGAGTGAAACGGACCCACAATAAAGGGTCTTTTGTTTCAAAAAGTATACTTTGGGCAGTAGGACAAATGTATTACTTGTATCTTGGCAGTGCTTCCAAATGCATGCTGCTGAAAAGGCTGGCGATATAATTATGGGCACTGCAGACCTACAGATCTGGGTTCTGCCCTTGGCTCTACCCTAGCTGCTGTGTGACACCAGGATTATTTCCTCCGGCCAGGATTCACCTCTCCTCACTGTAGCCACCTAAAAGACAGGCATCTGAGCTAGGTGCTCTGCCTAGCCTCACTCTGTAGTCCATGGGGAGAGACCATCCCTTCCACAGAGCTACTTAGCTCCTCTCTCACACATCAGGCTTATGGCAGGATGGATGGCCTCTGGATGGGTTGACTTAGGACAGAGCCTCAGCTCCCAGCTGTGAGCTGGCTACAGCTGGCTGAGATGAGCTATGCCCTTTGTGTCTGCTATAAAAATAGGATAAGAAGTCATCTGGATCTCTTGACCACTTAGATACCAACCACTGACTTAGGATCTGCCTTTCTCTGCATCTTTGCATTTCTGTGTGGCGCAATGGACCACAGCAGAACTAACATAAACAACAGATACTGTACAATCCAGAAAGCACAGATCAGGGTTTTGCTGAGTGTAAGAATTCATTACAACTGTCAGGCAAAGCAGGAAGGTCACCATCCTTGAGCTTGTAACTCTCCTCCTGTGCCTGGGTTGCAGGGCAGTGGGAAGGTACTGTCCAGTTCCTACCACTCTCTGAGTATGGGAGCTGTGAGCAGAGTAAGATTTTGCTGTGCACATCCTGAGCACTTCTCACAAAGTTTCCTTTTGCAAAGGCCAATCCTAATCTGCTCTTTAGAATAGCTGCTGCTTGCTCAATTAAAGAGATTGTCAGGCCAATTTAGGCTTCTTGGCAAACTAACAGGAACATTTCTAGGGCTCAGACGGAATGAACTTCAAGAGAAAAATGTCGTTTTAAAAAGAAAAGGAAATGTTGCAATACTGCAGGCAGAACGCAATCCTTCCTAGTACAAATGAAGATAACACATCTTGTTTCATTGTCAGAGCACAGAGAAATACATAAGAATGACTATTTGGGATCACATCAAAGGCCACTGTAGCCAAGTATCTGGTCTACTGACTAGCAACTGCTTAAGCATTGTGAGAACCTCAGCCAGTATAGGTCTATCCCCTTGTATGTACTCAGAGCTTCCATCAACTTGCAGTTAAGAACTTACTGAGTAAGATTGTTTGTCCTTCCAACAGCAAATTGGCCCTCAATGAATTTATCTAACCTCTTTTGAATCCATGTGTATCTCTGTCCTCCAGATCATAAAGGAAGGATAAAAAGTTTCACAATTTCATTATGTATTACATTATTCTGCTTCATATTGGTCTTAATCCTGCTACTCACTAATTTCATAAGGTCTCCACCACTCTTGTGTTATGGGCAATAATGAACATCTGACCCCTTTTCCATTTCCCTATGCCACTCAGAATTCTACAGACTCATACCAAGCCATTATAGATATTTCTGTTCTTCCTTGCTACCCTTTTCTGGATCTTTTCCAATCCTTCCACAGCCTAACACATTTTTTCTTCAGAGTTCACAGCCAGAACTGCACACAGTAATCAAAATATCAGTTTATCATAAATATTCTTTTGCTCTCTTTTTAGTTTTATATTGTTATTCCTACTGCTGCTTTACATGTAGTTTTCTATTTTGTTTCCACTCTATCCAGAAGTTTTGTTTTCTTTTTCCTTCATAGTAATTCCCATAAATACTGTTTTGCCATTTTGACTATTTCTCAATGCTACCAAGTGCTTAAAAAGAAACACGTACTTGAATGACTTCAAGATCACTTTCCTGAATAATGGAAATCTCCTTGGAGCCCAGTGCTGTGCTTTTTATCCCGCACACACTGTATTTCTCAACAATGAATTTCATTAGCCACCTTATCACAGCTGAGAGCCTTCAGCATTCATTCAAAAAAAGGTGTTCCCTTAAAATAAATACCAAATGATTTACCTTGGTAGTTCAGAATATTCACAACAGATTCTAACTTTTTCAACACAAAGAACACTAGCAAAAATGTCCACCTGTAATTTGCACACAAGGAGCAGATGTCCTGGAGATGTGCAGGTGGGGTACTGCTATGACCCTCACAAACTCTGGGGTAAAACTCAATGGAGACTTAAAATACTTTGGGATTATGGTGGTCCATCTGTATTCATTTGTTAATTATCACCTGATGGAAACCTGAGGCTTTAAGGTCACTGCTCACTACATGAGAATGCCACCAATATGACTCTACAGCAGCCATGAACAGTGGAGAAGAGTAGAGACCTGGCGAGTCCCAGAAGCACTTTCATAGGACCTGAAAATTTTACTGAGTAGTTTGCTGAGAAGATAACATTGAGGAGCTAACATTACCTGGACAAGAAAGACCCCAGGAATTCTTGTCTGCTACCTTTGGGAATTTTCCTGGGAAGACATGGTCTCTGAGGGGAACTACCAGAAGGCTCTCCCCTGCCTAAGAATCTATTAATGACAGTCAGCACTTAGGTAGAGTTAGAAAGTAGGAGAGTGTGAGAGAACAGAAGAGAGAATGTTTATTCACAGTGACATTACTGTCCCTCCTACATAGGAGTAAAGGGGGAGACACGAAGAAAAGAATTCAGAATACAGCAGCCAATATGTCTGTAAGCAACAAGAGACGTTGAACAGGAGAAATGCAAGGTTGCTGTTATGGATTCCCGTGTTCTTAAAAAAAATAAATAAACTGAGCAGGTAGATGTAATGCACGCAGCAAAACAAAAAAAAAAGGAAGTGGGAAAGCATCAGCTTGCTGGAATTCTTTTCCATTTCCTGAACATCAGAGCAGTAATACTGCATAGAGATTATTATGGAGTAACAAAGCTGCTCCTGAACCTTATGTTCATTGCTATTCAAAACCATCCCATGTCCTGTCCCAGACACTATAGCAGGAAAAGTGCCTTTTCATGATATGCAGGCCTGATGTGTCCTATCGAGAGAGTTTATCCTCTGAGACTCCCGTGGAAGATGTCTCCTAACAAGAAACCTTACATTTAGAGAAGACTCTCATGATTGGCTTCTGGTAAAAGACAACATATTTGGTCTTTTATTGATTAGAAGGAAAGGAACAGAGAAGTCAGACCCCATCAAGTAAGATAAAAAGGATTAAGTGGTGCTTCTAGAAGCAAGTCCTTGACCAAAGGGAGAGTCAGCACTGTCATAAGCCCAAATGGACCCTGGCTAACATTGCCTAAACCTGTTTTTCTGGGTGTTTATGTCATGGAATGTAAAAGCCTAATCCTTATCTTGAGTTAAATCTCAATTTACTCTTTTAAAATCAGGTGAGTCCTTGCTATGAGAAGCAGTCTGTGCCCGAGATCTGCTCTCAGTGCACTTGTTTAATATTTTAAATCTCTCAAAGATTCTTTTGCATTTGTTACTTACAAGAGCCATACCCCACTGCAAATAGGTCCTTGTACTTTGGATTCCTGTAATGAGAAAATATATGTAAGATTGCATTTATTATTAAACATACAGTTCCACAGAAATGCACAGTGTTTCCCACATTAACACCAGAGGCCATTCTCACAGGACTGCATATAGTCTGCGGGACTAGCCCTTTCAACTTATGCACTAATAAAGTTCGTGTATGAGTAATTCTTCCAGACTCAAGATGCATAAAAAATACAACCAGAAGACCACAGCATTATATGCAAAGGATAAAAAGGGCACAGACACGATTGACATGATGTCAATCTCCAGCATTTCTTGGCTTATCGATTTCATAATCATGGAAAGTTTACTTTTTAAAGTGAGGTCTTTAAAGAAAGGAAAAAGCCAGGAATGTGTCAGATTCCATCTTTCAGGGGCAAGAAAAAACAAGTTTCTAAATCACAACAGAATAATATCCAATAAACTTACTTTCCCTACCTGTTATTAAATAATGAAGGATGCTTCAAGATAGCTATCAGATCACAAATTCATGACCATTCTCACAGACCAGGAAGAGAAATTCCCTTCTGACTCATTTGGTGAACAGTATATTTGCTGAGGCATGCTGATTATGAGCAATTAGCCATCTACTACATCTTCTAAAGTCTCTTTGTTCAAAGAACGTCTTCCTCCTTTCAATTTGTGCTGTGTGTGGACAGCTACTGCAGGGCTTACATGGGACAAAGGTCAGTACTGTTGCTGCCCCTGAGCTCACACAGCACAACCAGTAGGTGACATGAATGTATGTGAAAATTATCTAATGAGTGTATTCTCTCTTTTGTGATCAGCAGGAACAGACAGGTGATTGTCCCTTTCTACTCGGCACTGGTGAGGCCACACCTTGAATACACATTCAGTTCTGGGCCCCTCACTGCAAGAAAGACATAGAAGTGCTGGAGAGGGTCCAGAGAAGGACAACGAGGATCGTGAAGGGCCTAGAGCATAAGCCCTACGAGGAGTGGATAGGGAAGTTGGGGTTGTTCAGTCTGGAGAAGAGGAGGCTGAGGGGAGACCTTATTGCACTCTACAACTACCTGAAAGGGGGTTGGAGCGGAGAGGGGGACACCCTCTTCTCCCTGGTGGCATCTGACAGGA
>VWZK01015074.1:0-41417 GCA_013396935.1 Baryphthengus martii
TCCTCCTTCTCTCCCCTCTCCTCCTTCTCCTTCTTGTCTTTCTTGCTTTCTGAAGGGCCAGAGTTTCAGTACCACACAGATTCTTGACCTTCAAAATCAGTGATACTTTTGATACCGCCCTCTAGCCGCACCCACCCCAACATCTGGGGAACTGAGAAATCTCTAAGAAGTTTTTGACATTTTGCATAAAATGACTAGGTTTTGTCGAAAGTGGGGACCACATTTAGACAGAAAGCTAGATCAGATCACAAGGGTCTAAAAACATGGGTGAAGTGACACAGGCAGAGGGAATATAGAGATGACATTATCACCTAGTTGTTCATTAAGTTATCTCGGTGCTTGGGATGAAGGGGGTATCATCACTTACATTATTAGGGCAGAGCAGATCACCAATTAAAATGAGGTCAGAAATCGCTGAAGGTTGTGATAAGATGATTACATGGGATGCAGAATAAGAAATACAAGCAAAGTCTGTAGATATAAAATGCTAATAGATCCTTCGGGAGCCACGGTGCTCTCGGCAGTATCGGACGCCAGGAGCAGCCCAGCGTCCTTTGCTAGCTGCAGCTGATTAAGAAGCTGTTGCCGTCCTCTTTAATCTGTCCTTTTGTCTGTCCTAGAGCAGCATAATCAATTCTGCAGCTATCTCTGAATTCTCTTCAGACTCGTGGAAAGCAAATCTGTACAGTATTAGCACCCAGATAGTAATAGACATGCAGCAGTGCATTGCAAGCTGAGAGATGCTGCTTCTGGAATCAGTCTTCCCTCCCATATTTTTCATCTTTCAGAGCCACAGACTAATAAAATTCCAACTAGACACTAAAATGGGTAGGGCTTGTTATTATTTTTTCACAGACAGAATATATTCTGTTAGTTCTTCAGCTGCAAAGGCTTCTAATATGGAGAGTAATTGTCTAGGTGCTGTAGAGACGGGTGTTAAAAATTGATTGTAGATGATCTGTGCTTTCATCAAAGGCCACTGTAAAATGTCAGAGCCTTTTAGTATTGGGTCAGTTATAAGGAAAAGAAAACAAAAACGACTTAAAGGAATTGAGGAATGTTTTGTGATGGAAGGTGCCATCTTCAGTTCATCATTTATACAGACTGGAGAAAAAGGGGTGAGGAAACTTCTAGTAAAAAATCATTGCTAAGAAGAGGAAATATATGTTTTTCTACAGCTCATTTGTTGGCCTCGAAGAGGCCGTGTTGCTGCAGTTGTGAAGGGCCATATTTTGTTATCGTGCTTTCTTCTGGAGCTTTGTGATTTGGTTTTTGTTAATTTAAACCGGAACCATCTGAGTTAACATTCTAAAATATATCATTACCATCCCGTGGTTGATGTTTCTGTGATTACTTGTGTCTTGGCAGTAGAAGAGTGCTCAGGATGGCCAAGCAGACAGCGGTAGAGCAAAAAAATAAAGCAAAGAAAGTAAAGGTGAAAAGTGCTGATGGCTGTTGGAGTGTTATGAAGGTTTTCCACGGAAGATATTAGTGGGCCGCATCTTTGCTCCTTTAAAGGTTAAGGATTATTGTAATTAATGTTGTGAGTAATAAAATCTGCAACTTTATGCAAAACTAAAACTACTAAATGGTGCCTGATGTCACAAAAGCGAAGCTGTGTTTAAAATGTGATTTGTGTACTGATATTTATTTCAATAGGATGAGACAATTCGTGAGCATTTGATCCAAAGGGAGGAATTCAGATCTGTTGCTGACTCCAGATGCTCATTAGCACCCCTGCACACACATCTTAAGTTAACTAACTCCCTTTCCCCGAGCTCTCTCTGCCTCTTACTAGTTCACAAAGGTCTGAGTTGCACGGATCCTCAGAAATCTGGGTTTGGGGAATTAATGAACCCTTTAAGCATCCATCTGGGATCTTCTGCGTGAAACATACGGCGTGCCAAGAGAGACGTTTGGGAAGGCAGAGGCAGGGAGACAATCTCTACTCCTCTCTGCCATGAAGGTGCCTTCTTGACAGTAGAGCTGTATGGAGACCTCCCCAACTGTAGACCTGTTAGTGGTCTACTGGAATACAGCCATCCTGGTCTTCATCTTTTATTCGGCTTCAAGTTTAAATTGTGAGAGAGTTTCTAACAGCTTAATTCCTTGGCTTAGTTCATTAATTTAAGAGAACATTTTAAGTTAGTATCTAACATATGAATACTCAGGGCAGCTGTCTTGCTACTGGGGAGGAGATTCTGGAAGTTTATATCAGACACAGATGCTGGGTCCTTTTGTTTAGCTGAAGAAGTTCTCCTTTCAGTCTCCCTGTAATCTACTGAAATATTTTGCTTCGGCTTTGTGAGCAAAAATACGCCAAGTCATCTTTTCTAATTCACTGAGTAGATGACTCTTTTGGAAGAAGCTTCTGTAAAGCAGTACATTAAAAAGAAGGAAAAAGAATTTGGCAGCTGTGCTTAATCTTAAAGTTTTTCTGAAATAAAAGAAATATAGGGGTAAAACTACAACCCACGCTTTGCAGCTCTCTCAGATGCACAGTTCTTCCACTGCTGAAGGTGTGTTCTCACTCTTTTTTTTCACTCCATGACCAGAAACTTGGGATTTGCTACATCTGTATGGACAGGGCTCACTGTATGAAAATAATATGCCTAATCCTTTATAGGTTGTGGCCGTTGCTCATGTAGCACAATGAGTGTGCATGGAAAATATTCTAAGTTTTCTTACCTATAGCTTAATATATGGGGGGGGGGGGGTGATGTTGGGGTTTTTTAAAGCTGGGAAGACACTGGTTTTGCTGCCAGGACAATGCATTTTCTAGTCTCAATACCGCTCTCTTCCAGAAATAATTCAGAAGTGCATGAGAAAGAAGATTAAATTATTTTCATGGCTCTGATAAAATACAAACAGTGTATGCTCATAACACGATAAGACTAGAAGAGCCATAAAAGAATCTGTTGTTGCTTCACTTTTCCAAGGCTGGCTACATAATTAAACGATCTTTGCAGAGGAAATGAAAAGCTAGGTGAGGTTTTTAAATCTTAGAGAAAGCCGTTGACCATGTTTTTTCTAATAAGAGCCAGTCTTGCTTGTCAGTTTTGAAGGACAAAACTCAGTGACCTGACAGCAATCCTGTTTGAGGCTTGTAATGAAAGATCAGTTGTGTTGAACCCGCAGGGCAGTTGCTTGTTTTTCCACAAACTGGTTTTCCCCCTTGAACAATTATAAAACGTGCTTTAAAAATATTATCATTCTGACTATGTTTATACAAAACTCTCATGCAGGGGCAGGTTCTCACTAGGATTTGGCTGTACAGAAGGCTGATCAAACCCAGCCAAAGTGCTCGATTCTTTACCAGATAACAGAAAGGCTGTCTTGAGAATAAACACCGATAAATCAAGTCCGTTGCATTAACGGCTTGAAACGAAGGAACAGGAGGTGCTTGTTGTTACGGAGAGGATGGAGAGCTTGACAGCGTCTGAGAAGGATCTGTTTAAATCCACAGAAACATAAATCCAATGCAGTTGCCTGATGCACGTTGAAGCAGGAAGAGCTTGTCTGTTGGGATAAGCATGAGCCGTTTTTCGTGGTCCAGATGTAACTCAGGGACTTTTTTCTTTTCTTGTGTTTATTGGACTTTGCTGTGTAGGGAAAGGTTTTATCCTTAGATAGCATTAGCTGTGTAGTATTCTGTGCTCTGCAGAGATCTAATATTTGAATTTGCTGTATAAAAAACTTTGGAGATGGTTATACGCTTTCTTAGCCGGTGACATATGAAAGACATGTAATGGTTTAATAGTTTTTGCAAAATGTCAAAATATAATTTATGTGTTTACTATGGGATGCACGTGTTGAAAATATCCTCTCTTTATATAGAGCTGTTCACAGACATGGTTTATGTTTTAGGAATAGATACTGTTCCTGTTTTCTAGGTTGGTATTGCAGTTAGAAGTCTGGCTTCCTTTTGGTATCGCTGACACACGGGATTCATGACATACAAATATTTTTGTGACAGCACGTTTCTAAAATTGCTGTGCCCCGCTGTTGTGGTGGGTTGGCCCTGGCTGGACACGAGGTGCCCACCAAAACTTGCTCTATCACTCCTCTCCTCAGAGAAAATATCACGAAAGGCTCATGACTCAAGATAAGGCCAGGGAGAGGTCACTCACCAGGTACCATCACAGGCAAGACAGACTCGATGTGGGTAAAAATAAATTTATTACCAACCAAATCAGAATAAGGTAATGAGAAAACAAAAACCAAATCTTAAAACACTTTCCCCCCTACCCCTCGCTTCTTTATGGGCACAACTTCACTTCTCATTTTCTCTCTCTCTTCCCTTGGGCAGCGCAAGGGGTTGAGGAATGAGGGTTGTAGCCTGTTCATCACATGTTGTCTCTGCTTTTTCTTCTTCCTCAGGGGGAGGACTCCTCACACTCTTCCCCTGCTCCACCGTAGGGTCCCTCCCATGGGAGACAGTTCTCTGTGAACTGCTCCATGAGTCCTTCCCACAGGCCGCAGTTCTTCACGAACTGCCCCAACGTGGGTCCCTTCCATGGGATGCAGTCCTTCAGGAACAGGCTGCTCCAGCATGGGTCCTCCACAGGGTCACAAGTCCTGCCAGCAAACCTGCTCAAGCGCAGGCTCTGCTCTTTCCATGGGTCCACAGGTCCCATCAGGAACCTGTTCCAGCATGGGCTTCCCTTGAGGTCACGGCCTCCTTTAGGCATTCACCTGCTCCAGCATGGGGTCCATGGGCTGCAGGTGGATATTTGCTCGACCATGGACCTCTTCAGGGGAACAACATGCCTTCGTAATCTTCAGCGTGCGCTGCAGGGGAATCTCTTCTCTGGTGCCTGGAGCACCTCCTCCCCCTCCTTCTTCACTGACCTTGGTATCTGCAGAGCTGTTTCTCTCACATATTCTCAATCCTCTCTTGTGCTGCAGGTGCACAGGGTTTTTTTCTCCCTTCTTAAATATCTTATCCCAGAGGTGCTACCGCCTTGGCCAGCAGTGGGTCCATCTCGGAGCTGGCATTGGCTCTGCCAGACGTGAGGGAAGCTTCTGGCATCTTCTCAAAGAAGCCCCCCCTCTAGCTCTGCTGCGACCAAAACCTTGCCACGCAAACCCGTTACAACTGCCTAGTGTGAATTATCAGTTTTGAGATCATCAGGGAAAGAAATCACTAAGGTACAATTCAGCTATGAGTATGCTGTGGTCCATACTACTGGTTTAGTAACAGAATCATTCCAAGTGGGGACGACTGCAAAGATGTAGCAGCTATTATTAGCCAGACTGCCTCTAAAAAGGTGTTTATTTTAGACTCGCATGACTCATCCTCATCCTTACATAAAAGCCAAGACAAAGTGCAGTTCACTGACTTTGGCCACTAATCAAAATACTGGCAGCGCCTCAAAGTGCCTGCTTTTCCTTTTTCTGTCTTTTTAATCTATATCTTGCTGCATGATAATGGGAAAGAAAATAAGTAAGCGCAGTTTATTGTTTCTGTGACTAAGTATTATCTAGGAAGCTTTTAATTAACATGGGATCTACAGTGAAAACAGTTCTGAAACTATATAATGCTCGTCGTTTGCTGCTTTTTTTTCCACGCTGTCACGGCACTGTATGAAATCATAGCTTTCAGCCACGTTAGATCTCCTGCAACCTTCCAGATGGGCTGCAGTTATGTCAAACAGAATTCTTCAGCTCTTCCTGATAAATTATGTGATAACCCTGGAGTGCGACCAAAAAAAAAAAAAAAAAGGAAGAAATCCAGTTGTATGTCGATAAGTGAGGGTGTTCTTTATTAACCCGAGGGCCAACGGTGGGAGTGCTGGATGGGGAGGCTGCTCAGAGATGCTTCAGGAACAAGCAGCCTTGTGCTGTTAAGTGAGAGGTTGCCCAATGTAGCTGTGTAAACGGGTAGTTCTTGTTTTCAAAAGCATGAAGAGGGAAAAAAGTAAAAGTAGCACAGTTGCTTCGAGCCAAAGTGGTTGTCATTCTTCCGGTGAAAACAAAAGCTAAAAACAAAACCAAGGAAGATAATTGATAAGCCCTCTAGTCCCATAATTGTGATTTCTCAATGAAAGATTTAATGAGACTTTGCTAATGTTTCAGTTGGAGCTGTGATGAATGCAATATTCAGGACTTTAAACGAAATTTAAAATGATACAGCTGCATTTCCCACTTAGAAGGCAAAGCAAGAAGTGAAAACCTAAAATACCTGGCTTCCCTCATACTGGTTTGTAAAGTGAAAGTTTCCTTTGTCTTTTCCAGGTGGAGGAAACTAACCTTCATTTTTTTTCTTTTAATCACAACCTGCTGTCCATCCTTCCTTTCTATTTTGGGCTTTTCAGTATTTTGCATTTCAACGTCTTGTTTGGGAATATATCCTTCTGGCTGAAGACAACGCGCTCTGTCCTACTTCTCAGTTACGCTTTGTTAGCTGGTGGCTCAACTCCTCAGTGCTAGCAGAAACTTTGTCCGTGAGTAGAGGACAAAGTTTGATCCTAATTCTTATTTCACTTCTGTTTCTCTGGTTATTTAGTGGATGTTACTGGAGTGAGCGGGTTAAAGATGGTGGGAAATGCATTTTATTTTTGGTTAGAAGGATCTAGAATTTGTAATGTTGCTCACTGCAGTGCAGAGAACTGAGCCCTCGTCGATGACAATAAAGCCTTATTCTGGTGCCATTAAAGCTTAATGAAATATTACTGCAGGTCAGAATTCCAGCAAAATAAGGTAAAGTTTTAGTGGATTGGTTTGTAACTAACAGCACTACAATGACACTGTTGTGATAGAAAACTTGAAGTTATTAAAAAATCAGAAAAAGTCCCTCTACTCTTAGGTCTCCTTCAGGTTCTGAAAGAGAGACGTTTCAATTGCTAAGGTGCTAACCCCAAGATCCTCCCTATTTTGAGCTATTATCACTTTAATCTTGACTTAAAACAAAGCAAATATGCTGAAACTTTAGAAATTATGTGCAACAAGGACATATATTTGTCTATATCCTAAGGGAAGTGGTCTGTGTTTATGGGAAGGAACTCAACCTAGTGAAAGATGGCCGTGCCTGTGGCAGAGGGCTTGGACTAGATCATCTCTGAAGGTCCCTTCCAAACCCAACCGTTCTATGATGCTGTGATAGTGTGACAAGAATTATCTATTTTGGAGCAAACGTTGGAAAAATATTAGGAGGTAGGTTGTGAATCTGATTCTTTGAGGACACTGCATCAGGTTTTCCTGGTCTTTCATCTATAACCAAAGTGACCAAATGTCTGGTTTTAGAGTTCTGGCATCCACACAGCTGCCTACATGTGGAAGTTCTGTCTATTCCATAGACACAGGGAAACTTTCCAGAGAGTTTCTGCTATTTTCTCACATACTGTCAATTTCTGAATAAAACTCTCTGATATCCTCTCTTCTCTTTGAAAATAAAGGTAGCAGGAAAGTATCTATTCAAGATCTTTCTCTTAATAACACAGTACTTCAGCTTGTTCAGACCTCTCAGCAGGCTCTTGCTCCTTACAGTGGCCTCTTAACCTGAGAGTCATCTTTAAGAATGATTGAAAGTCCCCTGCCTGGAGAATGGATTTTTTTATTTTATTTTTTTTTTCTGGTTTTGCCGCAGTAAAGAATTACTTCGTAATCCAAGTGTGTGAATTCTTAAAAATTATTTGCTAATGCCGGTATGGGGAACAGACTGTATATCCTATAGGATACAGTCATGTCACTTAACAACAAAAAAAGAAAAAGAGGAAAAAAAAAAAGTGAGCACTCTAAATAATGGACAATGGAAGAAACATATAAATTCAAATCCTTAGTCTTTCACATAGAAATTTATTACTTAGCACGAGCATAGGTCTAAAATGTTGTAACAGTCTGAAGAACACTGAGAAAATAAACAAAATGCTAAGCTGAGGTAGATAACCATGTAGGTAAAATGATATTATAATGGCCCGTCTTTATTAGAGTTTGTTGTAGGAAAAAAGAAAAAAATGAAAAAAAAAAAAATTCATTGCTTATATACCAGGAAACAGCTAAGTATGCATTTGTTAGCTAAATTAAAGCCTGGTCTGGGATGTCGCTTTCCAGATTTACAGTCTAACTTAAACTCTTTCTTAACTCTAAGATACAGACTGCATGTGGGGAAAAAAAACATAATTTTACCTCTTTAATGACTAGGAGCTGCATGTCTGATGATGTCTTTTATTTCATTTCTGAAAATGTGAGTGTGCTGGGAAAGAGAGCAAGCTGATTTTGGTGGCTTTTTCTCCTGAGCGGTTTGAGATGCAGGGAGTAGTGAGGAGTCAGTGTCTAGACTCCTTAGAGTGTGGGTTGTACCAATATTTTTCTTGAAAGTCAAGGAAAAATCCGGCTCCAAGATGACAGGATTTAACCCTTCTTCCTCTCGCCGCAAAACCAGAATTCTGAGCAACTAAGAGGTGAAATCTTTGCAGTCGCATGATCACGTTTATCTGTATCTTGCAGCTGCTGAGGCCTAACTGCTGAATGCCATAGCTAAGGAATCCCTTATGTTCTGGGAACATCGTTGTCATTAAGGTACAAAATCATATTGATTTGGATTACATTTTCAAAACTACTCTGAGCACCTTCAACGGCCGTCTCCGTAGGTCATCCCTGCCTGGTGTCCCTGGGCGCGGAGTGTTACCAGTGCCAGCGCACACATCAACGTGGTTGTGCGGCCTGTGGTAGAAAGAGCTGGCGTGGAAGATAGGAAGTGCCAAAAACGTGATGATGTGGTGCTAATTAGCCCGAGGGCAGCACCATGCTGCCATGACTGCGTTGCTTGCGGGATTCAGGCTGGTGTCTCCATGTGGTGTCACCCTGCGTCGCTGAGGGACGCCAGATTGCCCCGGCCTAGCTCGGGCGCTTCTAAGGCCGTCTTTGCTCACCCACCTCAAGATTCGTTCTCTCCTTGTGTCCTACACTTGTCCTCAGAAGAAATTGTAGTGAGGTGAAGGGTGAAACTTCCTTCGGCGTCTTAAGAGCGCAAGGAGAAGAGCTTCTCTCCAAAAGCATAAAATTCCCATCTTTTTCCTTCTGAGCGAGAACTGCCATGTAAACATGAGCAAAATTGCTCTCAAGTGGAGACGACATTAAAATTGGAGCCAATCTGTTGTTGAGACGCCTGAATTATTTTCCCAGCCCATCGTCTTTCTGTGTTATTTTTATGCAGCCCTTGCCTGTGGTACCAAAATTGGCCATTTGATGGAGTAAGTCAAAGCTGGATCATGTTATAGCTTCTCTTCCTGCTTAGAAAACATTCAGGACTAATTAATGGCGTATTTTGTCTACTTTATTTATTTATTTTTAAACCACTGCCTCTGAACACCACAGTTTTTACTGTTCCCTTGCCTATTAGCAAAGTTATTTCTAGTACCTCTATGCATTGTCAAATGCACGCCTACATTTTTCTCCATTTCTCTGGACAAAATTATTCTTTACCGGTAAGAAATGTATTCTTGCTGGTGAGCCTATGTAATATATACGTTTATGAAAGAAACTATATATTAGTAACAATTGATCACTTAACTATTTCAGGCAGCATATATTTAGAATGTCTAAAAATATTTTTAAGGATTTCAAAAGTGCTTAGGAGCCTTGGTTTTGGATCAGGAATTCCTTCCTTTCTCCAGGAAGATGCTAAGAAGACTGACAAATACCTACTAAGGGAACCCAAGGGCAGAAGACATTCTGCCTCAGGCTGGGGCAATTCCATCGGTGCAGGATTTGGGATACAGATTAGTATGAGCGAGTAGCTCACGTTAAGGTTACTGTTCACAGGAAGTTTCCTAGAACTGAAGCTTTTGTGTTACCGTAGTCAGACTTCAGAATCTAAATCACATCTTTCATGGCTGTCTTCCTTGTAGTCTAAAAAAAACCCACCTGGAAATCAATAAAAAACGTATTAGGATACGCTAAAATTGTCCCTCTGCCATTGCCAGACTGACTTGTCAACGTCAGTAACTGGGACAAAACTGATTTAGGTCAGGGTATTTGGAGAGAAATCAGTTGTGATGCTGCTGCAATTTGGGCAATTAAGCAAAGAGCTGAGGCAGGGATAAAAAAAATAAAAATATGGCATTTGAAGAGATTTAGTTACTACCTTTAAGTCATCTACAGTGTGTCCATTAGACTTGTGAGTGCACCTCTTTCTCCCAGTTCTGTCTCCAGGTGAGTGTGTCACCTGGCAAAGCCATGTGAGCAACATGGCACTAAAGAAATTGTTCTTGCTAATTATGGAATGAAACCAGGAACTACTGGTGGGATTACTTGATGCATGGCTGGCAAAATGCAAAGTTCTTTTTTTCCGCGCTCTATCTCTAGCATGTGAAAATCACATAGACTAATAAATTAAAGTATTAAAAGTTTTTTGGCACAGGCGGTGAACGCTCCATTTTGCCATTAGAATCAGCCTCCAAAGCAAGGCAGCTGTATCCATCGTGTCTCCTGGAAATGGTCCCTCAGCTCATGCTGATTCCCAAATCCTTCCATGGGTCTGGTGGGAGTGCCCTCGCAGGTACTGGCCATACAGAATTTAGTAGCCCAGCCAGGGAGTTCAGCGTTCAGGAAGGTGGCCGTGTTGCGGTGCGCAAGTTGCCATCTGGATCGCTGTCAGGAGCGAGCGTTTGCCCGGCCCTTCGCTGGCGATGGTGATTTCGGATTAAGCTTTGGCACATCAAATGTTTGCAGGAGTCGTTCCCACACCTCAGGTCGCTGCATCTCCTTTGCAGTAGGATGCAGGTCGCTGAGTACTTCAAGAATCTGAGCTCCTGTGTCTCATTTGAAGGTGTCCATCTGGCTTTTGAGGGTAGAATACGAGACACTTAGGCACAGGTTTTGATCATTATAACTTTGTGGGGAATGCTGGCTCTTTCCAAAGCACCTCTAACGTTTAAACGTTTACATAAGAACTTGGTTGACAATTGAATTCCATCCTACAAAACATAGTTACAAACCTTTTTAAGTTATAAGCGATTTGCATGATATTTGGTGATTAAATGCAAGCTTCTCTTCGTTTTTTTTCGGAAGCATCTAGCATTTCTGCCCTTCCACATATGGCAGCAGCATCCATAGAATCAGAGAATGCCCTGGATTGGAAGGGACCTCCAAAGGTCACCTGGTCCAGCCTCCCTGCAGTGAACAGGGACATCCTCAACTAGATCAGGTTGCTCAGAGCCTCGTGAAGACTGAAGAGCTTCATCAAGCCTGAATCCCTTTCTCTTCTTCCTTTGTTGTAGACACGAATTTCCTTTTCTTGATCTTTGCTTGCTTTAGACTTCACATGCCAAAAGATTTAACATACAATCAAGTTGATTAGACTTTTGCTATGGGTGAACATTTTGGGTTGTTTCTTGGGGTTTTTTTGTGATTTTTTTTTTTTTTTTTTTTTTTTTTTTTAATTTAGCGCACGGAAAACAAAAGCGGCTGGATAACGCATCTGCAAAATGACTGTTGTTGCAACCGAGGCTGCTGTTTTCTGATGGAAAAACCTGTTGTGTCATCTTCCCTGGTGCTTCGTTCGCCTCCCTTTCCTCGGTGTCTGTGGGGTGTTTATTTCAATAATGTGCTTCTGATGAGCTGCTACATTTTCACATGGTTGTGTAGCTCTTCAGCGTGTTCCTAAAATGTCAGTGCGTAACAGCACTGATTCATCCCAGCCATTGCACAGCTGACTTCTGCTTGCAAGGCAGGCAGCTTTGTTGCTAACTTTAGGCATTGAAAGATAGAGGAGGGCAGCTTTGGGTTCCTTTTGGCCACTAGAAGGAAAGAAGGATTTCCAAAAGAAGCGTCTCCAGCTTGTTTTGATACAGAATTTGACTGCGGAGCGAACGTTTCCGCAGGACAGGCTGCATCATCTCGTTGCCGCTGCAGGCACCCACAGACTCGGAGCAATGCAGAAGGCAAAACATTGCTCAAGTGCTTTTGCCTTTTGCTGCAAGGCTGTTGCCTGAGGACTAGCGTTCTGTGTAGGCAAGGTGGAGCCACTTTAAAGGCCAGAAAATTTCCTCGTGCTCCGTGAGTCATCAGATCGTACGAAAATAGATTGATTTTTTTTTTTTTTTGCTTCCAACTATTTACAAATAAAATCAAACTTAATGAAAGGTTTGGTGATTCTTATTCACTCTGACAAAATGCTCTGAGGAATCTGATGTTATATTTCTGTGGTGCTTCGTTCGCTAACCAAAATAAATCGTTCCTTCTTAGCAGAGGAGCTTTTTGCACTTGCTTGGGATGCTAAGAAGTCATTCTGTGGGGATAGTAAATAAATTAGGCGGTTGCTTCTTTAAGTGGTAACAAAAAGACTCATAAATTAATGAAGTTGCTCTTATAATCAAGTTTTTTTGCCTTGCTTTTATAAACAAGTTTTTTTTCCTTGCTTTTATAAGCAAGTTTTTTTTCCTTGCTCTTATAAGCAAGTTTGTTTTCTTTAAAGAGCACTGCAAAAGTTGACTTTTGTTGCTTTTGAGGCTTTGGTGCCATGGTGCTGTGTAGCACTATGTGTTTGTGGCTAGCACCTATTTTACATGATAATCCCAAATATACACCCTGGTACTCTTTTCCAAAGCAGGATGAGTTTTGCTGCTGCCCTTGTGGATGAATCTGGTGAATTCTGACACTCGTCAGCAATAGTAGATACTAGAGGATTGTCTATTATTGTTCCTATTTCTTCCTGAAGCCATTAGCCTGAGGTGGAGAAGCATCTCTTTCTGCAAATAAGCTGCTGCAACTGGAGTAGAGTTTTCTTATGTTACCTTAGCAATTCCAATTTATTCTCTGCTTATAGGTAGTTTAAAACTTATTTGTAATGTAGCTTGGTTGGTTATTTTAAACTCAACCTTTCCATGTTTGTCACCGTGGTGTGCTATGACTCTGGGATTGGCTTTTATTTTCAGTATCAGAAGGCTTGCATAAAACATGCACATTCTTTTGGCAATTAGTAGAAAGCTACAACAAGTTTAGTGCAATTAGTAATTTTCTAAATTAACGTGGGACACTCCTAACATCACCACGTTCACGACTCAGCTGACAGACGCCGATTTCTTACCTCTAATCTAATACGGAAAACTTTTTTTTCATGTGATTTTGATTACTTTGTACATGCTTTAGCATTTCAGAGGCCCAGGCTTCAGTCTTTGTTCACTCTCGTGCTCAGGCGTAGCCGTGGCTAAATGAGCCGCAAGCGTAAAGCGTTTACCAGCTCCTTAGTCAGGAGTTTGTTGGAGTCAATAAGCATAAAACGAGTCAAATCAGGACTTTGGTGAGTCAAAGGATGCTTTTCTGTAGTGCAAAGCTGCACAACTCTAGTGGGCAAACAACAGCCTCAGAATCCAATGATCTTTGAACAGCAAACGTCAAGTAAAACGCGCTTTACAGCGAGGGGCAGTCGATACAGTTGAAAAATCAAGCTGGAGCTGCTCCTGTTGAGGTTGCTGTTTCTGGAAGCAGTCCTCTTTGTGCTCTTCCCCAAAGACAGGGAGGGGATGACATCTCTGAATATTGGCTTACATTTGGTTTACCTATTTAAAGCTCTCTTACGTAGCTCTTCTTTCCTTGCAGGGTCTATCTCTGAAGAACAAAATAATTGCCTACAAATCTTTCTCTAAAGACATAAATGTTTTAGTGCCTTTTCTTCTGGCTTTGTACAGCAAATGCCATCACATGCATCTTAACCTAACCATCCTGTGAGTTTTAACATGATACATGGCCTCCATAAAAAAAATCTTATGAGCAATTTGAAGTTTCAGGCAGCGTAGCTAAAACGAACATGACTTTGAGAAAGAATGATCTCTATCTGCTGTAAGATTAGGCTTTCCTACAGAAAGACACGAGCAGTATATTTTTTTATTGTTCCTAATGCAGCTGCATTTTTCTGGAAAGTGGCTGTATATGGGAATATAGATTATCTGTACTTGATGGCAATACATTCTGCCAATATATCTGTTGTAAGGGTTTTAACTGGAGATGATTGAAACGTACAGAACCAGTCAGTTTATGTCACAGGTATAATGTTTAATTTTAACCTGTGTTGCCCAACTAATGTGTGCTTTCCTGATGAAAAGAATATCAGGCTGCATTATTAATACTCTTGTAAAGATCTATATTTTGATATGTATTTTAGAATTCTCTTCCTAATGGCCTTTAACGTAGCTATGCACAGCTTTAAAAATAGAAGGGCTCAGCCTGCTAGCTATTGTAAACACTTTCCAAGGGCTTCATTCAGAATTCAAATAAAGCTCTTTTGTCTTCTCAGTGCTTGCATAATCCTGCTGTACTCCTGATTTAAAAAAAAAAAAAAAAAAAAGAGAGAAATAAAATAAAGGATATATTTTTAGCCTCATGTTTTTTGCCAAGCGTTAAGCTGGGAATTGCTTAATTGGGGTCTGAAGCATTTAATCACTTCCAAGGTCAGAGTGTGGCAGAGAAGTGCTGCTCCCAGGGCGTAATCTCAGGAGCACTTGTAGCAGTAGCCCTGCCTTCAGCTTCTTCTGCTCCTCAGTCCTGTCCCCACACCCTTGCTCAGGTGAAGCCATGTGTGACACTTGTCAGGGAGCTAGCTCTAGGAACAGCCCTGCCTTAGAAATGCAGTCTCTCCAAAATGGAACCCGTTCTCCAGACTGCCCTGAAAAGACTTGTCCCGGAAGAGCTGAGGGATGCAACAGGAGTATGAGGTAGGACAGTGCTGCCAAAAGGATGATTGTCCCCAAGTTGTCACCCGACCAGACTGGTCGGCTGCCCATCACTGGCCCAACATCAGATGACAGCAATAATTTGTGAAACCACCCGGTGTTAACCAGTTCACTTAAATGATCCAGATTAAAATTACCCTCCTTCTGATAAACTGAATCCAGGGGAAAAAGAATAAAATAAAATAACCCGGATCATTTAAGTGAGATGGTCAACACTGGATGGTCTCACAAATTTGAATGTGCAGCTTGAGCTGCATTTATTTGCTTTATGTGGAAAACTCAGTTTGCTCAGACCTCAGAGCAAACCTCATCAAAGTTGGCTGACTATGGATGTGTCGGAGAAATGGGGTGAAAGCAGCTCTGGTTGCAGCGGTTAAGCAGTTTTAGATTTTCATGCGTGCTTCCATCTGTGAAGGGCAGCTAGGCTAGAGTTGTTTCATTAGTACATGGGTGACCTCTAGTTTGCTATTTTTGGTCCCCTATTTTTGGTGCTGTCTGTGTACTGTCATTTATAGGCTATAATCGCATCCAAGAATTAAATTTAAGAGGCCTGTTCATGAAATGAATGTTAAGATGCTTGCTGTGGTACTTCAAACTTCATTTTCATTTTGCTGAATTTTAACTTAGAATGTTTTTTTTTTTTAAGCATTGGAATTAAAAACAAACAAATAACAACAACAAAAACCCATACCAAAAATCCCAAAATTAGTTATCAGCTTACCTTCACTGAATTTATTTTAAGGAAAAAAAAGCAAACATGCCAGAAAGTGGATGAACTTTCAGATACTGACAGAACTCAGCTACGCAAAATAAGTATATGCTGGAAAGACAAAAGGAAAAGCAGATAAATACAATGCCCACAAAACTAAGGCAAGGGGAGAGAGGAGAAAGCCAAATCCAACCTCTGTGATTAAATTAGGCCGATCTCCTCCTAAGGATCATTGTGAACCAGCCAGATGACATATTTGGCTCTGACCTGCTCCCGAGTTATTGATAAAAGACAAGGGAAGAGGAGAAATATTTGGTAGAGAAAGGAGGTAAAATCTTAATCTGGGCCCAGAATCTCTTCCTAGCTATGGACCAAACGGTGCCCAGACTGTCTCTCTCTCTGGGGACCTCTAAAGCCTGTTCCAAGGTGCAAATGCCCTGTCTGGTAACTACTCTGAGCCTGCAGAAAGTGAGATTTGGTCAGAAACCTCCCTGACAACTGCTCCACGTCTTTTGTTCATCTTTGACGTTCTCAGACCATTAAATATTCAGCCAATATAAGTCACATTCTTTAAAACAAGTTAAAATATCAAGTGTAGGTCACCACCTCGTACTACCTTCAGTTAGGTATGACGCTACTCCGAAGATTCCTCAGCAATGGAAACCTTTTCAGCTGCCTGTACGAGAGAGCAAAACAGATGTGCACAATTCCCTTGATTTTATTTTTTTTTAATTTTTTTTCCCCTATGAGAAGTTATGCCAGGAAAAACTGCCACCTCTTGCACCTGAAAGCCATTGGACAAATTCATCCTAAGTATAATTTAATTGATTGCAGTACACTGCAGTTCAATCAACTGCAATAAAGTTAATTGAACCTCTCCTAAGAAATGTGACTTAAACCAAATGATTCAAAATAGTAACAGGTACTGATTAATGGAGACAATTATATTTAATAGGAATGAGTCCAAGTAATTGAGTGATGTTTAAATGTTCTGTATAAGGTAGTCTCATGAGGACGGTAGTTAGCTACTTTCAACAGCTTGCAGATTAGATGCAGGTATGAAAAATGCAACATTTTTTATTAAAATGCTAGTTTAACATGGTTCCACCTTTTAAACTGTGGTGTGGATAAGAGATAAATGGCAACCTTCAGCTTTTCTGCTTTTCTTAAAGTGTTGGCTTTCAATTTTGACCCCAAACCACTGAGTTCTGTACAGAAACAAGGCTGATGGGACAAAATAAGGTGTTCTTCAGAAACCATTTTGATATGTTTATCCCACTATTTATTTCTACTAGTAAGGCTGGATTATTATTGATTGAAGTAAGCTGGGGATAAGGGAAGTTCCATTAAAATACCCAGTTGTGTTTACTTGTTATGCTTTGTCTCTGTGCACGTGCACATGGCCACTCGGGCAAAATTCACTGTCTGACTCTTGTGGAAAAAGGTCAGGCCTTGTACAGTTTTTAGCCAACATTAGGAGCAAATATTTTGTTGCTGAACTTAAGGTCTCGAGCATTTCCCACGGGCTATGTGTAAGTAATTCTCTCAGATACTCACAAATGTCTCTGCTCCAGTCAACGATTGTGAGGAAGGGGGTAGTACAGACGTTCCCTACTTGCATCTAGTAAGTTACTAGAAGAAAATAAGTTGTGTATTTCTCTTGAGAGTGGTCAGACACTGACATGGGTGCAGTGTAGTTCAGGTGAAATACTGATGAACACAGGACCACCTTTATAAGCCAGTTTGACTGAAGTTAGACATATTAAAAAAAAATTAAAAAATTTAAAAATCACCACAATAAACCGAAACTTTGAAGTGCTGGATAGCTGTGGTGCTCCATTGAGGTTTTAAATTCTTTGTGATGATAGGTTACTACAGTGCTTGTTTAGCCAAGACAGGAGGTTACTCCCACTTGATATGTTTGTAGAATGGAGGGGGAGAAATGGCTGTTTGAACTCTTGGCACTTTAACACTGGAAAAAAAAGAATTGATATAATCTAGGTACACTGAGGATGGAAATCTGCTGGGGGGGAATCTGTTCAGAGATTCTGGACCTAACAGAAATAACAGGGACAAGAAATCTAAGAAGTTCCAAGATGGAGCTTGGCTTAATGTTAAGAAACAAATTATGTGACGCAGTTGCCATGACAACAAAGGAGTCTGGAGTTTATGATCTGAGATGCCTCTTCATTCCAATGCTTCTATCAGAAATAGATGTTCCTAAGTGCAGCTGAAGATACTGGTGTTACTCAAGGGGATGAAGAGATGCAGGCTAAAGCCTTCCTCAAAAGCATGGCTCAGCTATCTCTAGGCAGAGACCAGGGTCATGTTGCAGTTCAGAAGACACTAGTTCTGCCGCTGCGAAATCTATCGAAGGAAAAGTCTTTTGCCTGGCTGGAGCAGCCCTGCAGATCCTGGGTTTCACCTGGGAGGCTGCTCTTCAGCCTGTCCTGCTGCCCTTGCTGGGAGTGAGCACCAGGCCCTTCACCTTCCCTTGCCAGGGCAGCTGCGGGAGAAAAGGCACAAAATTCATTCCCCCGTGTGAGGATAGCGGGAGGTGTGGGACCAGGATGAACTATAAAACCTCAAGGCCTAATATCTCCACAGGGTCTTTTCCTTTAGCTATCTTCTCTCTTGTTTGTTTACCCTAATAGTTAAGCTTATACAAAGAAATTCGTACTGTGGCAACGCTACTCAGAATTTTGAGACCTTTCCTGTAATTCACATGTACTCCTTTTTCTGAAAGGCTGTAGGCAATTCCTTGTGCTATTTCTCCTTTTGAAGAAACCCCAGGGAACCACAGAATTGTGGAGGTGTGGGAGGTCACCTCCTGTGACCACGTAGTCCAGTGCCCTGCTCACTGGTTTCATCTTCCTCCCAGCAGGCCGTGCACTGAGGTCACCAATCCAGGGAAATCTGTGAGCAAGTGGATTGCTAGTAAAAACGTACTCGTGCAAGATTTCAGCTGGAGTATCCAGCCATTTGTATCCCTGGTTCTGGGAAGCTTTTCTTTTCTTTATTTTTTTTCTTTTTTTAATAGTGCCTGTGAGGGCAACAGAGTGTACAAAGTCTCTGAAGTGTCTTTTACACTAAATTAGGTTAAAGATGGTTGTTATTTTTATTTGACCGTATCAGAGATGTTTGCATTGGAGGTCAGGTTATAAACTAACTTCCTATTTGTATTAGTAAGTTTTCAGGAGTTTTCCAGAGGCCGTTTGAGGCCTGGTTCAGGACCTGTTCAAATAAATGAATAGTTGAGGCCTAGTGGACTGAAGCCATCTGCTTTTGTCTGAGCTTCTACGGTATGATGTGGATAATTTGGTTTACAGATACAAATTCATAAATTAATTTCCATTATGGGACTAATATATTGTATTATTACTTTCTATTTTAATCTAAGACAGATTAAACTCAGCTTTTTGAGACAATGAGTCTTGAAGTTGTTTGTGGTCAAATGCCTTTTATAAGTACATAAAATGTTGTATTAATCCAAAATACCTTTTAGATTTGGACCTTTTTGACCACCTCAGCTGGATCAACAGCAACTGTGTTCATTCAGCCCTTTCCTGTAATACTCAGGGGAAAGTTTGCTGCCAACAGAATTTTTTATAATTAACTTTGCACGGAAACCTTTCTAGGTGGCCTATCAACCTTCATAATAGGAGAGGAAATGAGCTTAAGTTGCACCAGGGGAGGTTTAGGTTGGATATTAGGAATTTTTTTTTTACTGAGAGAGTGGTTAGGCATTGGAACAGGCTGCCCAGGGAGGTGGTGGAATCACCATCTCTGGAGATGTTCAAAAAACACGTGAGTGTGGCGCTTCAAGGCATGGTTTAGAGGTCATGATAATGTTTAGTAGACAATTAGACTTGATGATCTTGAAGGTCGTTTCCAACCTCCTTATTCTGTGATTCTATGATTACAACAGCAGGCAAGCACTGGTAAAGACATTCAGCATTTGGTATGGATTTAGAGGTTTTAACAAGAAGGAAATAATAGGATTTTGGACACTAAATGTATTTGTAGAGGGAAAATGTTGACTGTGGCCTGAGTTTGTGCTAAATACTCCTGCAACCCATCACCAAGGGTTCAAGGCCAGCACAACCATAGACACCACAACCGGTTGTTGGTTTTTAATGAATGAAAGAGTCTTTCAGCTGGCCTCTGGGTTAGCCCTGCGGATGTGAGGAGTGAACAAATTACTTCCCAAACGTTATCTAGGTCACTGTGTCTTTGTCTGGAATTTGAGTCTACCAGATAAGAATGCTTCACAGATGGGCCATTCTTGGAATCATAGAATAATTAAGGTTGGGAAAGACCTCTAGGATCATCAAGTCCAAGCTACTCCTCAGTGGCTTCATGATCACTAGACCATGCCCTGAAGAGCCCTATCCAATCGCCCTTGGAACACCTCCAGGGCTGGGGACTCCACCACTTCCTTGGGCAGGCTCTCCCAAGGCCTGACCACTCCTGCAGGAAAGAAATTCTTCCTCATGTCCAATCTAAACCTTCCCTGGCCCAGTTTGAGGCCATTACCTGTTGTCCTATGGTTAGTTCCTAGGGAGAAGAGGCCAACCCCTGCCTCACTCCAACCTCCCTTCAGAGAGCTGTAGGGAGCAAGAGGGTCTCCTCTCAGCCTCCTCTTCTCCAGGCTAAGCAATCCCAGCTCCCTCAGCCTCTCCTCATAAGACATGTTTTCCAAACCCTTCACCGGCTTCGTCGCCCTGCTGGTTTGTGACCAGCCTAGCCAGTGCTACGTGCACAACTGCATGGTCCCTGAAACTGCACAAGTGTCGTTCCAGCCTAGAAAATTCCCTGTCGGATGTCTTGTGCTGGTACAACTTGTAATTGGGTTAGAGCGTGCGAAGCGTTCGCCGAAAGATGGCGGGTTTTTTAAAAGTGGGCGGGTGGGGGTCTGAAAGGGTGTGTAACAGATTAAGGGGCTGGTTGGGGTTTTTTTTCCAAGTAGTTCAATGGACAAGAAGTGCTGCTGAGAAGGTTGTTTTGGCAGAATGCGTGTTTGCAACCGCTGGGTGAATTTGGTCACCGTTGCACCACTGGTCATTCCGAGCAGAATTTTGTTTTGCCTACTTAAATACTGTTGAAAAGGATTGGCTGCGTTTTCCGCTGCGAGAGCGTTTGGCTACTGGAAGGATTAGGATGATGCATTGAAGGATTAAGATTTTATTTTTTATTAATAGAACAAACTCGGCAAAGGTCTCTTTCTCTGGTAGGGTTTTTTTCTTTTGCACCTTCCTACGGGAAGGCTGCTCTGGTGAATATGTTCCAGCTTTTGCATCTGCCATCCTACAATGTGCAGGTTTGGTTTTATTTTGCTTGATTTTTATTTGAATTTATTTTGGTTTATTATTTTTATTTGAATTTATTTTGGTTTATTATTTTTATTTTATTTTTTATTATTTTTTATTTGTTATTTTTATTTTATTTGTTATTATTTTTATTTTATTTTATCTTTAGTTTTGGTTTAGTTTTATTTTGTTTTGATGTTAGGTTTTAGTTTATTTTTAGTTTAGTTTTAATTTATTTTGTTTTTAGGTTAGTTTTTAGTTTATTTTGAGTTTAGTTTTATTTTTTAGTTTAATTTTAGTTTAGTTTATTTTTTATGTTTTTTTTTGTTTTTAATTTAGTTTTTCTTAGTTTTATTTTAGTTTATTTCTATTTTAGTTTAATTTTATTTCATATGTTATTTTTTAGTTTGTTTTTAGTTTTTTTATTTTTATTTTAGTTTATTTCTATTTGAGTTTTGTTTTAGTTTAGTTTTATGTTATTTTTTGCTTTATTTTTAGTTTGGGTTTATTTTTTAATTTTATTTTAGTTCTTGTGTTACACTTTATTTTATATTTTATTTTATTTTTCAACCCATTCCACTTACACATTTCAGAAAAAAAAAAAATCCTTTTATGCAGCCTGTCCCAGCATCCCTCAAATCTACTCCAGCATCCCTAGGACATTCAGCAGTGTACACTTTTCCTAAAAAAAAAAAAAATAAAAAATGCCAGCTGAGATGCAGCCGTCATCTCCCCACGACCAGGGCTTGAAGTGGAAACAGAGAGCCAATCTCATTGAATTATTCACACCTGAAAAAGTTTCACTGAGTAATATCCACCCAAAAACGATCAAAGCAACCTGCTAGAACTCTGGGGTCTGTTTCAAGACAGTCATCGAGCTTATAAAATATTGACGAAGGTTAACGGAAGTGGAGGCTCTGTCACTGAAATTCTGGTTCCTTATCAGCCACCGACAATGTTGATATTCTTGCTTTGTAATCGTCGTAGATTTTTACCCCCTGAGGTGCTAAAGGCGGTGAAGCAGCAGCTCTGCTCTGCTGATTGCAGGATTCTTTGCCTGTCGACTATTCCTCTGAACTCTTGGAGTTAACAAATCTTTGGAGATCTAGCGATATTTTATTTTTATTTATTTATTTATTTGGCAATATACATCTTTTTGCTACTGCCTTTTGTAGCTGTGCCTTTGAAACCAAGCTGCTATAAACAGTCATTTGCAGGTTCTGTTTCTGAGGCAGCTTTAAAAAAAAAAAAAAAACCCATAAGAAAAAAGCATGGTATATATTTGCTCTTGCTCTAAATGTTAAATATCATTGCAGGGAGCGACGCGAACAGATGGTGCGCTGCATAAGCTGTTTATCATTTTGCACATTTATCACTTTAGCGATGTCTTTGATTAGTATTAACTTTCGGATTTATTTGGAGGCCTCTGGTTTTTGATGGCATTAGGGGTTATCTCGTAATCCACGCTGCCTTCCAGACTTCTAACTGAATTCCGGTCGAGCTAGAGCGAAGGCATTCTGTGGTTCTTAACCTCACAAACTTTTGCACTGTGGGAAAGAATTACCTGGTTGAGATTTTAATAGAGATCTTAATACTGGAAAGAATTCATAGGTAAATGGATAGATGCATTTGCTAAAGCGTTTTAGAGAGATTAAATTTCGATGCCATTGGTCCAGCTAAATAAATGCTGGATCTTGGAATTAAATGCCAGATGCTAAGAAGGTGTAAAATAAACCAGCAACGGTCCTGTTCAAGTCGATTATTCTTTTATATCCTCCACCTACAGAATGAGAGAACTTCATATTTCCCTGGTCTGGATGTTCAGCGTGTGTTACACCTACATCCCTGGATAGGAAACTAAAAAAGCATCTCAAGCTTAGAGACACAGCACCCAGACCGTGCTTTCTCACCTCTGGCTGCAGCATCGTATTAAAAATACGGTTTATCCAGGAGATATTTCCTCATATGCCTTTTGTCTCCGCTAAAGCCTGAAAAAAGGCAGGATTTTCTTTTGATACAATGAATGGAGAACCGTTTTCAAGTAGGTTTGCCCCATTCTGGGTGTTCTGCTAAATGGCAATAATATTTAATGAGAGATTTTACTCTCAGCTGTAAATTCTTTAGAGTGTGAGATGCTCGGCCTGTCAGAATAAATAGAGGAGGGTCAAAACCACTTACTTTGAAAATGACTGTTCATTTTGGAAGGCACCGAGTGATCTGGGTGAAGTAGAACTGAGTCAGTTGAATTTGGCTAGAGATCAACTTCCCAGCATCTCTTCTGGCAGCAGCTCTTCTTCACGGATTCCGTTCCTCAGGCTCTTTTATGTTCCACTAGCACATGCAGCACTTCAGCCTTCCAGGCTGCTGTTATTCGGATTTCAGCTGACTTTCCGCCACTCCTTAGAGAATGAAGGAATAAATAACTAACTTGTATCCATGCGTATTTCCAGGTTTTATGCCCATGCTTTTTTCAATGTCTATTAATTAATATTATGGAAAGATATATACAACAAAAAAAAGGTGATGTAGCACTAGAAATCACCCAGAGCATATACATTTTAAAGTTTAATGCTGCAGTGCCGTTTAAAGTTTAATTACTTGACAGCAGTAGCTGGTCAGGGCTTCATATGGTGAACTCATCTTTTTCCATGAAGACTCCTTGGGACTTCCATGGTCCTGTTGCCTTTGCTTCTGGGACATGAGATCCTTCCAGAAGCTTGCAGAAGGAAAATGCTGGGAAATAAGGAGAGTGCACCTAGTAAAAGAACGTCTCTTGAACATGAGAATTGACTTGAGGACTGAAAATCTTTGTTGCTGGATGAGCTGAAAAGAAAAGCTTCTTAATATCTCATTGGTTGTGTTAGAGACTGTAACAGGCATAGAAATGTTTGTGGGTAATACAGTCGTGAAAAATGACTATCATTGAAGAAAGTATTTTTTAGCGTATGAAATGCAGAGTTATAGCACGCTAATTGTTGGAAAGAAAATATATAAAGGGAAAGATTTGGTTGAACTCATTAACTTCTTTTTTTTCAAACTAGCAATTATAAGGAAATTAGTTGCGTATTTCATGAAGAGCTATCTGTGTTTTCCTGTTACCGTGTCAGCTCTGTGCCGTTTCTTCGATGTGTATTTTTGCTAGAAGCCAGTAATTACAAATTCTCTATCTTCCTGGTCTTTCCACCTGCCGTCTTTAAAAGTGAAAGGGCAGAACTTCTCTGCATTTTGATCTAAAAGACTGCTTTCTCTCTTTGCAGGTTAATAATGAGAATGTAGTGAAAGTTGGCCACAGGCAGGTGGTGAACATGATTCGACAAGGGGGCAATCACCTAGTTCTTAAAGTTGTCACAGTAACGAGGAATCTTGATCCAGATGACACAGCTAGAAAGAAAGGTACCTTTTTCTTTTTTCCTAACAGTGTCCTTTTACTTGCTCCATGGAGAACAGAGTATGGACATGAAATTACTGGTTTATAAACTCTGATTTATACACTTCACTTTTGAAATTTGAAATGCCCTTCTCTTACTCGATTTAGAATAATTTAATTCTGTTGACTTCTGCATGAATATGTGACTAAAAGGGTAAGATTCTCCTGTCATGCTCGCTATGGAATTTCGTCTTCATGGATCTTGACACCTTGATATGTTTGAAGGTCTTGTAATAAAATGTCTTGCAGTAGTGAGAGAGCAAAAGCACATAGAACAGGTTCTCTCTTATTAATTAATTTCAAGCATGCTTAAAATGAGGTTAGCTTGACTCCTCTTGAAATCATTGAGAATTTATGGTTTTGCAAAACATGTATCTTAGAAAGGACCTCTGTAAGAATAAGACAAGCAATGTTTAGGCTGAAGTTCTGGTAGAAAAAAAAAAAAAAGAAAAAAGTACATTTTAATGGGAAAATTCCTCTAAATTGATTAAAATCAGAGGGGTTGTTTCAGCCGCCTCCCGTAAGTAGAAAACACACACAGCTGATTTTTCTGCCTTTTTTTGTCTGCCAGCAAGAAAGCAGGTGCTCCAGGGGAGGTTAGTATATCTCATGTCCCTTGAAGACAAGGGGTTTTTCCAGTATAAGGTGGTTGTTTAGGTTTTTTTAATGTTAATGGAGATTATGGCTTAACCTATACCATAAGATGGGGCTAATCCCTTAAGAATTTCCCTGTGTTTCCCTCCAGCCCCAAAAAACACCACCAAAACTTCACTTTCCTACACCTTAGATACCCCCTGGGTTTCTCAGGTCGCAGCTGCTCTAAAAAGTTGTTAGGGCCCCATAAATATCATTGTGCAGAAAAGATCGCTGCTGCTACCCCGTGTTCAAAAAAAAAAAATTCCTGTTCCTCCCCCCCTGGTTTCTTGAATTGCCTGGCTCTAAAAACACAAGAGCAGGCCAGAAGCTGACACCTGAGGGTTTCTTCTGTTGTCATGAGTAAAACTTTGTGTCTACACTGTGAGCGTTACGACACCTCCTGCTTACGAAATAAATAAATAAATGAAGCACCTCATAGAGGGCCAAAAAAAAAAAATCAAGTAGAAAAGCTATATTAATGGAAAATCCTGTTCAGAGATGGTCCTGCATTATTTTCAGCTTGCTGGAATTGCCGTTCGCGCATTTGAAACAAACCTTTCACCTCTGCCTTTTGGGTTGTGTCGTAGTGGCCTTAAGTGCTATTGTGTACAACAACCCAAAGGGAAGATGCTTCTCTAAAACCAAACCCGGTTCTTTATCATCTCTCCAGAGCCTTCTGTTGATAGCGTGCCGTTTGCCAAAAGCTTTCGCTGTCGAATCTTGTCCCTTTTTGGATGCAAGTTGGTTGCCTTTCCCGTTACCTGGCAATTGCCTTTGCGCTGCGGGAATTGTGTGGGAGGATTTTCTGGCTGACAATCTCTTTTATGGAGAGTCCAGGGTCAGACACCCAGCCTCCTTTAACACTCCAGTACGTTGTGCAGTTTCCCTCACAGATTTTTGGTCGCCTCTCTTGTTGGGCAAGGGCAGAGCTGAGACTGGAGTTGACATGTGCAGGACTTCGGCAGCCTCGTATCTGGCACTCAACCGGAGCTATATTTTTCCTTCCTCATGACCTCCTGTCATTCAAGCCTCTGTAAGATGATGGGACTTAACAGGCAAAGGGTGACACTGACATAGTGGGTATAGGTGATCCAGGATGAACATCATCTACTACTTTCCTCCATCATTCCTTCAAACTGCTTTGCCACCTCTTGCCGAAGCGGTGATGTGCAACCTTGAACAAAACGCTTAAGAATCCTTCATTTTTCCTGGTGTCTCAGGGGCATTTCTGTTTACTGGAAATCTCCAGCTTTCCTGCCAACACTGGCATAATCTTTTCTGATTTTACGCTCCATTCTGGCCACCAAACGTATTCATTATCAGGGGACTAAAACACACGCTGGATTTTAGTTTCTCTGTTAGACCATTGCCTTGATAGTTCAAGATCGTCTTTGTTCTGAGACTCCCCTGTTTTCCCTAGTCTGGCCACAACTCCTAAGATAAATTTGAATCTTCTTTCTTGTATTTCTCAGATTTAACAGTTTCTCCAAAGGTGAAATTAATCTGGCAGAGATTGGCTGGTCTCCAGGAGACTTTTAGCTGTGTACATTTCTTGGAAGGAGGGACACAACTGCTGCGAGGCTCTTTCCCTAGAAAGTCTTTTTCCTCCAGAAAAAGAGAAGTGCACAGTAATTTAGCTTTAAATGTTTTTATGTATCCTGTTACATAAAAGCTTGCTGATGTGTCAAACAACCTACGCGAAAAGTAGAAACAGTATAGAAATTCAGGATGTGAAAAGCACCTCGGGGTTTGTTTTTTTTTCCTCCGCATGGATGTATTTATTATTACCTTATTTAATGTAGCTTTTTCTTTTGAATGAATATGAAATTTTTTTAATGTGGATATGGCGGTTTAGAGATGTATATTTACTTACACTGCGTATTCTTCTGTTTAATGCAAAGCTCCACCACCTCCTAAGCGAGCTCCAACCACTGCACTGACCTTGCGGTCTAAGTCAATGACCTCAGAGCTTGAAGAGCTTGGTAAGAAAGTGTTTTTTGACAAGCATGCTGGTATAATAGAAATGTAAAAAAAAAATAATAATAATAACTTAAATATATATACCTGTATATATGTTAAACTGACTAAAAGGAACTGCACTGTGTACTCTATAGAACAGCAAAGGTTTTAAGAATGCTGCATCTTTGGAGAGTTCCACTGTGCATGATTCGCATGAATAGTTTTTGTTGAAACTTGTGCCTTTACTGCTACGCAAGAGAATGTTGATATATTTTTATGCATCGTCGAAGTTTGGCACACCTACTAAAAAGTAATGCCGTGTCATGTTTTGTTAGCTTTGCTTTCTACATTTTTTCGGTTCATCTAATGTTGTTTTATTTTAAATTTCTGTGGCCTCTCATTAGTGGATAAAGGTAAGCTGCCAGAAGCTGTTGTTAAAAAGCTGACAGTGTTAAAGCAGCTTCGACTTCAACTTGTTTGTTTTCTTTAGACTCTGATCTGAAAAAGTGCATATTATTATATCACTTTGACTTCCGTGCATGATATAACCTTAATTCTTCTTACTATTGGTAATAAAAAAAGCATTGAGCATTCAGTCTTTTAGTTGCTAATTTTAAGAAATATGTTTGTGGATTCCTTTGCTTGATCATCCACCTTGTACATATGCATAATTATTTGGGAATTTGGATTTATTTTCTAGAAGTGAGGAAGGTAATAGTTCTTTTCTTCCTGATTTTCATCTGTTAGATCATTTAAAAAGTAGCATTTCTGCAGCTAGACTAATAAATACGTTATGCATGGGCCATCTATACAAAGAGAAAAGCCCAGTGCGTATTTATATGTGGCCATTACACTAAAAGAGTGTGTTTAGAAAGTGACAATTGGGTATTTAAACAAACCACATCCCTCATGACAGAGGAAGAGAGTCTATCATACAATAAAACCATTTTCCCATGTAACCCTATATCGATTTAAAAGCATTTTATAGTCATTTTTATTTCTGGCATGGGCCAACTGGAAGGAATCAAAGCCTTGTGGGTGCTTCCTCCCCCCACCCTGGAAATCAATGTTTTCTGGGGCAAATGGACCCCATCCATCCTTTAGTGAGTCAAGTTCCACAGCTTCAATGGAAGTTCTTAAACAAAGGGGTGCTGAAGTGGTTACTGTCTTCTCTATGGTATAACAACCAATTGAAGACCAAAAAGAAACAGTCTAATTATTTAGCTCTAACAGAACTCAGACAATTTGATTTTTCTATGCCAGGAAGTTCAGGAGCTCGACTAAAGGTTTCAGCAGTTTGTGAACGCTCCACATTTTTTTTTCCCCAGCATTAAAATATAAAATCTTATTTCTGGAGCCGCTTTTTGAGTTTAGGTGTTTTGATTTGGTTGCCTTTCGTGGAGCGCTAAGGGGTTGTAAAACTTTACTGGCTGATCAACAAGCTTTCCCAGGGGGACAGGAATACTTAGGCAACATTTTTTCCCCCTTCGTTATCCCCTTTTGCAAACCACTTTCCAGCTGAGGGTATTCTTCTATTTCTCTTTTCAGTCTTACGTAGTAGATACTGTTCTTAAAGCAGAGAATAGCAGCACTTTTTTTCTAGGGGAAAATATCTTATTAATAGTAAAGTCACCTCTGCGGTGGAGACTATCTTATTTTAGCTTTCTCACACACCCCCCGCCCCCCTTCCCCGTTCAGGTTATAGTACTCGATCTGCTGTTTGTTCTCATCATCTGGCAGAAACCATTGCAGCCGTGGGACATCCCTGAATCTTTAAGTGCATTTCCCATCCACATCTTTATTCAGATGGGGCAAATATTACAGTGGCAAGACTTTACTATTCTGAAGAATGGTCCAGAACTGTGTTCTGGAAGTTTATGCCCCGTAGGAAAGCCGTAGTAATACTACAGCATGGCAGAAATTTGTCTTCTTCCTGAACGAGACCGTAAATACCAGTTCCATGATACTCTGAACGTTTGCCACCCTAGCAAGCAGTATGACTACTGTTATAAATAACATCTGTGGTCGACCTGTTTTAGTAGTTGTCCTGTAAAAGGGCTGTGATCAGAAGGAACAGGAATTCTTAAATTGCACAACAACCCGACCAGCTTCCAAAGAGAAATTCTTCTCCCCACCATCAGTTAAAGCTGTCTTCTGACATAAGCCACAGATTATATGTGTCTATTTGCATACAATTTATATATCTTTATATGTATCTGTGTATATATTGGACATCTGTATGAACTATGAGAACACCCACATTTTTATAGCCATTAAGCTCGCTGGTGAATAACCATTTTGTTTCGTGACATACGTGCAAACTAAATAGGAAGTACATCTAGATGGATGAACACTGTGGATGTTCTCATCAATATATATGTGTAAGCTTTTTTTCTGAACTGAAGAAGCTCATGGTCTCAATAATGTCTCGTGGCAAAGAATTCCACAGGCTAATTCTGTGCTGTGTACAAATGTATTTCCTTTTTATTGGTTTTGAATGTGATGCCTTTAATTTTATTGAATGTCCCTTGTTATGTAATGGAAGGAAAAGATAAATAGAAATTCCCCATTTCTCTTCCCTCAGAGTATATATTTTTGTAATTTCTCCTAGCTAAACTAGGAAATTATTTTTTAATTTTTAACTAGATTTTTTTTTAACATATACACCTTGCAGTCTTTACAGTCACTTCCTTTGCCTGCCTCTGAACTCTACTTACAGTTTTATTGACATGTTTTTAGCTACTCTGTTCTCCATAATACTGAGCAGATCATCTCAGTTGTTCTCTTTCCAATTATTTAATTCAATTTATGGCAGATAATGTGCGCTAACGATTCCTTTCCACTTCGATCCACAAGGATCGGAAAATGCCCTATTATCATAGTTTGAAAGCCCTGATATCAATAAGTTTCCCCAGTTACTGTTTTTTTTTTTTTTTTAAAAAAAAAAGAAGTTTAGAAAAAAAAAAGAATTGTAGATGTATCCCTCCTATCTGCAGGGGAGCAATTTCTTGTAGCTAAGGTATAAACCCTGATAAACTTTGCTTTTGCCAAGCTGTTTATCTGCTGTGGTTTGATAGATACATGCGTAGTAGAGTAGCAGGGAGAGACTAACTTCTTAGCTGGAAGACAAATGTTTATGCTCAACATGACAGACAAGGATTTAGCATTAAAAAAAAAAAAAAAAAAAAAAATTACCTTCAGAATTGATTCACAGTTCATTCCCTTTCTATTTCCAAGCTTCAGTACGGAAGAAGAAGGGTAAGGGGAAGCATTTTGTCTCTTGTTTAACCCGTTTCTCACCTTTCCATAGTGAAGGATAATAACATAATGTAAATGTTGGCATATGGTCCAGTTTATTTTATGGTGTCAAATGTACATTAATTATTGTATATGTTTTTTTAGTTATTTAGTTAATAAATTGCAAACACACTCAGAACTCAAACCAGAAGACTGCATTCGAAAATATCCCCCTGCATCCCTTCCTTTTGTCTCCTTTCCTTCATCTTGCCTTTTTTTTTCCTTCTTTGTATGCAACTCTTTCCCAACCCCTTCCATACCATCTCCTCACAGTTACTGTGCTAACCGGCAGCCACCGACAACACGTGGCCAGTAACGTACCCTCAGTGTAGTCCTACGTTAGTGATTTTGCTTTGTCTTTTGAACGGCCAAACGTTACTCCCATGACCGCACCGTCTCTGTCTCAGGAAATAGGGATCTCGCACACAACACGGCCAACTTTTGCCCTGGAGAAACGCTGCTCTGCACATTTTTCACTTTTCAATAGAACATCTTCCACGCTGTCCCGTATGCATGGAGTGCCCTCCCTGGACTGATTCATAAGGCCACCACCTTCTCCTCGAAATCTCTCCTAAAGACCCCCCTTCCCCTACGATCCCTGTTAGCAATCAGCTAAGTAACGATGGCTAGGCAGAGGGGTAGGTAGAAATAGCGGTGCTATTTTAATGGGGTTGGGTTTTTTGGTTTTTTTTTTATATATATATAAATGTGTATCTGTGTATACAGAGTTTGTTTGTGTTTAGCTGTATTTTTTCCATACTCCTGTATGTCATTTTGCTTCCTTAGATTGTAAGCTCTCCTGAGCAGGGACTGTGTCATTTACACGTTTTCATGGCGTCTCGCCCAAGGAAGAGTCTCCAACCTCCCTGAGCCCCTGGGTGATAGTTGGGAAAACGGGCTGTGTCCTGCTCTTCGACAAAGTTCAGTGTCATGGAAAGGAAGGCTAGGCTGGAGGCAGTGTCTTCTCTCAACAGGGAAGCTTTTGCTTTTTAACATTAAACAGGACAAAATTGGGTTATTTTCCACTCTTTATTTTTTCTACTCTTTCCTGACCTCCTTTCAGGTCACGAACAGAGGTTCCAACTAGTGTCAGTCTCTGTTCTCCATTCAGAGGATATGGCAAAATAAACCCCATTGCTACTGGTATTTTTCTGGAAGAAAAAAAAAAAGTTTTGGCAGCATATCAAAAATCTTTACGTTGTTCTTGTAGAGTTTTCCATCAACCAGTAATTCAGTTTTGTGCCTCGTACGTGAGGGAGGCATTAAGATGAATATAATGGCTTTTGTGGTTCTGTTTGACTGGTTTTGTCGGTTGTCTTTGGAGAGCAGCTCTGGATTATTGGGAGGATAGAAGGAGGGAAGACCATAGGCTGTATTTTTTTATCTTCAGGGTGGAAGGTTGGATGTTTGTGTCTGTAGAAATAGGTAATAACAGCTTTAGGTTCCCAGCAGCATGGCAAGGGCAGTATTATCATTTTACTACAGTTCCATAGTGTCGATCACTAAAACATAAACTGGACTTCATCTTTGCCACCCACTTTCTGCTTACAGTAGTTGCCTGACCCAGAGAGATCGCCTCCAACTTCACAATGGACGTTTGGAGGGGGGGTGTTGTCCATAGTGAAACTACTTTCTGGATTTGGGGGGGATATGGGGGAGGGGGAAGAGGCGTTCTCTTTTCGTTTGCGAGTTGTAGGTTCCAGGAATTGTTGAATGACTAAGTTGTGGCCGCATGTAAACTAGCAGAGAATTGTAGCAGCAGCTTTTTGGAGGCGGTACTTAAAATATCATTCCGGGTCATGTGTAGTCAGCCTGTTAATGCTGAAGAATAACCACAATATTCACGCAGCAAATTAAAATCGACGATTGAAACTCCTCTAAAAATAAGACATGAAAAAGAAAAACATTTCGGTCAGAGTTTTCATCATCACTACAGAAATTAGGTGTCGTTAGAGTTTCATAATTAATATTTTAAAAGAGCGAATTCCACTCTGATCGTAAAAAGTTTATGTGGCTCGCGAAAAACTTGGTTTTGAAGGGTTTTCCTTCTGTTTTTGTTTCGACTTGTTTATCGAAAACTTCTCATGGATAGAGAATGTTAATGTTACGATACCTAAGGAACACATCCATAAACTAAGGTCTGTAAGTGTTTTAGGTACGTGATTTAAAAGTTTCATGCTCCTAAGCTTTTTTTTACTGCCAGGAAAGGGGGTTGGTTTAGTGAGTAATTTGTGATTTTCAGTGAAAACTAAAGTGAACAGTGCTTAGTTTTAAAAACCTCATATAAATCTCTAAGAGAAAGGAGAAAATTAAGAATAGAGCAGGTTAAGTTTTCATAGTGAAATGGGAATGACAAGAGAAATAACTCTTCTGCATTAATAAATATTACTTTGTCAGCGTCACCCAAGTGTCAGCGGTGAGCTAGTGGTGGTGGTTTGTTTGTTCTTAGATTTGGCACGGTAATCAATATAAAATAATCCCTCTCTATGTGTCGATACTGATCTTTGGGGTTTGATGTGGGCTACAGCGCCGAATACAAACATAGGAGTTTCCTCCTGTGACCAGTTTAGATGGTAGCACCACCTCTCAGATCCAGGATAACCGTGATATCATCACCACAGAATGTTGTTACCTGGCATCGAGTCTTATCAGCATTTGAATAGAAAAATATCAGTTGATGATGGCATTCAAACCAAATATTATTAGCTCTGTCTGCAATAAGCATCCACACTTCATCCCATTCCCGTTGTCCATTGTTTCAAAGGTGGCACATTCTAATGGCATCTGAAACAATGAAATTGCAGAGCAAATATATATAAGTGAATGCCAAAGAGCGGCTTAGCTTGCAGTGTTATGTTGTGTTTGAAGAAACCGCTCACAAAGACGGCTGGGTTCAAAAAAATAATTCTTTTATTTCACTGTGGTGAAGTTGATGATGGAGATTTGTCTGCAGGAAACAATGGAAATACCATCGAAGCAACTTTTGCAGCACTCACAGCGTCGACTCCTTTGGTAGTTTCCAGCATCTGCAGTGCTTCTATGTAGGAAGAAGCTTTTCTGATCTTCACCAGACTCTCTATTTTAGAAGATGAGAGCAAAAGGCATCAGGCGGACTGAAGAATTCTTGAAGGGTATCCGTGTAAGTAGTTGATTTGCATTATGTATTTGAAATTCTAATGAGATAGCAACAGGATAATAAGATAAAGGTTGCGGTCAGGTTGTTGTTTTCTTCACGAGCGTAAAGCAGGGTCTCTGGGTGGAATTGGTGAAGTGCACGTGTGGAAAGAAATACGAGCCCCATTTTTAAGGTTGCAGGTTGTGTGACTCGTAGACTAACTCCTGGGGAGGCCACAGCAGTGTCAGAAGGTGCAGGATCAGCACCATGCCTACAACATGGGTGCTTTTAAAACACTCTGTACGAGAAAAGGCCTGCAAATGGGCATGTTTCAAGGACAACAGTGCTGAAAAATCAAAATCAAAATTGGCACCTAGCTGGCAATGTGCTGATTAGCAAGTTTTGGCACAATCTTAAATGACACAGCTACCTCTCAGTACTGAATACTTCTTCAAACCAGGGTTTATGTTACGTGAGGTGGGCAGCTTTAAGTACCAGTTTGAAAGCACTGGGAATCCTGAGCAGAGGTCAGTTGAGTCTCTGTGTGAGTCTTCTCCTCCTTTACGCTAGTATTATTTTGAATTTATCAGCTTATTCTCGAGCCTGTAGTGCCCTTTCATAATACATGTTTTTCTTTGCTACAGGACGGTAACTTGAAAGGTTTTCAAAACCTTTCTGCATCGGCCAAACAAGACAATGGTATGAAAGAAGTTGGAAAAGGAATTGTAAGTGTTAAAGAACACGTGGGGTTTTGTAGCGTTTGGGAAGAGATGAATTAAATACGTTGGCATATGTGAGTGTCGCTTGCTGTGCTCAGAGATTGTTAATTCAGTAGCTAACCACGTATTCAAAGTCACGAGTGCTTGAGGAACAGTAAACATTGCATGTGTTTCCCAACATGGACAAGTTAGGCCAGTGGAAAACTTCTTCACCACTTGTAATGTGTTCTCTCTCTTTTTCAGGAGCCAGGGAGATGAAGGACTTATCTCCCTCATCTCAAAACTCCCTTTGCTGCTATTTCTCTCTTTTTCTTTTTTTTTTCTTTTTTTTTTTCCTTCAAATGTTCATATACCCATGTTAATTAATTTCCAATATAATTAAAAATAAATGTTTCCAGATAATTCATCATAGTTTGTTTGGTTTTTCCCCTCGGTGTGGAAGCGTGAGAGCAAGTGTAAGACCAGCGAAGGCTGCGAGTGTCTTAGGTCCTTCACCTTTCTGTTTGGTTTCTTTCGGTTGATTGACTTTCTTTTGTGACTAGGCCAAATTTTCAAATGCTGTCTCTTAAACAGAACATCAAATTGCCGCTTAAATTCCTCCTGGCTTGCAGGGTAGGAGTGGGTATTGACTATATTCTCTGCTTTGTTTTTGTTCTTAAACAGAAACCACTGTTAGACAATGACCATTCCTCTTTCAAGGTAGGCTGAATTGTAAGGCTTCAGGACTGCAGGTGCATTTTAAATGCCTGTATAATTATTTCATTAATTGAACATGCTGTTAAAGAGCTGGTACTTGAAAATTGTATCTATAGCAAGAACTTGAACGTATCGTTTTTCTGCCTTCCTTAACATTCCTTTTGATGGTGTGATTATACTGTGTAAATGTGACTTAAATGTATTAATGCGAAGATATTTTCAGCCCTAGAAACACAAATAGGACTTTCTTTCGAGGAAGTTCCGACAGTTCTTTGTTGTGAATACGTACAAATCATTTTCATAAGTCATGCAATGGTATTTATAGATAACGTTAAATGATTCATTTTAGTCGCTAAACAGTTTTTGTGTTTTACCGATTTCTTTTACATCGTTTTTCCCTTTGGGGGATTTTCGTGTACGCTGTAGAGTTTACAGTATCCCAGAGAACATAAAAGTATTTTTACTCAATTTTCATAGAAGGAAAGTCTTTCAAATGGCTTATGGTTTTGATTGTATTGCAAAGCACTTTTGTTATTTCCTCATTATGCTAACTGCTAAAATAATATTCTCTGCCTGTTGTTTGCAATGTGGTAAATATGTGTTTCTGGCATTGCGATTTAAGCACAATCCTGCAAATTGTTCATTGGGGGGAGGGAGGGGGAGGGGCTGGAAGAAGTTAATTCCAGATTAAAATGTGCTGGTGGTGGCAGATTTCTGAGGATTAGCCTAATTGTCTAAATGAAACCTCACATTATTCCAGTTCTGTTTATTTTTGAACTCTGCGTTTACGTGACAGAAGCGTAGGCTGAACTTGTTGTTTCTTTCCTCTACATATGACCATAAACAACAAATTTGGATTTAGATCTTAACCTTTAATTTTCTTACTCTAAACCAATGCTTTAGCTCAGGTTAGTCTTTCAATTCTCAACGGTACCTCGAAGGCCTAAAGTTGTACTTGACCTGCTTTTGGTCTTTGACGAGTTTTTGTCCATCTATTCCTATTTGAATAGCTAAAAAGAAAGAGCTTAGTTTTCAGTGGGCATCGTTCAAGTAAGGGAGATCCATTTTGAACCATCTGCAAATAGATGACTCCTAAACCACCAGTTTTTTCCCCAGAAGCCCTAGAGACCTACTCATCGAGTACAATCGTTTCTCTGACAAGCAGCGTTATCACGGGGACTTCCATAGCTTGATCAGGCTTTCTTGTGAAACCAGTAGGTTCTCATCTTTCTGTGATCACCACCCCATTAGTACTGGAAGGCTGTTCGAGAATTTTGTTCCTCTGCTTCTTCGAAAGCGTTGTCTAGATTCCCATACGTGGCGTTTGCCCAGCTTGCCTTTTCCGTAGTGCCCCCCACCCACAGACATTCCATCAAAAGTATTTATCAAGTTATTTCCCAGCTGTTCTTTCACAGAGTAAGAAGGGCAAGGTGTTTTTTGCATATGTACGGGAAGTTATTTACCAAGTTATTTCCCAGCTATTCTTTTACAAAGTAAGCAGGGCAAGGTCTTTTCCATGTATATGGGAAGTGGCAAAAATCTAAAAGTAACACGATGTAAATAAGTTCACCTGCTTCTTTCCGATGTTGGGTTTTTTTTCAGACATGGAAATTTATACACGTAATCACTCCTGGTTTTTCTACTAAAACCAAGCTACTGATAGTTAAAGGTAAAAGACATTTAGCAAACTAATTGGTAAGATAAAAGCGACAGCACGGCCTTATTTTTATGTAGTGTAAATGAATCTCTGTTCGTTTTTAATAAGCACACATAAAAGACTATCCCTTTAGTTTTAGTACTGCTTATGTAACTGATTTTTGCAGATTATTGACACGGAAGCAAATTTGACCGGCTAATGAAAGAAATTAAAGTAAACTTGCAAACTCCTATTTAGGGAAGGCGATGGAACAAAAAATGTGCCTGTGCAGTGCCTGGTGTTAAGGGCTCTGTGCCTAGACCCGTTGACACCAAGGAAGAATGAATGTCCTGTGTTCCCATCCACTTTTCAAAAGGAAAAATACATGTGCCAAATATTTGACTGTGGTTGGCTGCAGATGCTAGAAAAGGTGGGTGATACTACCGCACCTAGGTGCAATTGGCATTGTATGAAGTTGTGCATAACTGGTGGCGCCTGGTACAGTTTCTGTCTGTATCTATCTTAGGTATTTACAAGGCATCTATCACCTTGGTACCTAAGCACTTTGAAAAATGCACCCACCCCAGGAGGCATGATGCAGATACAGGCAGAGGCCCAGGTCCAGAGCAGCAGAGGCAGGTCCCAGGAAGCTCCCCAGCTGTGTTTCCGCTGTTGTTGAGCTCCTGGCCCACTTGTTGTGGCCAAGGAACATCTCCACCTACCTGGCAGCAGGAAGACGGTACCCCACCCCTCACGTCCAGCTCCACTGGTGGGGAATCTGGAAAGGAAAGATAATGGAAAAGGCAACGATCCGGTAGCAGAGGTGAAACAGAAATGGTGGGATTTCAAAAGGAGGGATTCTTAAAGAGCAGCACATCTCAGGGGAGGGATCAACTGCCAGTCCAAGTGGCAGGTAAGGCACAACACAGGCATAAATCTCAAATGTTCTTCAGTGAACAAAAGTTAAAGAAATACCTCTGATGTCTCTAAAGTTTGTCTATCTCCAAAGCCCTGCTCTGTTCTTGGCCTCTGTCTCAGTCCTCTATCCCTGCAGCTGAATCGGCTGTTCGGTTCTCTGTGTATCTCAACCCAATCATTGCTGCAATCCTAAAGATGTCTAATAACAAACGGAAAGGAGTCTCACTGGTAACGAGTGTTGTCGTGCAAAGAGACAAGCACGATCTAGCAGTGCTCCAAAATGACGGACGTACTCGTGAACCCAAAGGCTGGACTAATCCTAGCTTCTAATCACCGTGTTCAGAACAGAGCGGGGCAAACCACAGGTCCCCCCTGCCAGGCACAAGAGATGGAGCAGTTCTCCTGGGGCCACCAGGAGCGATTGCTGACCTGCCACATCAGCCCATCTGCAGGGGCTCAGTGCCAACACCCGTACAGGCAACCGGCTACGGGCTTTGCTGCAGAAACAGAGGACCTCTCTGGAGGTAAAGGAAGGAACATAGCCAGGACTTTGATGAAGGTTCACTAGTCACTATTACAAGGACCACTTGAATTAACAGATCTCTTTTTTTTTTTTCCCCTTAAACACAACAATCCAAAACTAGTCTTCAGAAACCTCTGAGTCCCATGTGACTTTTGGAAATAGCTGCACAATACTCACAGTGATCAAATGCTCAAGTGCAGTGGGTCGCTGACTTCCAGCTGTTTCTACGTCCCACATGCACGCTCTTTTCAGATTCCCATACTTGGTTATTTAAGGATCAAAATGGGAGTCCTGCCCTGTCAGAGCAAGGGACGTCAGGTTAGGAACATGAAGCAAGTCACGACTTTGGAGGCTGCCAGTTTGTTGGCTGCTATCACTAGATATCAATATATCTATAAAGAGACTGAAGTGACCTATTTTGCCTCGAAGCTGTGTGTATCACTGCAAGCAAAATGCTGCACAGAGGAACAGCTGATGAGGTGGAAACAACTAGAAAGACCCAGAGAATCTGACCTCTTCCCTTTGCTTCATACCTAAGGAAGTGAACAGTGCTTCTTTGTACCCCCTGTATTTCAAGCTTGCTTTTGACAGAGAGATTTTTTCTTTTTTTAAAGCCACTTAACCACATTGATGTATAGTTTGATCCGTGGCCAATTCTGACTTGACAGTCTTAGTGCCCTCTCTCTTTTTCTTTTTTCTTTTTTTGAAGTTACCCCTTTGTCAGGGAAATGAGGTAAAGGCAGTTAGTTGAGCTCCTTTAATCCTACTTTTAATCCAGCTTGAACCCTCCTGTCGGCAGCTGTTCCAAGCAGTCGGCCTCTTCTCTGGCCGATAAGGACAATTTCTGGCCGAACCAAGTTTTCCAACGCCCCTCCTGTAACTGGTGCCCCTTTTCCGCCGCGCCGACCGGGCTCCTGGTGCGCTCATCTTACCGAGATCTGCTCTGACTTTAGGGTGACCTTTGGTCATCAGGGAGTGGATTTTTTGGGCAGGGACTGACACGTTCATCAAGGTGGTGTCAGCCGTTGACCTTCAGGCAGTTTTCCCACGATTGCTCCGTAGCGACCGAAAGCTTGCGTAAGGCCAGGCCTGTAACGCACCCTCCTCGGGTTCCCCGTGCCCCATGTCAATGCTTCGCAAAAGCTGCCAGAAACTGGAGTTCCTAGAGTTGTCGAACGCTTTGTTACGAATAAGAGCAGTCGTGAATAACTGGTAGTCCAGTTAACAAACCCATCCTAAGCCCTGCGAGCGTATTCATTATTCAGAAGTATTCGCCAACAGTTTCCACGGTTAACTTTCTGCCCGTGGGTTTTCGCAGACTCTTTGCCGCTACTCTTTGTCATTTGTGTTACCGGTCACCTGTGCCAGGTGCTGTTCTTTCAGCTCCGAAAGGCTGAAAATACCGATTGAGGAGGAGAGACGGTGGGAAATTTTCATAGGGAATTGGAAATTTTGTGAATGTTTCTTGCCCTTTTTCAGCGAAATTTTTCGTTGCAAGCCTCTGGCAAATGTGTTGACGTGCACAAATAACAAAAACGCTGTGATCCCCCTGAATCCAAACAAACTAAACTCACTGATACTATTTCGTAGAAATATTCATAAATTAATGTGGGGTTTGGAGAGGTTTTTTTATTATTATTATTTTGCTTCAGTTTTTGACTTTTAATTTAGTTTGGTTCTATTACTTACCAATTGCTAGGTGGGCTCTGGTTGTCAGGAAAATGGAGTTTTCAAATACGGGGAATTTTCTGATGACATGTCAAAAGAAATACAAAGGCATTTTGTATGACCAGTGGCTCTACCAGAATGACTATATATGATCCCTCATCTTTCTCTGATTCCACAGAATTTAACTGAAATGTGTGTTTGCTATGTGTGGTAAAAATAGGTCCCCTGTTTTTTTGTTCCTTTTTTTTTTATTTTTTTTTTTTTTCCATGTGTACTCAAATAGGAGACTGCTGAGAAATAATGTCATGGTCCTACACTCTAGTTGTTAAGAGAGATTTGTTAATGAAGGATTTGCAGCTCTGGCTGTATTAAGCAAAGGGGGAGAGGAATTGCGAAGGAAGAAGCAGTTATTAGTTAGGTTGATATACAGTCCCTTTCAAATCTCCATGGAGTGGAAGAGCCAATGATTGCATGACAGTTTGTCCCTAAAATTCATTTTCATAAGGAGCTCATGCCTTTTTACAAGTACAATCTCATCCTCACTTTCCATAAAACATGCAACTGGACAGTCCAGCCAGACACACGGAGAATGTGAATACTTTGAATGTGAATACTTTGAAGTAGTGAATAGGCTAAATGCAAAGATGATATTATTTTAGCATTTAAAAAAATCGTAATTGTATTAAGCCACAGAAGAATCCTTTTAGAGCAGTATAATGTTGGAGGCACTTGGGTGTAGAAATCCTAGAGTGCCACATTAGGGTAAGACAGGGAGTGATATATAGGAAGAGGGATCCTTGGGTCTGTCAGAAGGAGCTTTCATTTAAAAACATATTTAAAAAAAAAAATTAAAAATTAAAAATCAAACAAAAAAACTCCTTGATTCATAAACAGAACCAGAAATATCATTTTTTAGCATGACCTCAGCAACACCTTCCAGATGTAAGCTTCCAGCTTCAGCCTGAGGTCTGAAGAGCAGCATGTAGAATATTTCAAAGAGCAGAAATGAATTCTTTAAAGAATAACCATTTTCAAGACTGGGATGCCAGAGAGGAGGAATGGCACTGCTCCAGCACTCAGACCGCTGGGTAGGGCGAGCGGCACAACCAGGCAGCTAGCGACAGTCAGCCGCCGTCGGTCGGGTCACAGTCGTACCCACGACAGCGTTTCTCTCCCGCGTCCCTTGCCTGAGCGTGAGGAGTGCAGGCCCTTTGCAATATTTTAGGCAGACCGCCCCAGCTTAATTTCTGATGACCAAATTGTCCCCACCCAAAAAAAAAAACAAACCCAAAGCGGACTCTTTTTGTTTGTTTTTTCCCTGAAGCATGGAAAGGGTGAGAGTTTCGGCCACTGACTCACGTATCCAAGAATGATGCCGGGTAGATCGCGCTCTACGGTGAGCCGGCGATCGCCGTGGGTGCAAAAAGCTGAGCCGTTGCCGGCCTTTGGGAAGGCGTTTTCTGTCGGGGAGGATTTCGAGTAAAGCACACGCATAATAATCCTCCTCACGAACGTCTGTCGTGGGGCCTCTTTGCACGCTAAACTGCCACGAGGAAGTGCTCGCACCCAGATTTCCACCACGTGCCCTCAGGCAAGGGAAGAGGTAGCCAGGGGAGGGCAAAACTCAGTTTATTTTCAGAAGACGATGAGATCCCCGCGAGCAATGCCCTCAGCTAGCGGTAGCTTCTTTTTGGAGAAAAGAGCGAGGGCAATCCGGCAAATGTTGGGGAGGGCATTGCTCGCGGGATAACCGCTGTGGACGGCCGGCGTCGCGCCGCAGCGGTGAGGTTGTTTTGGAGGAGAGAGCTCCCTGGGGGTGGGGGTGACGTGAGACGTCGGACAAAAGCGAAGATAGCCAGCAGTGCTTCAGAACAACCAAGGGCTGCCCTCAGCCAGTGGTGGAGCACATCTGGCACCCCAGGAAGCTCCATTGGACACTTGGCCCTGAGCTCGTCCCAGGGATTTCTGACTGACACCACTGCAGTGCATAGGTGAGCTTTTTGATAGGTTCACTGACATTTCCTGTCACAGTCACGATGAGGTGAATTGGTAGCTCCTGCCTTGGGATGCAGCACGGCTGTGTGTGTTATGGGTACAGGACAGCGTGCATTTGTACCAAAAAAAAAAAAAAAA
>VWZK01015074.1:41438-86531 GCA_013396935.1 Baryphthengus martii
AAAAAAAAAAAAGGCGGTTAATGACGTCAACTGCCGCGTGCCCAACGCAGTCACTAACTCGATAGTCCGCCCTTCCGTTTGCCCAAACACATACACTCTGGCTTCCCAACTGGCTTCTTTCTATGTGTTGTCCAATGCATGTAGATACCTCCATCTGCCTGGCCTCAGATACAGTGGTTGTTGCTCCTCTATTTGATTGCCAGATGTCACTGGGGAGCAAGATGGGGAGGTTCCTGGATCCTCGGGGCAAGCCGGCCGTCACCGAGGGAGCTCGCCGTCCACGCCGGCCGAAGAACAGGAATCCTCGGTGCCTGCCTCTGACGAAGACTCGCCGGCCAGGACCACAGAGAGCTGGCAGTGGCCGTTGTCCTCGTCTGAAACGCACAGCAACGTTGGGGAGGATTTTGAGGGATTTCAAACGCCGGCGCGGACTCCGGAGTGTACCATGGACATACAGTCTCCTGGGGATCAGTCACTCAGTAGGACTCCTCAGTTTGAAAGTGACTCTCCTGAGGAGGAGGGAAATGATGAGATGAATGAAGAGCGCTGCGGTGTTGAGCCTGTCCCTAGGGATCGGGGTTGGAGAGGGCAGCCCCAGCTAACAGAGGGAGAGAAGCTGTTGATGGAAACCAACAGTAGGATTGTGCAGCTGCTGGAAAATATCAAGAGGGAGCATGCACAGTCCATGGGCCTCATGTCGCAGTCCATGGGCCGTATGGAGCTGCAGCTGGGCATTGTGGCTACCTCCACAAGAGCCATCCATAACTACCTGTCAGAGATTTTAGCTTTCCTCAAGCAGCCGAGGACGCAGGTCCTTGAAACGCGCATCTCCCAAAGAGCCACCCCCCATGTCGAGTTAACTTGCGCCTCGACATGGACCGGTGAGGACGCAGTGGCATCCTCCACTGTGTGCTTACCAGGGGCCGAAGGGACGAGCGACTCTCGAGAACCACCGCAGGCCACGCTGCCTTGTCGCAGCGGCCGGCTGCAGAGAGCCATAACCGAGAGGGCCTCGTTGCCCATGCCTCCACGCCAGGCAAAAGGGGGAGGGAAGAAAAAATAACCGCACCATAGGGTTTTTAGGGTTTTTTTTAATGTGCCTGTCCTTTTAATTCTTAGCCATAAGGCCATCAGTGGCAGAATTCAACCATTTCCTACATTGGCTAACATTGTATTCCGGCTGACTAGGTTAGTCTAACATTTTGTAGTTTCTCTTTGCACTGTTAACGATGTGTGCTGCTGGTATTTGAAGAACATTTGCCTCTGTTCTTTCACTTTAACTTCATACGAGCATTTTTTTACTCTGTGCCAGGCCTTCATTGCTTTTCTTACAAATACAAGTCATTTCTTGAGGCAGCTGTTTTTTGAGTTTTCTTTCTCCATTATCCCATCCCCTCTGAGCAAGCGTTCTGGACGCGGTGGTAAGTATAAGGGTCTTGGCAATACTCGCCTCCAAAACTGTGTTCGATCAGTCTTTGCCTGGTGTTTCTGGCATGCCAGCCTGAGGTGTTGGGGTTTAGCCTGTACCGGATCATGATCATTCTTATCCTCTGTGGGTCTGACAAGCTCTCTTTCTAAGACCCTCGGTGGAGCTAATCCACATGTCTTGGCTGTGTCGTACAATAAGTAATGTTGCCAGGATCATACCTCATATTTACCTTTTGGGGCCTGTGTAGTGATGTGCCACCAGATCTATCTAGGCACCTGACTCTCATTTTCAAAGCTCCTTTTACGATGGATCTGGTGGTTTCGATGGGCAGCATTATAATTTTTCCTCTGAGAGAGTCTGGGGAATTGAAACAGGAGTCGCTAAGCAATGTGTTCTACGGGGATAAGAGCCATCTCCTGCAACAAATCTATTAGGAGGAGACTGTCCCCTCTAATTATCACAGATATTAATTGCTTGAGAAAAAAAAAAAAGAAAAAAAAAAAAAGAAAAGACAAAGCAACTTGCCTAGCAGCCAGACCTCTTGAGAACCTAAAAGTCGTGACATGCTGTTGGGTACTGCGCTACTCTGTCTGTGATTAAGAGCTTTTCGTCAGAGACGACCTACCTGTTGATCACGTGCAACCACTTTCTGTGCCTTGAGGCCAGCTAATTTCCTGAGGGCCGGCAGCCTGAGCCGGGCACGGGTGCGATTGATGACCCACGGGGCAGATGGAAACGCACTTGGCAATCAATTCTTTTATATCTGTTGGTGCTGCCTCTCTCGGGGGAATTTAATTTAGTGGCACTCAAATTGCTATATGCATGCAGAGGCATCAGACTGGCTTATACGTGTGGTAGCCCTGACGGTTCTCGGAAAGGATGCTGTTACCAGGAGCCCCTTGGAGCGGTGGTAACTGATTCTCACAGGTGTAGCATGGCTCCTGTGTTTGACTCTCAACCTGCCCTTGTAACTTCTCGTGAAGGTTCAGACGAGTTGCGATGGCAAAGCGGTGATGAATTCCTCCTCTGGCAAATACTAGAGAAGAAGCGTAGGCCTAAAAATCCTCTCCTGGGATTACAGCAGAGCTGCGCTCTGTCCAGCGAGCCGTAGGCTCTTCTTCCCTGTCTTTCTGCGAGACTGAGCTTACTCAACGTAAAGCAGGCCGTATTTTGGTGGTCTACCAGGCAGCCACAAATTGCTCCCTTCTAAGCGTGTGTGTGTGCGTGCTTGTGGCTCTACTTGGCTAAACGACCGGTTTAACGATGAAATGCAGCTGGCGAGGCCGACCTCCAGCCTAGGCTTCTTCCGCCACAGAATATTCCTTCCCTTCCACCTACGTCCAGCTGCGTTCCTTTTAAGAATACCCTCGGAGGCGGCCTTCTTAGGCCGCCCTGTCGACACACCTCGCAGGTGTAAATTTTTGCACCCGTTCCGTGGCTTTTTTTTTTAAATCTCTCTTTCGGTAAAGCTGGTTGTAAAAGTATCCTCAGAGAATTTCCAACACAAGCTTGTAAGATTCCCTTCTCATTGGTACGAGAAATGCATGCCGCTGAGTATTTGAGAACCCAACCGGGAGGTTGGGAGAGAAGCCGGTTAGCAAGCCTGACAAATTCTTCCAGTGCGTGCGGCCTCTCGAACACGTGTTTCTGGTGCGTACGTGGGGTTTGCACGCCGGTGCTGCCGATACGAGCGGCCTAGGTGAAAGTTCCTCCCGATACGCTTACGTCTTGTTTCTTTGGGATGAGTTTGGATGAAGCTCACTGCGATTCAGCCAGTTCATTTCCTTGGCCGAATGAATTAGCAGGCTGGGTAATAGAGGGAGACCGGTTTTCTTTCCTCCGTAGTGCTTTCGCTTCAGAAGGGCGGTGAAGTTTGCGGCCCGATGCTCCAGTTGGGATGTGTTCTGCAGGACCCGCCACGTAGCTGCTGCCATTTAGAATAAATCTCGTTCCACACGCTGGCTGCTTTTGTAGCTCCAGACTTATTTTTGTTGCTGTTGTTGTCGTTGTAGTTTTAAAATGACAGCCTCCGCTTCTACCTTTGCTTTCTGATCAAAGGCAGGAGAGAAAAAAGAACAAACGAAGAAGCTGCGCAGATGTAACAGCGCTGCCGTTGGAAATACCGCACGAGGAGCCTCTAAAGAGTTCCTTGCAAAGCAGCTTGAGCTTTAACCGACTCTCCCCTCCCATTTTTTTACCTGCTTTAGCTCGACTCGGCACAAAATACCGCTTGAATGGGAGCAGCTATAGGGTGAGAAGGACTGAGAACCTGTCTGCGGACAAGAAACCTGCAATAAACTTACACAAAACATTATATTTTTTTTTTCCACCTGAATATAGTAGCTGGTATTAGAAGCCTTGGTACCAACTGATATTTTGGTCAGATCCAAAGCGAGGATCTGACTTCTACTGTTGTCTAGCAAAACCAGTGCAGTTGGAGGGTGTGTATGTTTCATCCCCAAACAAATATTTTCATGCTTTTCAAGTGTCTGTCATAGCCTCATCACTCTTTCCCTGTAGCTTTTTTTGTTGTCTGAATGGGTATTTGGTTACGTGTGTCTGTTAAAAATAAAGGGAATCAGTTCGTCCGATGGTATATTTATATTTCTTATTTACAGATTTCGAGTACCTAGCGCTTCAGGTTCCAAAAAGCCCTTCTTGCTGTATCCCAAAGACCGGTTGTTTGGCTTCTGGGATGTTAAAAAGGGTGGGAGAGACTTAACAGGAAATCTCTGCCCGGTTGCAGCTCTTGGTGGTAGATCCCCTGAGTACCATTCTACAGTCCAGCTGTATTTTTGCTGTATAGGTCCAATGTTCGTGGTTACACTGCTACTTTCTGATGCCTTTTGCTGAGCAAAAGCACAGATAATTTTCTTTCAGAAGTTCACAGTTTGTATTGCAAAGTCTTATGAAATGTGACTTGAAGTTTGTTTTCTTTTTGGATACTTGTGACGATTTTAAGATTTTATTTTTTTTTTCCTTTTCTCCTTCCACTGGATGATTTAAAGCCCACAAAAAAATAAAGCCAGACCAATGAAAAGAATTGAATGCTAACTTCAATTGAAAAGAAACAGCAGCACTACTCTTGTGAGACAGTTTTCAACAGCGTTCAGCTTACTGGTTCTGCTCAACCTTTCCTTTCCTGCCTGCTCCCTGACCCTCTGTGACACTGAAATATCCGCTTCTAGGATAACCTTCTTCCTAACCAGAAGGCTAAAAGTTCTTCCCTTTTTTCTTCCCCTCCCATTTAAAATACTGCCCTTGCATCAGCCAAATCTACCGTTTAGAAGGATCAAAAACTCTTTTCCTCCTGCCTTATTCCCATCCATATCGATATCCAGGGCCCTGAGTGCGCTGCTCTCCAGTGAGAGGTAAAACTTAAATCCCTCAAGCTGATACTTGCCGTACTAACCCTATCTCCAGACCACCAAAACCCTGTTGTTGGTTGTTTTTTTTTAAACTCTACTGTATCCTAATGAAGTAGCTGTGCTTGTTTGCTGAAGCCAATAATCATTTGGGAGATGGATCTAATTGCTGAAAAGTGACATTGCTCTGACTCACGTTGTGGAAGCCTAGGAGCCAGGCTTAAGGTATTTCGCTCCCATAAAGACCACAGGCTATATAAAACTAATCCTGACTTTGGTGGAACTTCAGAGGAGAAGACATTAAATGAACGTGATGCAGGAAAGCAAATGCAATGGAAGGCGTAGTAAGGAAATCCGTTGGTGTGGTTCGAGTTTGGATTCGAGTGCAGATTCAAAATCTCTCCCCATCTGCTGGTGTAGGTTAGTCTTTTAAGTTCTCCACGTCTTAGTTTCACAGCAGCAGAAGTGGCAAGAAAGGAGCTGCCAGGCTGTAATGAGTTGATTGTGTGGTACTCTGAGGTCTTCAGTCTGAGGGAGTAATGTTCTGTCTTAAATACTGATGAACCTTGTTTGTGACCAGAGTTGGAGACGGGGCTAAAACAAACACTCTGAGCTTCGGAAGAGCTTGACTGAAGTTTTCCCTCTATTTTATCGTCACGTTGTATGGTAGATCAGAATCCCAAATCCAAATGTTGAAGTTCTCATTCAGATTTGGACTTTGCCTATTTGGCCCAGTTCTGACCACAGCTAAATGTATTCCCAGGCTGTCCAGTTACTAAAATATAAAATACAGAGAAAAGTTTTATTTAAACAAACGGTGAGGTTACTAATGCTAATCTAACAATCCAAGAGTGTGAATAAATTAGGCTGTGATTACCTAAGGAGAATAGGCATAAAAGAGCACTTCTGGAGTACTTGTTATTGTCCAAAATATCACTGAAATTCTGATGACTAAGTACAGTCTGCTTATCTCTATTTGAAAGAGTGCTGTACAGATTCATTATTTCTAAAGGTCTTCTTTCCATTTCTATATAGATATTCTCCCTTCACATTTTGAAGGTTTGAAGAAGAGGATTGTTTTTCGAGTCACACTAAGTAAACATTAAATGCATGCAGGCTTAAAACTAAAGCATGCATGTTATGTAGCAGCGATAAAAAGTGCTCGGCTTGCACGACTTATGATGCTCAAGCGTTGCCTTGTTAAAAATGCCAAAAAAACTTTTTCTTTGCATTTTTTTCAAAAGTAAATCTCTTCCTTTGACCTTGCAATACTTACATTTTCAGTTTTTGGACGAATGATATTTATTTTACTGAATACTTTTATATTACAGATAAGGTGGATGAAATAGTACCAGTTTCCAAGCCATCAAGAATTGCAGACAATGCAACTGTGGACTCCAGAGTGGCAACTATTAAACAGCGGCCTTCTAGTAGATGTTTTCCCTCAGCTACAGATATGAATGTGAGTGGTGGCTATGAAGTACTTCTCTGACTTCTGAAACCCACTGGAGGGGGTCTTTTAGCAGCATGCAGGGCATACCACAGAAAATTATTTACAGATTTACTTTATAGACAACAGAAACAAATGTTGCTTTGTATACTCCTTTTACTTTTATTGCCTCGTGACTTTAAGGTCGGGTCTACTCTGCAGTCCTAATAATAGTTTTTTAACCAGAATCTACGTACCCCTATAAAACTTTTCTCGTTGTTGTCATTATATTTATTCTGAGACCACCGCATGATGTTATTCGAGCAGATGTGAGCTTGTTCCGCCTGTCATCAGGGCTGGTGAGGCACCAGTGAGTTCCGAACTGGCAGATGTCAGCGCAACGCTAAACCCAAGCTGAAAAACTTTCCTGAAAGTCAAGGTGTGCTGTTTTGGTTTCAGCACCAGAGTTAGTGCAGCCACACAGTTTCCGCTCGTGTGAAGGTTTATATATAACATAAGGCATATATAATATCTTGATGAAATAATACACGATGATTTGTAAGGCAAGAATTGTCGCTATTGCTCTAGCAAGTATTAATAATTTCAACTCCAGGTCTCTGGAACTGGATTATTCAGTTGCAGAATTTGCTCTTAGAGGACTTTGCATGCGAAAAAAACTAATTGGTTTTATTGCATTTTAGATGTAGTTTTCCATTACCCACCCCTCTGAAAGAGCATCAGCCCTGAGACAACAAGCACTTTGCTGTTGTCAGCAGCTTGGGGTGGAAGGAAATTCTGGCTCTTCTAAGAGGCAGAAAACAAATAGTTTTGTGATGAGTTTTTCTTACAGCACACAAAATGTACTGGAAACTTAATAAATATTTTCCACTCCCTCCACTTGTTTATGACCATGTAAATAAGGCGCAGGTTTCCCTTTCTTGTCACTTCCTCCCCCAAAATAATACCAAATTTGTTATTTTTCCGTAAGGATTCTAAGTAAAAAGGGGTAGTGGCTTAACAGCTATGGCAGAAGAGTTGTTTACATGTGAGAGAAAGCCTTGCATGCTTTAATACTTGTGGGGTTCTTTGTTTGCTTTTTTTGTAGTCCATGTATGAGAGACAGGGTATTGCTGTGATGACGCCCACTGTACCAGGGAGTCCTCAAGGTCCTTTTCTGGGTATACCTCGGGGTACAATGAGAAGACAAAAATCTATAGGTAAAATTGCTTCTCATGTATAGTTTGCTTGTGCATTAAATCACGTGCTTTTAGTGACTTTGCTGCCTGCTTAAAAGCCTCTTTCTCCCAACAGCTTTACCTCAGCGAATGGTTGTTTAATTTTTATACGAAGTTGATGAGGAGAGGTTTGTGTGTAAGATGATGCAATTGCCACGTTCTGCTTTGATGGCAGTACACAGATAGCAGGGAGTTATAATTTAATTCCCTTCTTTAGAATGTTCACTCGAACAAAGAAAGGCAGGGGGAAGGAAACCCAAAAAGATCACTGCGAGCCCTTTGCTTAGGGCAAAATGTTCTTGCTTTTTTTTTCCTTTTCTTTGTTATTGAGGCAAATGTGTTGTCATTCTGCGTAGCTTCCAAAGGAGTCCCTACTGATCATAAAATTCACCTCTTTTTCATTCCAAATGATGACAACAGACAATTTTCCGAAAGAGAAAACCAGAACAGACCAAATCCGAGCTTCCTTTGTTCTTGGCAGCAATCTTAATAGCGATATTTATCAATTCAGAAACGCATTATGCCGATTTAAAATTAGCATCTAAATTATCCCAATATTACCCAGTTTATTTATGTTAAAAGCCTTATTTGTAATAATATAATGTCATCTTTTGAAATGAAGCGGTATGATTTCTTTTCCCCAACGGAATCTTCACAGTCCCTTTGCTAAGTTTCAAATGCATCTTAAAAATTCATTAGGTTTCGAAGTTGCATTATTATATGCATTTGTAGAGTGCTAAAGCAAAGCATAAGCCACTCTTCTGCTCAGAATGTCTTCCCTGTTCAATCATTTTCGGAGAAAATGTGTTTCTCCACAGCTACCTTGACGATACATGAAACGAAAGCATTTGCCTACACATCAGTGATCAGTTTAATTAAAATTTTGTAGCGTCCTTTTTAATTGTGGCAGCCGAGTCTCGGGAGGTTCAGCAAGACAAAAAATGCTTGTGGTAGGAATCAACCAAAAGACCTCTCTCGTGATTTTGAATATGCCTCGTGTCACGTGAAATGCGCTCTGGCACTTTAGGTTGGGTGTAAAAATAATACAGCATGAGGGAGCTCAGTGGAAGCCAGTGTTTTAAACGTACTTTCTGATTTTTAGGAATAACAGAGGAAGAACGGCAGTTTTTGGCTCCTCCTATGCTGAAGTTTACCAGAAGTCTTTCAATGCCCGACACCTCTGAAGATATCCCGCCACCACCACAGTCCTTACCTCCTTCACCACCACCACCTTCTCCCTCACTGTACAACTCTCCCAAATCCCCGACATCAAGGAGCTATGGAACTATTAAACCTCCGTTTAATCAGAATTCAGGTGCAAAAATTTCTTTGGTGAGGCCTGAGAATGTGGGAACGATGATAAGGGACAAAGGGATCTATTACCGGCGAGAACTGGACCGATACTCTCTGGACTCTGAAGACCTGTACAGTCGGAGCGCCGCATCTCAGGCGAATTTCAGGAGCAAGAGGGGTCAGATGCCAGAAAATCCCTATTCTGAGGTCGGGAAGATTGCGAGCAAAGCGGTTTACGTGCCGGCCAAACCGGCGAGGCGGAAGGGGATGCTGGTGAAGCAGTCCAATGTGGAAGACAGTCCGGAAAAGACCTGCTCTATTCCGATCCCCACGATTATTGTGAAAGAGCCATCCACCAGCAGCAGTGGGAAAAGCAGCCAAGGGAGCAGCATGGAAATCGATCCTCAGTCTTCAGAGCAACCTGGGCAACTCCGACCCGACGACAGCTTAGGTGTCAGCAGTCCGTTTGCAGCAGCCATTGCCGGAGCCGTGAGGGACAGGGAAAAGAGGCTGGAAGCGAGGCGTAATTCTCCAGCTTTCCTTTCCACAGACCTGGGGGATGAGGATGTCGGGCTAACACCACCAACCCCGCGCATGAGGCAATCTAAATTTACCGATGACGCGGTGTTTAGTAGTGAAGATGGGTTTAGGCAGCTTATGTCGCCGTCTCCGATCCCCGCGCCTAGAGAGCCCGAAAATATTTTTAATAGCAGCGAAGCCGGCAATCAAAATGATTCAAGGACACTAAACGCTTCGTCCAAAACGAAAGGTACCGAAAACAGTACGGCAGCAGCTAAGTCCGCGAACGCACCCAGCTCGGATAATTACGTTCACCCGGTCACAGGAAAGCTCTTAGATCCAAACTCACCGCTAGCCCTCGCTCTCTCTGCCAGGGACAGAGCCATGAAGGAACAAACCCAGCAGATTCCAGGCAAAGGAGACGCTGTGAAAGCCGACCTTAATAAACCGCTTTACATCGATACGAAGCTGAGACCCAATATCGAAACGACTTTTCCTGTTACTGCTACTGTCTCGAGGCAAAATACTCGCGGCCCGTTGAGACGGCAGGAGACCGAGAACAAGTACGAAACGGACGCGGGGAAAGAAAAGAAAGCTGAGGAGAAGAAAAACATGTTGATCAACATCGTGGATACTTCGCAGCAAAAGTCGGCAGGCTTGTTAATGGTTCACACCGTGGACACGGCCAAGTCAGATGATACGCCTGAAGACGAAGAGGAGAAGGGAGCTGAGCTGGAACCCAACCCTGAAGACTCCCCATCAGAGAGGCCAGAGGGGAGTGAGGAAGCAGAAGGTGAGCTGGATGTGCCTGCTGCCCCCGAGCCACCGGCCTCTCCCTGCAAAACCATCGTAGCGGCGAGCTCCGTTGACGACCCTGTCATCTTGCCGTTCCGCATCCCTCCGCCCCCCTTAGCATCGGTTGACATCGATGAAGAATTTATTTTTACTGAGCCATTGCCACCCCCCTTAGAGTTCGCCAACAGCTTCGATATCCCCGACGACCGCGCAGCTCCCGGCTCGGCTCTAACGGACTTGATTAAGCAAAGGAAAAATGGGACGCCTTCACCCGCGCCGTTTGCCCCCAGCCAGGCCACAAATTCCTTAGAAAGTAAAAAGCAAGGGGGTCTTTCAAACTGTTTGCCTGCCTCCTTTCTGCCACCCCCTGACAGCTTTGATAACGTCACTGACTCTGGGATTGAGGAGGTAGACAGTCGGAGTAGTAGTGACCATCACTTAGAGACAACCAGCACTATCTCAACGGTGTCCAGCATCTCTACCTTATCCTCGGAAGGGGGTGAGAACGTGGATACTTGTACAGTCTATGCAGATGGGCAAACATTTCTGGTGGACAAACCCCCAGTACCTCCTAAGCCAAAAATGAAGCCCATAATCAACAAAAGCAATGCACTTTACAAGGATGCGCTCGTTGAAGAAACTGTAGACAGCTTTGTTATCCCTCCTCCCGCTCCGCCCCCACCTCCCATCAGCGCTCAGCCCAATCTGGCTAAAGTCGTTCCCCAAAGGACATCGAAGCTATGGGGGGACGTGACGGAGGTGAAAAGCCCGATTCTCTCAGGCCCAAAGGCTAATGTTATTAGTGAATTGAACTCAATACTCCAGCAAATGAACAGAGAGAAATCCTCAAAGCCGGGGGAAGGACTGGAGTCGCCGACTGGAACAAAAACCGCAAGTCTCAGTACAAGGTAAATGTAATTAACCAAATCCTTTTCTTAATAAAGCCTTGGTTTGGGGTTTTTTTTAACCCCATCCCTTCCCCAACTTCCCCTGTAAAGCACACAGATTAAAGAAGAATGTGCTCCCTGTTGTACCTGTTTACTTAATGACTAGGCCATGACAAACCATTTTACCGAGGGGAAAAAAATTCCTACCTTGTCAACGTTTGTATAGTCTACACATTAGGACAGGAGCTTTCCCAACCTCTTCCAATTTCAAAGACAGCTTCCACAAATCTTCCTGTTGTTTTGATGTGAGTTACAGAGATTTATTTTAAGTAGCATTTTTCTCTTTAGTTTTTTTTTAGTACTATTATTATTTCAAATGGGGTGATCATTTCGTTTTTCTTCAGTCCCATAATTTATTTTGGCTTCAAACAGGTAAAAAAAGAAAAAAAAAAAGTGGATTTTCCCAGGCTTGCTTCACATTCACTGTGTGATGCAGCTTGATTTATGCTGATGCCCCTCATAATCCACTTTATCACGAAGCATAAAGCTCTCTTAGAAAAGCACTCGTTGAGATCGCTTTGCTCTGTTCGTGTTATTACTCAAAAAGTTAATGTAGCATCTCTACCACTTAATAGTATGGGTTTGAAGTTCTAACATCCCTTTTGCACGCTTTTTAGTGACTAGTCTGATGTTTACAGGCTCATTTCTCCCAAGAGCAGCGTCCCTGGTAGTGCAGTGAGGTAGCTTTGCATGGAAGTGATTTCTGAAAGGCACTTCAGTGATAAATAAAGCACAGCGATCAGACACCGTGGGGCAAATGGACAAGTAACTGTGCGGTCACATTTGTGGGAAATATGGACGTAATATCCTGAAATCCACGAGCTGTTGCGTTTCTTTTTGTGGCGTGGAATGGTTTGGCCTTATCTACAGCAGTGAAATGGACCTTTTCCTGAGGAATTTCATATTCTTTGGCCCAGATTCCTCCATAGAAATGCTTCTTTTTTTTTTTTTCTCTCCCCAGAAATGAAGTGCTGACTTTGTTTTTAAAAAAGTCAATCTTATTAGAATTCTTCTGCCGGGTAATAAATAACTCAGCCTTTGAAAAGCTGCCAGTCTGCGCATACATGAAGATAATTTGGTTTTTAGGGGAAGGGTGGCTCTGCTCCTTGCAAACGATTGCTCATTCAGAAAACAGTGTGATCAAAAGCCTCGGCGACAGGGAGTGATATTATTTCCTGCGAGATGAAAGTCATCAAGCTGGTGACAGGGAGGCATGAAGAGTGTACATTTTTTTTTTTTTTTAGCATGAAGCGATGGAAGAAAAATACTGAAATTGTGGAGTTCCTGTCAGTGGCTCTTGACTAAACGGAGTAGGGATGGAGTTGTCTGTACACGAAAAGCCGTAACACAGGAACAAAATTTTAAAAAAATACCATGAAAATTGTACAAGAAAAACAATATACCTGAGGAAGGTAGTCTTCGGACAGTTAGCCGGACAAGTGAACGCTGCATTTGAGAACACCTCAGGCAAACCTAAAATCAGTATTTGTGCACTAAGCTTGAATGTATGTTGAGTCCTGTCTTGCAGATGGCTCTGACAGTTTCATTCCGTATTATTTTTCTTCTCTCTTTAAGAATACTGTTTTTACTAGGCTTTGAGCATCTTTCTTGTTAAGCCATGTGAACGTCTTGCCTCTGGTTTCGTATCTGGGACGTTATTTATCATCTTTTGTATATAACCTGATAGTTATTTCCAGGTTACAGTAGAGATCTTTAACATCCCAATATTATTAGAAAATAACTGAGGCTGGCAACTGCAGTGTACGGTAAATATCTGAAAGTATTATCATTCCTGACAGGAAAATGAAAAGTAGAAGCAAATAGAGATACATCTTTTTTTGTGAAAAGATATTTAAGCTGGTATAAAGTGAAAAATAAATAAATGTAAAACTACTATATCATTTCGCTGGAGGAAAGCAAACTATCGTGGAAACAGGAGTAGCCTTTTATACATTAGATTTTAGAGAAAGAGCTGACTTGGACAGTGTTAGAAAGTTATGCTGCTTTTCGGTCCTTTTGCTTTTTCAATTCTTGTTAACTCAGCTTTGGCAAAGTATGTCGGTGTCATTATGGAATACAGAGACTCAAGTGGGAAACAAAACCATTATATTGGGATAAAACCCTGGAAAAACGCTGAGGTGATAAATAAGAACAGTCGCCAGTGGCGCAGAGCAGCAAACTTTGGCTGCCGTTTGTCTGTGGAAGAAAATGACACCTCCACAGAATTCCCAGTGGGAATGGAAGGCGAGAAGGCTGTATTTTGTTTCCTGACGGATTTTTCCAGACAGATACGATTACATTCTTTTTTAATTGAGGTGAATCAAAGATAAAGTGATCAGATGAAATAAAATGATCAGAAAAGCTTACTCAGGGTTTCTTTTTTAAGCTCAGTAATAAATCAGGGAGAGCAGAAGAGAGACAAGTGTCTACAGATACTAAAAGTTTGTTTTCCAAGGTGCTACAAGCTGTTCCCTTTTACCTCAGCAAGAACGAGGTAGAGAGATGTAAATGGAGACGTGCACTTGCAGATTCAGAAGTCCTACTTGTACAGCAGTGATGGCTTCTTAGGTGGTGCCCAGCTCCTGACTGCTCCTGGAGCAAGGCTGGAAACTTCTCCTCTCTTTGAGCTAAACCAGCTCCATGAGAGAGGATTGATTTCATAGAATGATTTGAGTTGGAAGGCCTTTTAAAGATCATCGAGTTCCAACCCCCTTGCCATGAGCAGGGACACCTCCGACTAGACCAGGTTGCTGAAAGCCCCATCCAGTTTGGTCTTGGACACATCTAGTGATGGAACATCCACAGCTTCCCTGGGCAACCTGTGCCCAGTGTCTCATCACCCTCATGGGGAAGAACTTCCTAATTTCTAAGCTAAGTCTCCCCTTTTCCTGTTTGGAGCCATTACCCCTCCTTCTATCACTACAAGCCCTTGCAAAAAGTCCCTCCCCAGCTTTCTTGTAGGCCCCCTTCAGATACTGGAAGGCTACAATAAGGTCTTCCTAGAGCCTTCTCTTCTCCAGGCTGAACAACACCAACTCCCTCAGCCTGTCCTCATAGGAGAGGTGCTCCAGCCCACTAATAATCTTCATGGCCTCCTCTGGACCCTCTCCAACAGGTCCATGTCCTTCTTATGTTGAGGTCTCCAGAGCTGGACACAGTACTCCAGGTGGGATCTCATGAGAGTGAAGTAGAGGAGGAGAATCACCTTCCTCAACCTGCTTGATAAGGAGTGTGAGAGAGGCAGCAAAAGGCTAATAACAATATTTATCACAGTGGAGAAAATACTCTCTTTTTTTCTTTTCTTCTTTTTTGTTGTTGTTGTTGTTGTTGTTGTGCTGTGTTATGTTTGTGCCCTGAACTGCCTGCATTAAATTTCAGTTCTGCTCTCAAAGGTGACTGCCTAAAAGTGAGGGATACATGGTAAATGTTTCCCAGACAAAGGCATTTTTTTTCCACCACTTTTACCCCTGCCTTGTCTTTTAAAAGTTGAATAAATTACAGCCTTACTAGCCCAACTGAATGACTGACACAATTTTTCACAAAACCATCAAATATTTGGACCAGGCAACACCGTCTTGCCAAAATTCCAAATATTAAAGCTAGTAGTAAAGTTTTAAAGCTAAAATCCCCAGAGTTTATGATTCTTCTTTTCTAATCCTGTAAAGCCTAGGACAACCAACCGCGGAGCTGTAGCCCTTTTCGGTGAGGTAGCATTAGGAAGGGAGCAAGGAATTTTAGTTCGTGGAAAGCAGGGATTCTGCTGAATTAAAACACAGCTCGTTAGCTCTGCTAAAGGAAAAGTGGTGATAAAAATGATGTGTTCCTGTTGGTATCCTCCAGCCAAAGAGAAGTATTGGGAGGTGTTATAAATAGGAACAGCGTTCACAGGCTCGCTTGGGTTACGTTCACAGCACTGGCAGCCCGATGAAACAAAAAATATACATTTATTCATTGGGACAGACATGAATTTATAGGCCAGATAGCAAAAATATGACCAGAAGTTACTTTTGCACAGCCAGTAGACATACAGTTGTAGTTCACTCACAGCGATTGCCCTGTTAGGGTAACGTAGAGGTGACTTAAACTGTAGATTTAATTGTAGTTGGGTAATGGCTTGCTGCAGAAACCCATAAAAATAGCTTCTTTCTGCATTTTTGACAAATGAGGATTAGGAAGAGATGGTTCTACAGTTCTGGGCAGGAGTTCCTTCTCAGTTATTACATTAAAAACCGACTCTAGGCTTGCTGTTTTTTCTCTGCCTATTGGTTTAGCAATAATTTTACACGGTGTATTTATAGTTTTCCCTGGTTCATATGGAGACACGGAGCTTCGAGATTTTTTAAATAGAGCGTGGAAAAGTTTGGCTGGAAACCATCTGCTTCTCAGGGGCAGTGACCAGCCGTGGGATAGGAAGAAGGAGGCTGGTAGAGGAAGGAAAAAGAGGAAGATGCAAAAGGATGCGTTTGCTTCCTTGTTACTAATAAAAGAGTAATTCAAGGATTTGATTGGAAGATTCTGGAACGGAGCTCCAGATCCCACCCCCAATTTTGGCCATCTTTAGGAAATTTTGGAGATCAGACCTGGTGATGCTAGAGACTTTTATGTGGTCTATCCAGGTAGTCAGGCCACAACATCCAGCCATCACTCCCTCGGGTTTTACAGAGTCAGTGCTTGGATGCGAGGCCCCGTTTGACCCAGATACCCAGAACTGAAGCCCTAATGGTGAGCTTTGGTTGCACCTCCCACTTCTGAATTTTAGATCTAGGTACAGAGATGGGAAAACCCAGCCTAGGGGAGCCCCGTGGCTTGGCAGGTGACGTTCCGCTGTCAGCGAGCGGGGCGAGGAGGACGGGGCGTGTGACGATAGTATCGCCCCTGATGCTATAAATTTATAGCGGTGCTATAAATTCACTTGAGAGGCTACTGACTTCTCTAGAGAGCTGCTAAAAGAAAGGGGGAGAAGACTAATGCAGGGGTTTTAATCAAGTTAAGGGAGGAGCGCTCGCTCCGTCTGTGAACCCAGCGGTCGCTTAGCAACGTAATGATGGAGCGGGAGCCTGCGGAGAGCGACTGAATAATGTCAGCGGGATTGGGACAGAATAGACCCAGTGGCTGCGAAGGAGAAAAAGCTCAGCCCCCAGTGAAAACAGCATCCTTCCACCATGACTCCAGTGTACTAATCAGGAATAATGAACAGCCACTGCTGCTGCTCTCCACCAGCACTAGGCCAAAATGATCAATAGCTCTGCCGTAGGATTCTCCCGGTTTCCGTTCCATCCGGTGTTTAGGTTTCTCCGGCAGCATTTGTACAATGGCCCCACAGCCTCGGGGGCAGGTTGGGCAGCACTCCTGGTACTGAGAAATGCTCATTATCAACGTGGGAGTGAGTTAGTCAGGGAGGATGCTTAACCATGCAGAATTGAGTCCTCTAGGAAAAATAACCTGCTCTGTGTTGGCATAGCAAGTTTTAAAAGGGAAACTGCCTATGGTGAGGGAGTTGGGCCGTCTCCGAATTAATTTTTTTTTATGACTAGCTGGAAAAGTTCCTATTTTTTTTTCCCAAGCAGGTAAGGCAGAACTGAATTTAGTAACGAGTCCTGCATAGGGATCGATCCTACATTTGGTTTATTGTAAAGGATGCCTGGATTTCGCAGATAATAAATATCTTGGGCGGGGGGGTGGTAATTCTCCAGCCTTGTTTTTTCAGTTTACTGCTGTCCCATCAGATTCATTTCATTTCGTTAACCGTTCGTCAGCCAGTTTCACAGGATTGCTTGCTTGCTTTGTCAGTAATTTCTGCAGTGTTTCAGTCATTCCATTTTGTCATTTTTATTTGCTGTCATGACTGCTGTTGTCAGAAGAGGGTCATGCTGAAGTGCCGTGAAGTAAGTGACGACCATAAAGCGTAGACTATTCGATGTTGTACCTTCTGCTGCTTTTTAATGCTCACGCATTGTTGTTGCATTTCAGTGGATTTGGTGTTGGCTTTGTTACAAAGTGCCATGTGGATTAGATCATCCTAATCCAGAAATGGTAGCCATTCTAAAACCAGAAGTAGGATGTCGCCTCCAGCTGAAATAAAAGCCACTTTCAGCAGGAAAATGTTCAGTAAATGTTTTGGTAACATGAGCACATAAGACCAGACTTCTGAATTGATGTCTGAGCACCTGAATAAGGGGTGTGATTTTTCAAGTGTGCCCAAATTCTGCTGGATTTTTGGAGGTGGAGGATTTGGGAGGGATGATTAGCACAATTTTACATGTGAGGTTAAAAGTAAAGAGAAACTACCCCTCAAACTAATGCTGCAGTCGCCACTGTCGAGTCTTCCACCTTTGGAAGCTGTGGGATTTTCCTGTCTCCTTCCACCTTCCCTTGACCTTTCTCCCTGCAGCTTTCCCAAGAGCTGAGGCCATCTCCTGGTCCTCTGCCCCTCATCAGCACCATTCTCTTAACCACTGGGATCTAGACATTTGTGCCATCGGCTTGGAAACCGTTGCTCTTGAACAGAGACTCCCACAGACCTTAATGATTCTTCTTCACTCCAGCTGAACAGTGTTGCCTCCAACAGCCACTAGCCCTTGCTCGATTCTCCCTAAAATGACACTATGAGAAGAAGCTCTGTATCCTGCCAGTCAGCACGTCAGCCCTCGTTCTTAATCTTCTCCCAAAACAGACAATTATTGTCTTACCTTCCTACCGTGCAATTTTCCTTTGACAATCCAAAAATAAAGTACAAATATTATAAGAGATGAAGGCAAAGTTTGGGGGTTGTGTGTTCTCAGAAGTCTTGTAAAAAGAGACTTTCTTGCTGCACCCATTTCACTCATTGGTTCTCTTGATGATTAAGATCTTTTTATTTCTCTGATACAATGGAAGAGCTTTGTCAGGAACAGCAAATCTTTTGGCAAGTTGCAAGATAAAAACAGCTCCCAGGAGAGCATGATGGTGGGTTGTTTTTTTCTGTTTTCACTTGGGAAGCTTCTAGGAGCTGTTGCAGTGCTCCATCTTTTACTGATTTGCTTCTGATATTAAGTTAAATTTGGATCCTGCAAACCTAATTTAAAATTTAAAAGAATTTCTTGCTTACAAGCTGTGTTGATAGCTTTTATACTCAGAGGCTACATCATTGTGACACAGGAATTATATATTGTGATTTTCGTATGAGGCAACATAATGGGCATTGCAATCGGTGCAGCCTTCCAGCAGCAAATGTTTACAAATTACTACCATATGCTGATTCTAATAGAGCAAATTTTATTTAAAATAATTATCAGACTTTTCACCTTTTTGAAATGAAATTTGGGTTGAGGCAGGTTTAATATGGGTTTAATATGTTTAGTGTAACAGATGATCAAATAAGGCATAAGAAATTGCTCTGATTAAAAAAAAAAAATCTGGAAAACCCACAACCCAACAAACTCCTGCTCTCCAGCTGGAATGCGCCTGCTCCTTATTGACCAGGGTACCAGTCAACCGTAAAATGCAAGACAGCTGATGGTTTCAAGGCTGTATCTGCATCACAGATTGTGTTGGAGATGCCACAAATTATAGTTTAGGATGCACAGGAGTTACACAAATACGCATGTTTTGGATTTTTCCCTTGGATTACAATTAGAGTCTCCAGCAGTCTCTATAACATGCTGGAGTTCATATGGCAGGTGAAAGGAGGGGAAAAAGATGAAAAAAATTGAATCTTGGAATTAAAAGACTGAATTGAAAGCCTGGAAGGACCACTGAGGGCTTCAGGCTGACCTGCAGGAGGGCTGTGTTTGTAGACAGAAATAAGATCCCCTCTCGACCTTCTCTTCTCCAGACTCAACAGTCCCAGTTCTCTCAGCCTTTCCTCACAGGAGAGATGTTCCAGTCCCTTCATCAGTCATCCTCGTAGCCTCTGTTGGACTCTCTCCAGTAGATTCCTGTCTGTCTTCAACTGGACACAGTATTCCAGGTGTGGTCTCACCAGGGCAGAGTAGGGGGGCAGGAGAACTTCCCTAGACCTGCTGGACACACTTTTCTTAATGCCTCCCAGGAGACCATTGGCCCTCTTGGCTACAAGGGCCCATCACTGTCCCATGGAGACCTTACTGTCCACTAGGACTTCAAAGTCTTTCTCCATGGAGCTGCTTTCCAGTGGGACAACTCCTAATCTGTACTGGTGCCGGGTGCCTCCTGGGATGCAGGACTCTACACTGGTTCTTATTCACCTTTCATGAGATTCACCTTTGCCCAGCTCTCTAGCCTGTAATCAGCTAAAATAAAAATAACTAAATTCTTAGCATTGTTCCAGAGATGTATTTGAATAGTCAGTAGTCCTGAGCCTATGGCTTGAAAAAAAAAAAAAGCCAGATGCCCAGAGATCCTTCAGTATCGCTTGTAGCCGTGCAAAGCCATCCTTTTGATCCAGGCTGACAGAAAGCAAAGAAAGTACCACGTTGCCTGAGTTGCTTTGCTCATCCAGGATTACTGCCCCTGGGGCTGAGGGGTTAGGTAACACTAGTCTAAGGAATAAAATAAGAGCACACAGTTTAGTTTTGTTTTAGCAGCTTTAATATGCTTTCTGTAAAGGAAACCCATAATTTCTAGTATTTGCAGATGGGAAAGGTCAGTTAAAGGGGAGTTGCAGGTAAAGAGATAGGGAGACATTTCCATATTTATACAAAACCTGCTGTTCTCCCAATCAGTAAGACAGCGCTGCCCCAACCTTTTTCAAAGCAGATGTTTTGGGTTAAAATGACATCCTGCCTTATTAAAGTGTGTGAGACTCCCAATGCTAAGTCAAAGTAGGTAGAAATAACTAGCTGCTATAGGTTAGCAGAGTTTAATAGTTGCTTGCCGTACATTTTTTATTTGTAAGAACACTTAGCTCCAGTCCTGGAAGACAATCAAGAGCCACTAAGCTCAAAAAAAAAAAAAAATCACAGGAAGCACTCAAAACCTTGCGAAGTGTTTCCTTTCTTTGTTAAATTGCAAAGACCTAAGTGCTAAAAGTATTGCTCCTACTGTGTTTTAAATGAAGTGCCAATCTTTCAACTCTCAAAAAGATCCCCCTGTTCCCATTGAAATATATGGAACAGCTTGTGGGAAACCACTGGGATTGCTCATGGGAATAACGACACGTACATTCTCCTAAAAGTTATTCTCGGTGCTTTTCTAATATTGCTTTATTGAAACGAATCGCTGTGCTACGTGCGTGCTCTGAATCTCTGAATCTCGGCAGTGCTGAGGGCTACCCGATGTCTACCTTTGTCAATTATGTGCCTCAGCCCCAGATGCCAGGTGGGGAGTACGTAGCTGAGAGGGCTCCCAGCAGCCAGCAGCAAAGCAAAGGAAGACTGCAGAAGGTCTGCACTTCAGTACTACCAGGACTACAGAAAGGCTGACTCAAGAGAAAGGAATTAATAATCGCAGAACGGCTGCGGTTGGAAGGGACCTTAAAGATCATCCAGTTCCAACCCCTCTGCCACGGGCAGGGACACCTCCCACTGGACCAGGTTGCTCAGAACCTCATCCAGCCTGGGCTGAAACACTTCCAGAGATGGGGCTTCGCAGCTTCCCTGGGCAACCCCTTCCAGTGTCTCACCACACTCAGAGGAAAGAACTTCTTCCTACTGTCCAATCTGAATCTCCCCTGCTCTAGTTTAAACCATTGCCCCTTGTCCTATCACCACACGCCCTTATAAAAACTACCTCTCCAGCTTTCCTGTAGGCTCCCTTCAGCTGCTGGAACACCACTGTAAGGTCACTGGACTTTCTGGCAGTCTGGATCCCACAGGAATTTCTCCACAAAAAGCTGACCGCTTACAAGGTGGCTCAGGTTGGGCCTTGTGTTCAGGCCTGCTAGAAACCATCAGGGTTGGTTTGTTTTCCCAAACATGGAGCTCTGTGAAAGAGTCCTGTGAGCACAGGGCTTTGACTGCGAGTCCCAACACTTGGGGCTTCCTTGTTTGCAGTAAGTTTGAAAGGGATTAAAGAAGCTCTCTGCCTACATTTCTTCCTTTTGGTACCGGATGGGTCCTTCACAGTGTGAGCGGGCTGGCGTAGATGATGAGGAAGTGCTGGTACCACCATCTTTTTATTTACGATGTTAACCACTCTTCTGTTCGGGCTGGGAGGTGACCAAACTCGAGTCACTCCCCTTCCATGGGTGTTCCCAATTCCATTGCACTGAGGAGCCGCCCCAGTGAGACTGGAGAAGCCTACGTGCTTTGTCCTTTTTCCCAGCAGTCGCAGTGCTCCGCAGGAAGGAGCAAAGCCATCGTGACTACCTAGGCCAGAGGAGCAGGAGAGGGCCTCTCATTTATAAAGCAGATCTAGTGGTGAGGAACGTACCTCAGAGAGAACAGATGTGGGTTTTGAACCCTGCGGTGCGGATCATTACTTCATTTGGCGGCAATTAGCACAAAAAAATCTTTCAGCAGTGACTTAGGAGACCGCGATTTCTTCCATAACAGCACTTTCAATAGGAGGGCTCCAGAATCACGCCTTTTCTTCTGCTCCCTAAGATCTTTTCTTCACAGTAGTGAATCTACATTAGTAATGAAAGCTTTTGTATCTGACATCATCTTCTGTTCTGCCCAGACACGACAGGTCAGATGCGGGGACAATCTGCCGTTCAGATGCAGAGGGCTTCCTCCAGTCAGGGTCTAGGTTAGAAATCTAGCTCTGGCATCCTCCAGATCATCCTCTGGAGTCCATGGCATCGCTTCAAGGATAAACAAATCCATGCTTTGGTCTGGAAGTGCCTGAAATTAGTTGTCCGAACCTCCGGGCGTGCAGAGCAGCGAGGAGGTTGTCTCCTCAAGTTTTGTAGTGAAACTGCCAAAGTATAATTCCCGTGTAGAAGGAAATGGCTGCAGAAGTCCTTTTATGACCCTCGGAAGGACCGCTTCGTTTTTAAAGCCCAGAAAGGCCACCTGAACAGAAAGGGAAATGAGAGGAGCTGGCGGGGCACCTTCTGTGACCAAGTAGGGATACAAACATACCCTAAAATACAAACATACCGTAAAATTCACTGAGCAGATGCCCTAAGATCCAACATCCAATGCTTCTGGTATTTTCTAGAACTCCTGTCGGTTCTAACTGTGTAAAACTTGTAGGTCAAAACTGAAATGAAGGATCCCCCTCCTCCATGCGATGAAGGGGAAGATCAACTCCTGATGGCACTTCTTGGGGAGCACGAAGTACTCTTGTGCTTATTCCACGCAGCGGTTCTCATTTGACCACGAGATAGTTTGGTGTAGCCTTAAAAAGGGAGAAGGTGCTCTGGAAGGTGTTTCTCTAAACTGCTCATAATCAAAGGTTTCTTTTTTAACCATGGCTTACCATTGATGATTGCTTTATGGGAAAAATTTAATGATACCGTCGTGGTACTTTTCACTTCATACTGCTCATTAAATAAATAAAAAAAAATAAAAAATTCAGGCATTCCAAAACCGTATTTACCACATGGCAACTTTTCAACTGGCAGCTGATTGCTAGCTCTAACTTTCCTTGTCTGTTTACCATTTCAGGAGCACGGAAGTCATGAGTACTGTCTCAGGTACACGAAGTACAACAATCACTTTTACTGTCCGACCCGGAACCAGCCAGCCGATCACACTGCAGAGCAGGTCCCCAGACTATGACAGTAGGACCTCAGGAGCAAGACATGCTCCAAGCCCCGTGGTTTCACCAACAGAGATTAATAAAGACATCATGCCTGCTCCTCTGAGTGCTTCTGCTTCGGCTTCATCTCCTTCTCCAACTTTGTCCGATGTATTTAGCCTACCCAGCCAGCCCCCTTCGGGGGACTTGTTTGGCTTGACCACAGGGCGCAGCAGGTCTCCTTCTCCCTCAATATTACAACAGCCAATCTCAAATAAGCCTTTTACAACTAAGCCTGTCCACCTGTGGACTAAACCAGATGTGGCAGATTGGTTGGAAAGTCTAAACTTAGGTGAACATAAAGAAACATTTATGGACAATGAAATAGATGGCACTCATTTACCAAATCTACAGAAGGAAGATCTGATAGACCTTGGAGTGACTAGAGTCGGGCACAGAATGAACATAGAAAGAGCTTTGAAACAGCTGCTGGACAGATAAGAATAGCTATTTTTGCCTCACAAACTTCTGTTGATAACTAGAGATGGGCTGGTACTGAACTACCCCAAATGCCTTGTCTGTCTGCGAGTGCCAGCAAAATTGGGGGGGAGGGAGGGGGAAAAGCGTTTCATTCCTGGTACTCAGGTAATGCAGACTGGATGCTACACGCCCAAACATAAATCTACGCTACGTTACCTGAGTGGGGCCATTTTATTTCAAAGCTGTGGGGAGATATGAGAGAGAGAACATTGTTAACTTCAAAAATACTGTCTAACTCTTGATCAGGCCCTTCTGCCGAAGCCATCGCATACCACTTTGCTTTCAATTTAAAATTGCAGGCATTTCAATTTTTATTTTTTTTTTAAATTGAGGAGCACTGTGTTCTCTTCTTGCCATTCGGTCCTTCCCCAACCCTTAGTTCATTTGAAGAGGATGGAGATTGCTTCCTTACCATTCAACCCCGTTTTTAGTAGTAGCAGAGGCACAAGAGTAAGAAAGACAGATACCGGAGTTCATATTACTGGAGGTTTGGTTTTTTTTCACTAGTTTAGCTCTGTGATTTGTTGGCAGTGCAGCTGGTTGGTCCACTGGAATCAGTTCAAAGGTAACCTTGCTCTGTTTTACCTGGTATTTCTTTATTTCTGCAGTTATACTTAGCGCTCTTCCAAGGTGGCAGAACAAGTTCCATACGTGCTCCATTGGCTTGACCTGTAAGACGATGCAGACGTTGTAGGAAAAAAATAAACTGAGGAGGAAATGCACACTTAGAGGTACAACAAAATGAAGCGAATTGGAACCTGAGACCTCCCCCCCCAGTTTTCAACCAGCTAAACTACTGCTAAGTCGCAAGATGAACTCGACAAACCAGTCAAAATTTGGGGGTTTTGTCCAGATGCCTCTTTTTGGACTTCACAGTCAGATACTCAAATGTGCTGTTTAATTCAGTGGGTGGTAAGTGCTCAGCTATTCTGAACGTCAGGGCAAGAGAGAAGAAGACAGATGAATGTTCCCCTTGAAGTCAGTGGGAAAGCTGCCAGGATTTTAAGTGAGAGAAGGATTTCAGCCTGTTAGCACAAATGGAAATGTTAAAAAAAAAACACCCACAAAAACAAAAAAAGGCAAATGGAATAGGTAAAAAGGTAATGCCAAGCTAGAAAGAGGTATAGAGTGTCTCAGCCTGCGTGTGTTCCAAGGGCCAGGAGAACTGGGGAGGGTTCCAGTTGCTCATTTTTATCACTGTTAACAGCTACTGGCTTCTTGACAAGGCCAGCAGACCGAGCGCTTCAGGGGGAGCTGGACGCTGCCCATCGGCCTCCAGCCATTTCTTTCTTTGTTAGTGAGGTGCTGCTGGAAACCAGGCGGTGGTGGCCGAGCATGGCCTGGGTGCTGGGCTACCAGAGCTCGGCAGCTTTCCAGGAGACTTCGGTCAGCAGGGGAGAAACGCATGGATGTGGTTCATCTGACCTTTGGTTCGATTTCTGTTTCTTTTTTTTTTTTTTTTTTTTTTTTTTTTCTTTAAAAACTCNTTTTTTAAGTTAACAACTCTCTCTCTGCATGTTTGAACTCCCCTTGTATAAAACACCTCAATATCTGTGAGTTTTCTACGTCTTTATTAACATCATATTCAAGATGTTCGAGGTGGGTAAATTGTGTGTGGATGGCTAGACTGCCTACCTACCATACTTTCAGGTTCTCTCGTGTTTTGGAAGGTACCTGAATTTTCTTTCCTTGCTATGGTCCTTGATATGGTCCAGCCTATCTCTAATTTTTTTATTGTGATTATTTTTTGCTCACAAACAAGTGTCTAATTAGGTCTGCAACAGCCCTAGTATGAGTACATAAAGTTTAGCATTTTAAATATCTTTCTTTACTGCAAGTTTAAATAGTTGTACAGATAGTTTATAAGCACAATATTTTAAGAAAATAAGTGGCTGGTCTACTGGGCAGCCTTTGTGCCACTTCAGTGCTAGAAAGTTAAAAACAAACAAACAAACAAAAAACAAACAAAAAAAAAAAGAAAAAAAAAAAGAAAAAAAAAAAACTTTTGTGGTTTACTACTATTTCTGTGGAACAATTATAAAGTCTTGACCTTTTTAAAAATCAACCTCATTTGGATGCATCTGAACCAGCAGAGCTGTGTTATATTTTCTATCTTTGCTAGAACTTCTACAAAGGAGGATGAATATTTCTTCAAAAGTGGTTATAGTTACCAACTCATTGGATACTCAGAAAAAAAACCAAAAAAAACCAAACCAACTTATTTAGCCTCCTGCCCCCTTTAGGGAAAAACAGATCTTTTGACTTATCATCTGTTACTACGCTATATTTGTATTTGAAAGTTCCAAGTAACCTTGTAATAAAAAAAAAATAATACCAAGTACTAAGGCATTTTACTTTCAAGAGTACTGAATTTTTCCGTAGGTGGTGTAGAAAATGGCAGTTTCTTTCAGCTAGTCGATGCAGGCAACTTGAGGCCATCAAATACTTTAAGCAAGCGTTAAAAAAAATGGTAATTTTAGCCATCATTGTCTTCCATTTGGTGATATGACAGAATTCAGTAAATAAACCACTAATGCCATGCTCTCTCTTTTTTTTTTTATTTATTTTTTTTTAATCTGTTTTCTTTCTTTGGGTACAGTTGATATTACCTCTATAACAACGTGCCAGAAAATATTTTAGAAACTACTGTAGTAAAAGAAAAATGTAGAAGTTGACTTTTAAGCTGCTTTTTTTTTTTTTTTTAAATCTCAACCTTCTCGTTGACTTGACGTTGATCACGTGCTGACATACCGGGGAAATGACAGTTGCTGGGAACCCCTTTCTTACACCGGTGCGTGTTTCTTGTTAGCTTTTTGGGTACTGAAGGCTTAGGTACAAAATCAGTAGGGAAAAAAAACAACAAAAAAAAACAAAAAAAAACACAAGAGGTTTGCCACGTTAAAGAGCTGACGAAATAGTTTATTTTTTAACATTGTGTCTTGCGAAGGAAAGGTCAGGAGACCTGAGAGGAGCTGCTTTCACCACGAAAAACACACCTCTTGCCAAGCTGGATTGCTCGGTCTCTAGCTCTGCGTGACGCTTTTGCTCCAGAAAGCAATAGTAACAGATTAGGCCGTTGCCTCCGAGTATTTTCATCCGTCTGGAAATGTTGGGAGGGGGAGGAGAGAAGACCCATTTATTTCCTGCTACTCTAATAGTGCAAACCAAGTTGTTAGAGCTCTATGAAATAACGTTACGGTATTCTGGGTTTTAGGATCACCTTTTGTTTATATACTGTAATTTAAAGAAATTGCATTTACATGCCTAGTTTCTGTAATATTTGTGTATACGATACCAAAATCTTACAAGATGTAAATTGTGTATAACTGCACAGACTCCTTGCCCTAGGTGTCTGAGAACATTTTCAGTTGGATTCATATATTATAAAATGACTAGATGTGACTGTTGATTTACAGAATTGACATATCACAAAAGTTAATTATTTGTGGTACTTAAGTTAATAAAAAAAATAGTGATTTTTTTTTTTTTTTCTCTTTTTTTTTTCCTTTTTTTCTTCAGTTCTTAAAAAGCATTACCCAGTTGATCTGGCGATGACTATGTGTATGAGCCACAAATATTGATACTTTTTCCATTACATTTTTTTCTTTTCTTTTCTAGATATTAATATGTTTCTCGCTATAGTTTGTGTAAACAACTTGTGTTCACGTTATCTATGTTGCTGTAATTTTCGTGCTTTAATTCCTCTTATTTCGACTGATTAAAAAAAAAAAATCAAGCTCCTGTAACTTGCACTTTTCCCCAATCCTTAATACTCTTGTATGGCAACCAAAATTACTGTAAGAAATAAATATAATATTGCACTAAGGTTGTGGTTCTGATTGCAAACAGAGAACACTGTCTGAATTTTTATTAAAAAAAAAGTTAAGTTGCCAAAGTTCTTGCAATCTGATGTTATTGAAAGCGCATAAAATGCTTTAACTAAATGGAGACAGAATTAAGGCAAAGTTATTGATTTCTTGTCGAGAAAAACATTTCCTTTTGATTTTTTTTTGTCGTGGTTAAAGCATCTTTATGCCGACCGTGAGTTCATTTACTGCTTTTCACATTCACGTTGGAGATTTGAAAAATAAAAAAAAAATAAAAAATAAAAAAAATTCAGCAAGAGGTGAGGAAAAAAAAAAACAAACCAAACGAAACCACCACGTCTCTTTTTGCCTTAAGATGAATTTCAAAGAGTCTTTGCCTCTGTGTTGTTTTTTTTTTCTTGGCTGAGCGTGTGTGTGAGGGCTGCACGCTCGGAATTTGGTACCACTGCTCCCGGAAGGCGCTCGCTTCCGGAGCTGTTCCGTGATGTAATAAGTTTGGGGTGGGCTGGGGCGGGGGGGCTGGAGTTTTTAGAGGGCAGAGCAGCTTTACCAAGGAGAAGAGGACCCAGTGCCCTTCTCAGACTTTGTGCATCTTGTGACTAAAAATTGTACCAGCAGGGTCTATCTGTACTGTGAATAAACACGCCTTGAAATGATTGAAAAAAAAAAATAATGAAACAATTCACATCATCTTTTGGCTTAAGCTAAAAAAGAAAAAGAATTAAAAAAAATTCATTTTCTATCTTTTAATGGTGATGCAATGAAGAATATTTTTTATTTTTATTTTCTAAGATATTGGAATAAATGCCTAGAACTGTTGCCACTTGGTTTCATATGTTCCTGAACTATTATTCTTTTCGCAGCTGTTCATCCTTTTTGTAGTTACCTGGCGTTTCTCTCGTATTTTTCCAACAAGAATTACTTGGCAGCTTCGTTTTGTTAAAAAAGATGGAAGAAAAAAAAAACAGCCTTTTTTATTATTATCATTGTTATCATCATTATTATTATTATTATCAGTATTATTATCAGTATTATTTCAGGTATTGTGGCAATCCAGTGATAAAGACCTATGTATCTAAATCAAGTCAGGTGTTTACAGGGCAAAACAAAGAACACTTTGCAATTGTCAGTGCTTTGTTGGGCAAAAAAAAAAAAAAGGTGGACGTTTGCTCATTACTGTTGCAGTGTCGTGCGGTGTATCCATGTGGTGTGGCCTCTTTCGTTCTTGGTTTGCTGTATTTTTCTTTATTTCGTGGTCAATTGTTTCTTTTATCCAAAACCATGAAAAAAAACCAAACCAACCCCAAGCCAACAGTAGCTATGATGGGCCAGCCAAAATAGCAGGTCTGTAACAACACTTCAGACCGTGTGGGGTTTTTTTTAAAAAATAATGGACGTGCCTTATAATTTTCAACCTGGATCAGCTACGCCGTAGTTACCATAAAGAGCTTTATCTTCAAGGTGTGACACCCCCTAAAAAAAAAAAAAAAAAAAGAGCTTGTAGCGCTGTGTGTTTGAGGGGAGCAGCCCGTGAGCCCGATTGGAAGTTAAGTCCTCTCTTCAAATCAAAGAAATGAGGGAGGGGGGAAAACCTGACATGAGACTGTTATTTGGGGTTCGGTTTGCTCCCAAAAATACTTGCTTGGGTTTTCCTGCAGTTGGTTTGTACCGTGTTTCTCAGACAAGGTCCCGCTAACGCACAAACCAAGTGGGCTCAGTGCTTCCCAGGCTGAAACCAACTGGTTCTAGACCACTGACATCTAGTGGAGTTTGATGGAGGTAGTCTCAGAGCAATAGAAGATCTTCCCAAATAGGTAGTTACTTGAAACGCTTGTCATTCTTTCTACGAGAAGCCATTTTAGCCAGGTTTTTTTTAGTTAATTTTTTTTTTAATTCCTGTAAGTTGGCCTGAACATTTAAGTTGGGAAAAAAACCCAAGGCTGACTGTATAATTCCGCAAATTATACACCAAAGGAGAAAGCTGTAAAGAACTGGAATGTGTTTATCCGTGGTTGTGTTTTACCAACTTTATGTTTGGAATGTCAGCATCTCCAGCTGAGCCTTCATCTGCATCAAGCACGTTTTTAAATGAGACTCTAGTTTCTGTCTCCGGTGCTGTAAATCTCGGACTGTTTCGCCCCATTTCAAACGTCGCAAGCTGACGAACGGCAGCTCGTTCAGAGCCAAGCTGCGGAAGAGCGTGAGGTATTTAGGTTAGGAGTTAGTTCAGAAGAGCTGGTGGCTTCTTTCCCAGAGGTACTTGCAGGACTGACGTTTGGTTTCACCAGTAAAATTTAAGGTTGTGGGTTTTTTTCCCCCTCAGGACTACTGCTAGAAGGAGTACGTGCACGTGTGTGTGAGTTGTTCTTGTGCGCTTTTCATGTAAAGGTTCTTGGACAGCATTAGAAATTAATGTACTGATAGGACACCAGTGTTGCATGTGCTTAAAAAAAATGTATTGGAATCGATGTCTCCAGTGTACTTTTCTGCTTTGAAAAATCTGAAGAGAATACAATAGATGGAAACCTCAAAATGTAATTCATGTTTTCATGGGTTATTTTCAACTGGTATTTTTGCATTATGGTCTCTAATCTCTTGGATTCCTTGTATCCTTAAAAGCAATTTAAAGCACTTGCCTGTAACTCCTGAAAAAGAGCCTTGGAAGAGCTGGACCGGAGGTTCGGGAGAGAGGAGCCGACGTCTCTGCTGCACAGCCCGCGGAAACCTTCGATTCATTTTCCTTAAGGATGTTCTTCTGCAGAACAGCTCCTGAGGGAAGCATTGCCTCCTTGCGCCGATGAGGCCCTCAGCGGGTGCTCCGTTGTCCGTAACGAATTTTGAGACCTGCCAAGCGTGGCACTCCCTACCCAACCTGCCCCCTAGAACTACGGTGACCACGTCGTTTTGGTTTTACTTACTTTGTTGGTGCATCTTCAGGTCTCATCTGAAGCCAATACCAGACCTTTTAGTAGTGGTACCAGACCTTTGGTTCAGCGGTGGAGTCAAGGTGAGAGCTCTTAAGTCTCTGAGTAGAGGAGAACAGATAGGAAGGGGGCTGAGACAGAACTTGAAGAGTTGTTTACTTAGGAGTCCACACTCAGTGTTGAAAAAGGAACAAAAATCACTTCTATAGCTGGACATAGTCAATTTGAGCTCTGTGTCTAACTAACTGTGCAAAAAATACTCATCATTAGATTTTTTTTTTTTTCCTTCATGCTGTATCCGAGGTTCTCCCTTTGCTCTGTCTAAGCAATTATCTTTCTCTCCAAAGCAGTGGGTGTTAGTTTGACGTGCGCAACATTCTGTAGGTCTTTTTAACTCCCCTATAAGACTTTATAGCAACCCAGTAACAGGTTACGTGCTTTACATTTCACCCAAGGTTACTGGAAATCTCCAAGAAAGCCGATTTTCTGTGTTACAAAGACCTGAAACAAGAGCAGGTAGCTTCCAGAAGATGCTCTGACATTTTTTTTTTAGAGAAGAACTTTTCTTTCGGAGAGAAATTCTTCACATGCTCCGTGTATTCGAAGCAAAGGTCATGCACGCCTTGCCTAGTCGTCTGTCATCATCGCCACGCATGTCCTCACTCAAATGGGCATTCTCAGATCACCTGGGCAATCTGCAACCCTTTAAAGAAAAGTCACTAAAACTAGACCTAATACTATGTGTATTAACTGCTTGTGCTGATGACAAGGGTGGTTTATTTGCCAGGAAGCTCAGTATAGTGTATTATGCACTTGAAAGGTCAGCGCAATGGAAACAGGGACCATTTGCTTGTACAAAAGGCCTGAAATGGGGGAAAAAAAAACCAAACCAAAACCTCACCATGACAGCATGGGACTAAGCAGTCGGAGGGGACAGGAAGGCAGAGAAAACTTTGTCTTGCTAACGGCCCGCACAATACGCAGCCATGGAAAAGGAGAGACATTTTCAAGAAGAAATAAGGGCCTATTAATAGGAGTGGGCTGAAGGGTGTTCACAGGAGCTCATCTGCGACGGGTACAGTCGGGCTAAGGTGTGGGAAAGAGCTGCTAGCGAGATGCTGTGAGTGGGGGCTCACAGCAGGTTGGTGGTTTTTTGTTAAATGACTCGGTCTATGTAACCAAGCGAAGAGAAGGCTGAAATGAGATGTCTGCTTTTCCCACTCACTTGAGTGGGTGAACAGCCAGGAGAGGGATTTTAACTCGAAGGAACGTCGGCGCTAGAAGAACCTGTTACCGATTGGCGATGAATACATGCAGATGGGAAGAAAGTCCTAACGGTGAGAAGAGCGGGGCTGCGGTCTAGTCTCCTACAAGGACTAGCATAGGAGTCAACAACCCCAGGCACCAAAAGTTCATAAATTCAGGAGAAGCCATAGCATTATAGAATCCTAGAACGGTTCAGGTTGGAAGGGACCTCCAAAGGTCATCTAGGCCAACCTGCCTGCAAGAAGCAGGGACATCCTCAACTAGAGCAGGTTGCCCAGAGCTTTGTCAAGCCTTGCCTTGAATATCTCCTGTGGTTATTTCTCACGTCTGTGTGACAAAGGGTGGCACATTCCACGTGAAGCCCTTATTCTGTAGGATTTCAGATGGTTTGGCCCTGGGTGGTGCAGGAGAAGCTGTAGAGGCTCACGGGACGAGTCTTATTCCCTGGAGGGCAGGGTGGGACACGAGGGATTGGTAACGGGGAAGCCCAGCTGTCACAGATGGCTACAGGAGCTGCTTATGTATTTTACATTAAATAATAATTAGATTGACAGTGAAGCAGTAGAGTAGAGAAACGAAGCCCAGGTTGCAGCATTAATAAATTTCAGGAGAGGAGGGCCACGTACTGACAACAGTTTGTTCAGGAGTGTAGGCCAGTGCCCAGGGCTGGGTCACACTAAAAGCAACATTAACAGTAAAGTCAGAAGCAGTACAAACGTAAATGAGCTCCGATTATCTGGTTCCCTGGGGGTTAAATGACCATACAGTGCTGAAGGAAATCAGTAAGCAGGTGAGACCAGGCGTGGCACCTGAAGCTCCAGGAGAAGAGGCCAACAGGTCTGAGAAGCATCACCTGGGGACAGAATTCCCTTCTGCTGCTGTGTCTCAGTATGGCAGGCAAGAGACCGTGAGCTGATCTCACATATAGAAGTGCTGACCTTTGCTTTAGTAAGAGCAGGTAACTTGGCTCTTCTTGGTTTCTGCCACGAGATACGAGAGCTCCAGTAACGGTTCCTGAGAGGATGAACCTACCCATGAAACAAAGAGCTGCTCCTTGGCTCTGGCCCCCGCGGTTTGCAGCTCCCTTTCCGCCGCAGTTTTCAGCAAAGGCCGATTCCTGTCCAAGATTCAACAAAACATTTTAAATATGTCTTTGTACTTCTGCTGACCTACCTGAAGTTTAGGTTGTCGTGTGCTCTGCTTCCAAAGAAAGGCCAATAATTCCTGGTCCCAGGCACGTGCTACTGCAGGCTTTATTCCAAGAAAACCTAGCTCTTTAATTTCAGATCTTTTACATTAAATTCTAGACTGTGGACCTTCCTTAAAAAAAAAATAAAAATCAACATGACATCAGTTCCACTTACAGCAACAGCTTGTCATAGCTCACTGTAACTCCAAAATATGATCCAAAATATTCTCTAGCAAAGATCTCAACTACAAGGTTGGCCAAAAGTGCTTATGAAAAAAAATCAAAGCTATTAGCACCTGCAGGTAGAATTACGTCACCTGACTTCTCGCTCACGGTGATATTATCCATCAATGGTCTACCCATCCTAAACCAGGGACATCTCCAGCTGTTCCAGGGCCACCCAGGGATTTTGTGTTAGCTCCCTGCTAGATGCCAGCACTGTTCACTCGATCACAGAATGGTAGGGGTTGGAAGGGACCTCTGGAGACCATCAACTCCAGCCCCCCCATCAGAGCAGGATCAAAGAATCTAGGGCAGGTCACCCAGGAACGCATCCAGATGGGTCTTGAAAGTCTCCAGAGAAGGAGACTCCACCACCTCTCTGGGCAGCCTGTTCTAGTGCTCTGTAACCCTCACAGTAAGAAGTTTTTCCGCACGTTAAGGTGGAACTCCCTGTGCTCCAGCTTGAATCCATTGCGCCTTGGGGCACGAGTGAAAAGAGGTTGTCACTTCCTTCTTGACACCCAGCCCTCAGATACTTACCCACATTCATTAGATTCCCTCTCAGTCTTCTCCTCCCCAGACTAAAAAGGCCCAGGTCTCTCAACCTTTCCTCGTAAGGCAGGTGCTCCAGTCCCTGTTGGTCTCTTGCAATGTGGCCTCATCTCACCAAGGAAGGACACTACAGCACGGCCACAGAAAGGCTGGCGATGAGTCGGCGACAGCACGCGCTGGGAAAACAAAGCTCAAGCGTTAAACCACCCTCACCATCGCTCTCCTTTATTGTACCAAAAATAGAAGAGGTGAAACCAGAAACTGTAGATGATGCAAGAGGAACCCAGCAGGTGGAGAGACGTGCAGAGGGCTGGGTTTATCAGCTGGCGCTTGCTTCAGTTCACAGGGTGAAAACTGGGAGGACACCGGGCGAAAGAAACGCAGCGTAAAGCGGTCACCCGACCAGCTGTAACAGCACCTGCATTTCCCAGGAGCATTTCCAACACAAAACTGCCCCCTCTGAGCAGATATAACTGAGCAGCTGGAGAAGCCCAACCATTTAAAGAAGGTCAAGCAAGTTAGCAAATGCCTGACCACACCAGTAATGCCAGAGCTGTGATGGTGTCATGGTTTAAACCCAGCTGGCAGCTCAACCCCACTCAGCTGCTCTCTCCCTCCCTCCCTGTGGAATGGGGGAGAGAATCGGAAGAGTAAAAGTGAGACAACTCAAGAGTTGAGAGATGAAGTCCATTTAATAGGTAAAGCAAAAGCCACACAAGCAAGAAAAGCAAAAGGCCTCCTTCCCGTGGGCAGGCGGGTGTTCAGCCATCCCCGGGAGAGCAGGGCTCCACCACGGGTCACGGCGACTTGGGAAGATAAACAAGATCACTCGGAATGTCCCCCCAATTCCTCCTTCCCCAGCTTCATATGCTGAGCATGGCATCATACGCTATGGAATATCCCTTTGTGCGGGGTTCAGCTCTCCTGGATGTGTCCCCTCCCAGCTTCTTGTGTAATCCCAACTGGCTGGGGTGGTGGGAGAGGCCAAAGAGCCCTTCACTCTGTAACGAAACCGTCCCTGTGTTATCAACACTGCTCAGCACACAGCACAGCCTCACACCAGCTACCATGAAGAAACCTCTCTCTACCCTGTATTTTTGTAACTCTGAAGCGCCACCAGCATCTCTTTCTTTCTAGGGAAGCACATAGATAGATGGCTGCGGAGCTAAGAGTCAGCTCAGACACAAGAGGTAGCCATCAGCTCCCATTCCATGCTGGCCGAGCCCCCACTTCCCGTTTTCAGTGGTCTGAGATAATGGAAACAGCTAGATTTATTTTTTTTTTCTATTATTAAATTAATTTTGCCTGCCTCCAAATGGCCGTTAAACTCTGGGTTTGTGGCAAGCTGTACTAGACCACCACCCACCTTTTTTTGAGGTGCTTTCTAGGCAAAGATTCATTGCCCCTTTTTCTGGCCAAGCTTCCCAGATTCTGAGACAAATATGTCAAGTAAAGCTATTTTGATCAATTCAAATTCCCTTTTTGGAAGCCATCCAAGGCAGAACTCTCTCCACTTGGCGCTGCACAGTCGAGATCGATTTTTTTTTTGTTCTTTTCCTCTTTCCGCGGACTAATATATCAATTTTTTTCCCTTTCACTGAGTAACTTTAGCGGAGTGCCTGTAAATCAGGGTAGACGCGTTGTGCTCAGCGTGAGAAGAATTTGAGAAAGCTGCTTCAGATTTAGTAGAAATTAAGCACCACATCATTACTTGTCGACTCTTTCTTCCCTATGGGTCAAGCATGTAATACCATGCCTATATTAGTGCAGCCTGAATCTTGAAGGTTCTACATCCCTGTGTAATGTAGAAAGCCCACAGCGCAGTGAATACTCACTCCACGACATGGCAGCAGTTCTTGAACTTCATACCAGCACGAATCGACTTCTTGATTGGGTATTAAACATCCGTGGGTAGCACTTTGAAAGCTCCTATTATAGGCTGCAGCCTCTCCGAAAAATCATCGGTGGCTTGAAGTCTGCGTTTGCAAAAGCACTCAGCTAAAAGTGGGTGCTTCAGATAAAGAGCCTTGGTAACGAGCATTTACTTGGCTCGATAGAAAAGGGGACTTACTTAAAAACTAGAATATGCGGAGATGATTATGGCAGTCAACCTTCCAGGTTCTGAAAAATCCGCAGCGGACACGCAGCCCGCATGCAAGATGGGATTTTTACCGGTATGCATTTTCTCTAAGCCAAACCACCTCTTCAGAGGAACCTCCCGGTGCTTCATTTTGCAATTTCCCTGTTTAAAGTAGAAAAAAAAAAAAAAAAGGTTGATTTTTGCTATTGAAAAAAAAAAATCCAGTCAAAATTAACAAGTTGCTAATGGCCCATCGCACATAAAAACCTAGCAAAATACTCCACAGCTTCAAGGCTTTACATAAAATAAATTGGATGCAGGCACATTCTTCACCATCCTCTTAAGCCTGCCATCTGCGCAGACTAAAAATAAAGCGGCAGCTGAAGGAGAGGGTTGATAAAAATGCATCCGAGAAATGCATTGGGGAAAGCTCTGCCAGGCTCTTAAAACAACTCAGAGGTGCTAACCCTGGGTGCAGCAGAGGGGCTTTTCATCACTCCTTACTCAGCCAACCCTGCTCGATGGGTAACTCCATCATCCTAAAAGAGGTGCTGGTCGGCGAGGTCGCATTAGCCAGGAGCTCTTTCTCCATGCGAGCAAAAGTTGCTGCCAAGCTGGCAGGAAAAGCAGAGCTAATTCAGACAATTTATTTGGGGAGTGAAAAGAAGGGCAATTAGCTATCTACAATTAACATGAGAAGATCCTCAGGCACCAAGTGGGACTTGTGTACGGATGTAGGAAAATCACAGAACCATAGAATCATCAGGGTTGGAAGGGACTTTGAAGATCATCTTGTTCCAACCCCCCTGCCACGGGCAGGGACACCTCCCACCAGACCAGGATGCCCAGAGCTGCATCCATCCTGGCCTTAAAAATTTCCGGGGATGGGGCTTCCACCACCTCTCTGGGCAACCTGTTCCAGGCTCTCCCCACCCTCCTGGGGAAGAACTTCTTCCTAATGTCCAATCTTAATCTCCCCTCCTCTAGTTTGGATCCATTCCCCCTTGTCCTGTCACTACCTGACATCCTAAAAAGTCCCTCCCCAGCTTTCTTGTAGGCCCCCTTGAGATACTTGAAGGCTACAATAAGGTCTCTTTGGAGTTTTCTCTTCTCCAGACTGAATAACCCCAATACCATCAGTTTGTACAATATGAAACTTTGCATCTGCTCTAGCAACAGCCACTGGTGCCCTGTGGTTGGAGATTCAATGAAGCCGCAGCTTCTGCCACCCCAATGTGACAACTCGGGCCAGTCAGGGGCATCTCACAGCTCAAAATTTCTCCACCTTCCTCGTAACTCCTTTTGGAACGTTGCCCTTCTCTCATTATTGTCTCTAGCGATCATTATAGAAGTCAGCAAATGAAACGTTATCAAATATTTACATACCAAAAAATGGGTTATTGAGTGTTCTTGCTCCATGCTTAATTATAATTAATTGAGAAGAATGACACTCGGCAGTGTAAAAATCATCAATTGATTAGGCAGTGAATAAAAATCGGCGGTGCTGCTGCTGCTGCCTTCTGCCAGCTGAAGCCGCAGCACGGGTCGGAGCAACAACGGGATTGCATTATAGAAGCAACACGATGAATTCAAGATGCCAGGAAATGCTCCCCCAAAGTCAGACAGAGAACCAGGAAGCCACCCATTAACAGGCATGAATGGGCTTGCTCACAGCTCTCCTCAGTTACCCCTGAGGGGGCTGAGCCAGCCCTTCCAACGGCAAATGCAGAGTTTGGGGGGTGAGGTTTTTTGCCAGCAGCAAGTGTTTTGGGGAACTTGGGCAATTACCTGCTGATGAAGAGGAGTGAACTTCGAACTCCAAGGATCGATAATGTCTGAGCTCACAGTAGCAACAGCACGGTCATAAACCTGCTACCTAAATACACCTGGTGAGATATTAAATCAATCGAGTGTGGAACATCTTGCCACACTGTGCCAGTCAGATGAGCAGTTTAGAGAGGAAACTTTCTCCATTAGATGAGGCGATCCATGAATAAGTTCCCAGGACAACACTTGTAACAGCGCTGACAGCGTCACCTGATTTATTCTTCCAGTAACTCAATTCTTCCCCGTCTTACTCTGGCACAGGGCTGCAGGGTTTTCCCCACGACGCTGTTTGTGAAGTTTACCCACAGCAAATTCACGCAGGGTGCCCGTTCTTCTTGGCCCGTTTATCTTCCAGAGACTGGCAGCTGCAGCTCCTGTCCCCAGACCTTGCCCACATCCCTTCATAGAATCAGAAAACGGTTGGAAGGGACCTCTGGGGATCATGGAGTCCAACCCCCCTGCCAGAGCAGGATCCCCCAGGGCAGGACACACAGCAACAGATCCAGGGGGGGTTGGAAAGTCTCCAGAGGAGACTCCACAAGCTCTCTGGGCAGCCTGGACCAGGCTCCATCACCCTCACAAGAAAGAAGTTTTTCCTCATATTGAGGTGGAACTTCCTGGGTTCCAGTTTTTGTCCATTGCCCCTTGTCCTACCTCAGGGCACCACAGGAAAGAGCCTGGCCCCTTCTCCTTGCCACCCACCCTTCAGAGAGTTGTAAGTTATCTGCTGAAGTAACGACCCTCGCTTGCTGTGAGACTGGCGGCAGCGAGCTCTGCAGCGTTGGCTTTCCTGTTAATAGCAGTGGTAAAAGAATAATTAGTAGGAGGGCGTGGGGGTTTTCCTTCTCAGCGTTTCCAGCAGCCCATCAAAAATCAGATTCCCAGAAAATTTCAGGACACCTTCTAGTAGCCGAGTCTTGCGAGCAGAACAGCTTTAAAGCGCCGTAAAAGTTTATTTGACGATAAACCACGTTCAATTCGGCTGCGTTTTCAAGAGCGGTCGATGTCCTGCAGCCACCACCATTCTCAAAAGCCAGGAGAAAATCTTCTCACCAAAACCAGAGCTGACCGGGGTTCTCAGCAGAGAAACATAAAAGACAAACCAGATTCAGAGGTTAAAAAGCAAACCAAATCAAATCAAAATGCATCTTTCCTTTAAGTTCAGCTGAGGTCTAATTCCGATGGAGATATTTCTAGACAGGAGTAGGAGTAAAAGACAAAGCAAGGAGAGTTCTGAGGAAGGGAAGCAGGGGGAAGGCAGCAGCAACCTAGAAGGTTGGGTGTCCTTCACGCCAGCTCCGAGCATCGTGCAGCAGCTCTCCGTAGGAATTACGATCTGCGAGCTGGTCCCAGACAAGCTTGAGGCAAGATGGAACCATCCCTAACAGGCTGACGAAGCCATTTAAAAATACAAAAATATTCCATGCAAATGGTTCAAAAAGTTTATTGAAGATTTAATTTACAAAAAAAATCATATCCCTATGAGGTGTTCTATGCAAAATTGGATAAAAGAAACTGCATATAAAACCCAACCCTAGTTATGCAAATACAACACAGAAATGAGACCATGGAAAGGAAAAAAAAATATATATAGTCATGACACACGTATGACATTCATTAAGGATTGTCCCAACCACCCAAGAATTGGTTCAACATGACGCCTTCTTTCTAAATACATCAGACAATTTTATTCTTTTTTTTATACGGGTCTTCTATATTCCGTTGGTCCAAATGTACAGTTTATAAAAACCCTTTCCATTCTTTCTCAGCTACGACACCGGTTCTGCCCTTCCCATTTTGATCAGAAGGCGGAAACGAGACAGGACGCAACACTGAACACGTGCACTAGTAGCTGCAACTCGCTATCTTTGGTAGGGACCCTAAATCTGCAGTGAAGTCAGCTCTCTGCAACGACAACAGTTTCACTTTTGGCAACAGAAGGGGTTTCGTTCTGCGGCCGAGAACGGAACGGTACCGGCAGTTGCTGCTGAAGGTACAAAAAGGAGAGTTGTCTCTGGCGTGGTGTGAAAATGGAGATCATTGGTATGGGCTTTAAAATCTAATGACTTGTGTTAAACGTTCCTGGACTCAAACGTGGTTACGTAAAAGGTCCTCACTGCTCAGCAGGATGTTCTTTGTACCAATCGCGGATGCGCCGCGCACAAAACTACGGCAATTCAATCCTGCCTTTTTTTTTTCCCTCCTGTTGAAAGCAGTGAGGCTATTCCTGCAGGGAGTCACACAGCTTTGGATGCCAGTTGCCCTTTGAACAAGTAGGAATCTCACTGAGTGGCTTGTATAGCAACTTTTCCAAGTTTTCCTGGGAAAAGAGGAGGGTGAAACGAAAATGAAAAAATAAAGAAATCCAGGACAATCAGTGCTCAAGTGTTTGCAGCCCTCCTGTGGGATAGCAGGGACAGGAGAAGGAAAAAAAAAAAAAAGATAATAATACTAAAAAAAGAAAATAAATCAAAGCAAGAGCCAAGGAACCTCACTTTAAAAGAGAAGGAAAAAGTAACCAGACCGTTTCCTTCATAACATTAATATTCCATAAATATCGGACAGTAGCCATTAGCTGCAACTTTCAAGCATTCTCTTTGTTTTTTCAAGCACTATCTGGAAAAGAAAAGCAAACAAAACAAAATATGCACCTCCTCAGTCCTCCCTGCTCCCGCTTAGTGGAAATGCAAATAACCTGCATAGCCAGGATGTCCTTAGCTGAAAACATTTAGTGGAAGACTATCTAGACTTAAACACTTAAGTAAATCCGCTCATTTATGAGTAAAACATGCAATATTACAGACTGCTAATTGTCCTCCAAAAGGTTTTTTTTTTTTTCTTTATGACAATTGCTAATTTGGCAGAGAAGAAACGTTTCCAAAGGCATGGAAATAATTCCGAGGAGCCTTCGCGAAGAACCGAGTCGTTACAATATATTAGCGATTTCTGTGGCATAAACATTTTAAAAAGCATCAGCAAAGTATTAAATATAAAAGCAATATGTATATACCCCCTCCATCCTCAGAAAAGCATCGTGATTTGTAGTGTACGAAGTCAGATTTATTGACTGGGGAAATTAAGGCATAACCAGTAGACAATCGTCTTTATTGTCTGAGCTCCACGTAATTGGCGGGGAACAGCCCGTATCGGCCTTTGCAGACGCCCCTCCACCAGCCGTCGTCGATCATCTCGATGTTTGTGATGATGTCATCAGGGTCAAAGGAAATCTCGTCGTCACCCGCTGCGGAGAGAGCGGAAGAGGCTCAGGAATTGCCCCGGAACGCGGCGATTTAGCCAAAGCGTCGAGACGCTTTGGAAAAATCAATTACGACGTTGCTAAGTCTTCCTTTCTCCGTTTCCGACATTACAAGGAAAGGCAAAGGAAAAATCCAGACTCATCTGTGCAGAACTGAGTGTTCAAAGAGAAAGGTTGAAAGCAAGAGCTTTGCTTACCAGCTTGATAATCGTAAAGGGCTATGGCTGTAATTCCCAGTTCGTTTTCATATTCATCGTAAGCGTTTTCTTCTAAAGAGAGACAAGAGAGAAAAATGAAAAGGAAGAAACACACCACCTATCACTCTCAGTTCTTTCCTGTGCTGCTCCTCCTTTAATTCTCTGCTACACACCCCCAGGAAGCAGCGAACAAGCTACTCAAGAATTTAGCAGTGCTGATATCCCCTCCTTAAAGGATTTTTTTCTTTAGATCACAGCCAATTAAAGTCTGAAAGGGAACATTGACAAGTAGGTATTTAATACAGTGTAAAATCAAATTGATCAGCCTTAAATCACTTTTGTAAGATGGGACCGAACAACAAGTGAGCCCAAGGCCACTGTGTGAGTGACTCTGGAATACATGTGAAGTGTCTGTGTGCTGGGAGGCAGGAAGGGGCCTGTTTAAAATTCCCAGGGTTTCGCAGCAGGTTCATCCTTCACACCTCATTTAGGAGCCAGAAGAGGCGAGAAAAACGGCAATTCAAAAGAACCTTATTCTTTCCATTTCATTAGTCTCACTCATCCTTACTCCCCTCTGTCGAGGTTTAGGGTCAGGGCAGCCCCAGAACCTAACAGACGCTGTTCTGCTAACCCCCCTCCCTCCCCAAAGGGGAAGAGGAAGGGAATAAGGAAGAGAGACTTAGCGATTAGAAAAGGAAACTAGAACAGCTTGAATGAAAATGGAAAATAATAATAAGAAGAATAAAATGGAATATATACAAGTAAAAATTCCTGAACAGAATAGTTGTGTCCTAACTCAAACCTGGACGCCCTCCCTCAGCAGCACAGCACACACCACACCCATTTCAAAGTCCCAGAACCACTGACAGTTTTTTGCTCAGTAGAAAAACGAGCTCAACACACATTTAATCTCCAGCTCTGTGCTCTCAAGTTCAGCAGGGTGGGAGTGGTTATCCCCCCATTGCTTTTTGAACCGATACCCTAGAGAGCACCGTAATTATTCCAGTATCATCACACAAAAGTTAAGTAATTTCAACCTTGCTCCAGCCACATCTTCATTTCCTAATTAAAATTTGTTGGTGGAGAATCTAAAAAGTCTCATCAGAGCGAGACTTTTAGAAAACTAGGACAGCGCGCGCTCAGTGCAACTAGTCATTAAATCGTTGCCCAAGGAAATCATCTTAAAGGGGTTTGTATCAGAAACAAACACTCTACCTGCTTGGTAATGGTCTCCTGCCCCTGCCACTTCATAGACAGTCTCTGGCTCGTATTCTGCCTCTCGCTGACTCACAGCTTCTTGGTAGTCCGACTGCGGAGCTTTGTAGCCGGGCTCCGGCTCCCGCGCGGCCGGATACGTGGCGTTGGAATTCTTGCAGGCAGGCTCCGCTTCGTAGGAAACTGCATCCTGCAGAAGACGAGTGAGATTTGTGAGGATTCTGTAAAAAGGTTCCTAGGCTCAGGATCGAACACCAAGTACTGCAAGAGATTCTAACGCACCTGGTAGACTGGGCTGGAGGGGGCCTTCTGCTCGGGCGGCTGCGTGGTAGGAGACGACGGTGGAGTTTGCTTTTTGGCTTTAGCTTGTTCCTAAGTTGAAGAGAAAGAAAAACTTCAGTGTGGTTTCATCACTGATGTCACGATACGGAACAAGAAACAGCCCGCTGGTAAGAAGGACAGACAGCATGTTCTGCAGTGTGCAGAGCAGAAGAGGACCGCACTGGCTGGATCGTTAAGAGCTGCAGGAAGGTTTAGACTGGCTGTCCAGGAAAGCCTTAGAAATACAGGGAAGCAGCAGAGGAAAAAGTGAAGAAATGAAACCTGCCCAGTATGTATGCACACATGTATTTAAAGCTAGAGTACCCAATGTTCTTTGGCACGTTTCCAAAGGAGCTGCAGGGTTTCTGTGTTCGATATATTCATTCTGTTCACTAGCTGGCTGGCCTCAGATCCCATTTTAGCCTAAGTTTAGAGCACCTGAAGCCTGCATGTTCTCACTATACAGCTGATATATTATCTGCCACGAGAAATCGTCCTTCAAGCTCTTGCAGCTGGGCAAAAGACTGGGCAGCTCGGATAAAATGAAGTCCTACAAACCGACAACGAGGGAATTCAAACGGTCACGAGAGTTACACGTGGCAGAAATAAGAGTAGTATCGCTGTTGTATCCCGCGGCACAAAGAATGGGGATCTGAATCACATGTCCTGGCACTTGAGCACTTCAGGCCGTGCCATCCCACCTGTGAATCAGAGGGCAAAGCCACAATTGCCATTGGAAGCCCGGATGCTGTAGAGCAAGAAACGCTACGTTGCTCACGTGACTTCAAACTGTACTAAGAGCTGTTTCGGTTTTGCCTCTCTTTCCTACAGGGGATAAGAAAACTGTGGATCCAGGGCCAAACTTTTGTCTTGATGGTGAAAAAGAAAAGAGAATACGTGTTCTGGGAGACTGTGCACTTCAGTTGTTTAGGTCCATCAAGCTGTAACTCCTCAAAGGATCCGCAGGAGACACTACCCCCTAGATGAAGTGATAGGATTCAGTCATAAAAAAATTCTTCCTTTCCTTTGTCACACAGAAAAAAAAAAAAAAAAAGTACATCCAACAAAGCAAGCAAAGCGTGTCTTGAGTACTGAGCTGGCTTTGAAGACAATTCAAAGCTTAGCGCTGCGCTTTCTGCTAAAAGTCTGTCCTGATGCAAACAGTCCTCCCTGGCTTTTAACTCCTGTGCTACAGAGAGAAAAAAAAAAATAAATAAAAAAAAAAAAGGCACCTGCAAGGTGCTCATTAGAAGACAAATCTAAGTCTGGGGACAAATTAAATAGTACCAACCCATTAACAACGTCCAACAGGGCAACAGTTAGAATAATTTGTCCTAGGGAACGAGTCTCTGCAATGGGGACTACATTTTAGGGTGGCCAAGGCTTAATTGTCACAGAACATGGAGATTGCAGGGTCCCTCCTCAGGCTGAGTTTCTCCCACACGAAAAAACTCCCGGTGAAAGAGGATCCTGCCTTGTTCTCTAGGGGAGCAAACCAGCAGTTCAAGAAGAGCTCCCTGAACACCATTTGACAACGTGACACATGCAAAAAGCAAGAGAGGAGAAGGATTACTGGGAAACAGGGTTCCTGAAGGACTGGAGCCCATATGTACATTCCCATTGTGGGAGGACGTTACGCCCACGTACTTTCTTAAAGTGAGAGAACTTTCTGTCTGCGCAAGGAAGTCCATTCGAAGAAATAAAGTTCATTTAAGTCCGAGTCTGTCCATCCCCACCCTTTCCAGGATCTGTGGATAGTGTGGTTCCCATCCTTCTCCTTTTCACGCTCACCCAGTGAGGGGCAGTGCAACCAGTACCATTTCAGTTTCTCCTTAACCTCGTCCTCCCTCCCTCTATGTCTGTAGAACCACACAATTAACCATGGAGATGTTCAGTCTGGAAGAACATTAATCATCTGGTTACGGTGAAATTTAAATATCAGCTTTGGTAAAAAACTTTCAATGTGTCCAGGCAACAGAATCTTTGATGAAGCACACGAAAAATCAAGTAGAACGCTTGAATTTAACCCACACTTACAGCAAAAATAACAGCAAAGAAAGAAAGTCATTTTTGAGATAGAAAGGGGAAAGGAAAAAAAAAAAAAAGATACAATAGTGCAATGACTCATGAGAACCTGTTCTATCACATTCAAACCCTTCTGGAGAACTGTTTTCTCAGAAGGAAACCTCAATGAAAAGGTGAAATGGGTAATGGAAGCCCTGAGAGTGCTGATGGACAGTAAGTTGTCCATGGGCCAGCAATGGGCCCTCACGGCCAAGAAGGTCATCCTCCCCCTCAGGAGCATTGAGTGTGTTCAGCAGGTCGAGGGAGGTTCTCCTCCCCCTCCACTCTACCTCAGTGAGGCCACATCTGGAGTGTTGTGTCCAGCTCTGGGCTCCCCAGTTCAAGAGGGACAGGAAAATACTAGAGAGAGTCCAATGGAGGCTACGAAGATGATGAAGGGACTGGAACATCTCTTGTGAGGAAAGGCTGAGAGCCCTGGGGCTGTTTAGTCTGGAGAAGAGAAGCCTGAGAGGGGATCTAATTAAAGTGTTTAAGTATCTGAGGGTTGAATGTCAAGAAGGAAGCAATAACCTCTTTTCACTTGTGCCCTGGGATAGGACAAGGGGCAACGGGCACAAACTGGAACCCAGGAAGTTCCACCTCAACATGAGGAAAAACTTTTTTGCTGTGAGGGTGACAGAGCCTGGAACAGGCTGCCCAGAGGGGTTGTGGAGTCTCCTTCTCTGAAGACTTTGAAATGCCACCTGGATCTGTTCCTGTGTGGCCTTCCCTAGGTGATCCTGTTCCGGCAGGGGGATTGGATTTACCTCCAGAGGTCCCTTCCAACCCCTACCATTCTAGGATTCTATGATCAGTAATATGGTGGCTCAAGAGTGCTGCCATTAGTAGTCACACCAGTTCAGACTGGCTTAGCTAACATGCAGCAACGTGCTGTTTCATTGCAGGGAATTTTTCTTCATTTAGGAAAATGGGAGCTAGGTTACCATAAGCCTACTATCCACTTAGTTTTCCATAAGTTTGTGATGAATTAGACCATACTGATGGAATGGGGTGAACA